>SJYV01026299.1:0-12152 GCA_006410875.1 Neotragus pygmaeus
GGTTCTCTTTTTAAAAGGCCGCTTAAGACTCAGAACCTTCTCTTAGCTGGGTCCTTATTTTGTCCTGGCTCCCATGATCTGTCAACACGTTAGGTAATAGAGATTTTGGAAATTGAAGGGCAGAGTAATATTAAATAGTTTGCTTAAATGTAAAGTACTTAAGTGTAAAACTTGATCCAGGTTTGACATTAGATTTCTATTCAAATATAGGCGGTAAAGACCATACAGAAGCCAAACCTAAACTGGTATAAAGCTATAATAATAAAATATTGATCCTGAAGTGTAGGACACTGTGAGTGTTTTCAATAAACCTGTTGTTTTCCACGCAATTCACTTCAGAACAAAAGATTGCTTCTGTTGAACTTTTTTGAAGTATTGCTCTCAACCAATATTTTAATGTCAATCTTTCTTTGTGCACCAAATCCTGCAGTGCTTAAAATAACAAAGCATATATACCATCCATACACTTTGATGCTGGGAGGGATTGGGGGCAGGAGAAGAAGGGGATGACCGAGGATGAGATGGCTGGATGGCATCACGCGAGTCTGAGTGAACTCCGGGAGTTGGTGATGGACAGGGAGGNTTCGGCCACCTCATGTGAAGAGTTGACTCATTGGAAAAGACTCTGATGCTGGGAGGGATTGGGGGCAGGCGGAGAAGGGGACAACAGAGGATGAGATGGCTGGATGGCATCACTGACTCGATGGAAAAGAATTTTGGGTGAACTCCAGGAGTTGGTGATGGACAGGGAGGCCTTGTGTGCTGCGATTCATGGGGTCACAAAGAGTCGGACATGACTGAGTGACTGAACTGAACTGAAATGAATGATCTCTAACTCCAGCCATATCTCAGCACAGTCTGAAAATCCATTTATGTGTCTCTAGTCAGGTCCACCCCTGAGTGGAATAACTCTGAGGTTAATATTCCACAGTAATTCTTAGATTTTTTCCATTTTACCCTAATTTTACCCACAGTGGGAACTTGTTTGATAACACATGCTCTAATGCATGTGTCCCCAGTCCTGTGTCACTTCCCCAATCCCCATTAATGTTTCTTAGAATCACATTCCAAATGAACAGTTTTTATTCAAAAGCTTTTTGCAGGATTGGTTTCTGGGGAAACTCAAACTCAAAATAAATAAGATGCATAAAATAATGCCTGGCCTATAGTAAGCACTCAATAAATTTTTACATGTAAATCATAAGAGTTAATAAGGGGGATAAATTCCTGGTAGGTAGAATGCTCCCTAAGTACCATATTGTTGGGAATTGGGAAAGGCTATTTAGTTTCTAATACCTGGGCCATGCTAGAGTTTAGGAGAATCAATAGCTTATACCTAGGGTGAATCAAGAAAAACAGATGTCACCAGAAAAAGCCAGGCAAAAAGATGCAGATAGTATTCATAGAATGGGTTGAGGGGTAAAGGGTACTTCCACATGAAACAAGGCTGTTTTAGGCTGCTGTGGGCATATTTGGGAGGTCAGTAAGGCAAAAGCAAAGAATGTGCATGTGAGTAGAAGATGTAGAGAGATAAGCATTTGGGATGGGTGATCAAGAATGGCTGAAATGTGAGGCAGAGTGGTATGAACTGACCCCATGATACCATATAAAGTTGCTTCACTGTATCCCAGGCTAAGACTGAAAACCTAATGGAGCTAGCAGTTGACAGAAGGAGCTGGAGTTTCAAAGCTGAGCCCATTGGTCACACACAGCATTAATGAGTCCAAGCTCATACTACTTCCTTCATAATAGGCCAATAAATTAAGAGATAGGGTGCTGGGGCAAGAAATAGTGACTTTATTTGGAAATCTAGCAGATGGAGAAGATGATGGACCAATGTCCCAAAGAATCATCTTACTGGAGTTAGAATTCACACTTTTTTTATACTAAAAGAGAGAAGGTGTGGGTGGTTCCTGGTGCTGGCCAGACCCCAAAGGGGATGTAATTATCCTTCTTGCAGCTGTCCACCTAAGTTTGGTCAAGATGTTCCTATAAACCTCCAATAAGATACATGTTATTCTCTATTATGCAAATTTTTAACCTCTATATGTATGAAAACTGTTACATCTTTAAGGTCAAAACTGGAAGGCAGAGTCTTGAGAAAGGGCTGTCATGTATATTTCAGTCAAAAGGCAGTATTATTTTACTGTTTGAGACAAAGGTACAAAGCCAGAAAGACTAAGAACAAGCAAGAGAGTGCAAAAGGTAGTGCTAAAGGAATATTTCCAACATGGAGCCAGGTTTGTTATTCTCTATTACAGTAGTAATATACACTGACAGATGCATGTCTACAGATTTAACCAGGACAAGCAGTGATAACATAAAGTGAAAACCATGTTCCTTAACTTAAGTCTTCTCTTAGTTCTATTGTACACGATAATCATTCACAGGCTTATGTACCTTCCTGTGCCTTGAGAGTAATAGCCAGTGCTGCTGCTGCTGCTGCTGCTAAGTCGCTGCAGTCACGTCCGACTCTGTGCGACCCCATAGACGGCAGCCCACCAGGCTCCAATGGCACCCCACTCCAGTACTCTTGCCTGGAAAATCCCATGGACGAAGGAGCCTGATAGGCTGCAGTCCATGGGGTCNTGACTGAGTGACTGAACTGTAGTTGTGTCCCTGAGATAAAGCCCACTTCGTCATGATTTATGATCTTTGTGATGTATTGTTGGATTCTGAGTGCTAGAATTTTGCTAAGGATTTGTGCATCTACGTTCCTTAGTGATATTCACCTGTAGTTTTCTTTTTTGGTGGCATCTTTTCCAATGTGGGCAGCTGTGACAGTGCACAAATGTGACCGAGAGGAGTTACCCCACGTCCAAGGGGAAGAATCCATGAGGACCTCATGCCCGAGGGGCAGCAGCCAAGAGGAGCTACCCCACCCCCGAGATCAGGGGCAATGATTGAGAGTGCCAAGCTGCGATGGCACAGGAACAACTTAGAGGTTCTACCCCATGTCCGAGGTCAGGGGCAGTGGCCGGGAGGATCTACCCTATGTCTAAGGCCAGGGGCAGGACCCAGGAGGAGCAACCACATGCACAAGGCCTGGAGCAGTGGCCAGGAGGAGCTACCCCACACCTGAGATCAGGGGCAATTGCTGAGAGTGCCAGGCTGCCATGGCATAGGAACAGCTGAGAGGAGCTATCCCCTGCCTGAGGCCAGGGATGGTAGCCAGGAGGAGCCACCCCATGTCTAAGGCCAGGGGCAGTAGCCAAGAGGAGCAACCCGAGGTCCAAGGAGTGGTGGCTGTGCAGGCACAGGAAAGCTTAGAGGAGCTATTCTACGTTCAAGGTCAGGAGGGGTGGCGGTGAGGAGATACCCCTCATCCAAGGTAAGGAGCAGTGACTACACTTTGCTGGAGCAGCCATGAAGAGATACCCCATGTCCAAGGTAAGAGAAACCCAAGTTAGATGGTAGATGTTGCAAAAGGGCATCAGAGGGCAGACACACTGAATCCATAATCACAGAAAACGAGTCAGTCTAATCATACTAGGACCACAGCCTTGTCTAACTCAATGAAACTAAGCCATGTCCACTGGGGCCACCCAAGACGGCTGGGTCAGGGTCGAGAGGTCTGACAGAATGTGGTACACAGGAGAAGGGAATGGCAAACCACTTCAGTATTCATGCCTTGAGAACCCCATGAACAGTATGAAAAGGCAAANGGGGATCTTCCTGACCCAGGAATCAAACTGGGGTCTCCTGCATTGCAGGTGGATTCTTTACCAACTGAGATTTGAGGGAAGCCCACAATTATGTGCATTGATTCCTTAAATACTCCAGTAGAGAAATTTGAACACAGACATGGGGATAAAGGGAGAGTTTTGTCCCTACCATTCACATATAAATTCAAGCCCATGAAATAAGCTCTGTGTGCTACTTTGGTGAGCTTAAGTGAAATGATGATTCATCAAGCATTTATTCTGCAACTATCACATGCTGGTAACTTCACTTACATTGTTGCATTTATGAAATGTCTTCAGATAGAAACCAGTGCAAGTGTAGCAGTTTTAGCTTCAGTTTTGCAGTCTGGATTGTTTTTGGTTGTGCAGCATTTCAGCAGTCAGGAAGAGAAGGTAAAGCTTCACTGCCTCCTCAAGGCAGGGACAATTATAGGATATTGCTACCTCCCTCTATCCAGCTGTGACAATCTTCCATCCCACCCTGGAGTCCTCTCATCCCCTCATCATGTATTTGTGTGCCTCTGAGGTAACAAATTATAGAAATAGGAAAAAAGGAGGAAAAAGATTAAGATTTTAATGAGAAGAAAAAATGTGAGAAAAGAAAGGAAAAAGTAAAAATAAAAGTAGAGACCCCAAAGTGACAAAATGTTGTATAGAAAATAAGAAAAAGAGGGTGTTTGAAAATGAGCTTTTTGCTTATATCAGCATACTTATTTCTACACCTAAAACACATATTCAACCTAGATGACAAAATAACATGTAATCTAGTCACATGGGGGAAAGGAAGCTGCAGATATTTTCCCAAAGCCATTATGAAAAATGTGACCAGTAGAGGCCTTACATTTCTATTCCTATTCTGAATAATCTTCCAAGTCAGGGAAGGTGGAAACAATGTTCAGTGTTCGTAAAACTGTGGTTGAAGAAAGCTAGCTTCTGATTTCAGAACCCAAATCACAAGCTCTTTTCACTTAATTGTGCAAAAATGGAGGGCTTTTACTAGGTAGGCATTTGTATAGAAAAATTCAAGTAAGCATTGGAGGATTTTTAAACCCCTAATGAGGTAGTTACCTGCTGCATTATTTAAAACAGTTGAGACTCCAACTGCTGCCCTTTTGCGTACCAAGCTGCCACTGACTGAAGTAAAGGCCTCGGCATTCCTCCCTTAGGAGACATTATCAATGAAAATCCTTTACCAAGACTAGTCTCTGAGGTGTGCCCTTCCCCTGCTAGACATCTAAGGGATGATCTTTTCACAAATCATATTAACTCACTACCACAATATCAGTAATGCTCATTGTAAAGTTGCTAAGTTTTACAAATTAGTGAATGACAAGGTGATGGCATAGGTCAATGGTATATGCTTATGTTTCAGAACCATGCTTAATTCTGATGAAGAGTTTGATTTGCATGTTACACCTCCACCTATCTGAATAAAAAGACGATGAGAGTTGAGGCACTAAACATTAGAACTCCAGTTATATTACATTATTGCGTAAAATGGAAACTTTCCAATGTTTCATAATTACTAGAGTGTATTAGCAAAACTTTATTATGCAATTAAAACATTAGCTACAACAAACATAAATATTTCTATGTGTTCTTAATTAGAGTACTTTCATAATCACTGTTCACTTGTGTATAAGTAGTTTCCATACAACTAGAAGCACTTTATATGATTTAAATTAATATAAAAATGGGAGTTCAAACTATTAAATCTGTGCTGTGCTTAGTCACTCAGTCGTGTCTGTTTCTTTGCGACTTCATGGACTGTAGCCCACCAGGCTCCTCTATCCATGGGGATTCTCCAGGCAAGTATACAGGAGTGGGTTGCCATGCCCTCCCCCAGGGGATCCTCCCAACCCAGGGACCAAATCCAGGTCTCTCACATTGCAGGCACATTCTTCTCCATCTGAGCCACCACTATCAAATCTACTTTTTTACAATGGTAGTTATTTTATGGTTGAAATGGACATTCAAAGGGATAAAACTGAGACTGAACCATAGTAGAATCTGGTGGCTGTGTGTTGACCCTGAGTTCAAGCACTTGTTCTGCCACCTATTTAACCATGAAACCAAGGACAAATTGATATGCCTCTCTGTGCCTCCGATTTCATGTCAGTAATATAGGAGTACCAATGACAGTGAGAATACTTGCTAGGTTTGGTGTACAAGCTAAATACTTTGATAGATCATGCCACTTAGAATAGCACTGCATAAATGATGGTGATTAATATCATGATTATTGCTTGATTGTCAGAGGAGCTGTGAACCTAAATTATAAAGACTGGGATCTTTAATAAGCTTTCTCAAAAGGTCCCAAAGAACCTCTGGGTAGGCAAAGTAAGTAACCAACAGAAAAAAAAAAAAGTTTTCTTCCCCTTAGAGGTGCAAAGTAGCAGCCTGCTGAGTCAATTATGCCAGACCAGCACTAAAGGACTGACTTGCATTCAGATAGCATAGTGAAATAATAGTAGGAACAAAAGAGGCAGGAGAGGTCTGCTAAAGAAAGAAATCTCTTCATCCCTCTCCACCCTGAGGAAATCTTCCACCCCTTCCTCACACTTCTTCTAGAAAGAGATCTAATCAATCGGAGCTGAGGGATCTACTGAGTCCATCATTATCAGTGGAAGATGACAAAATGGGACCATGTGCACTGGCTTCCTCTTGTAGCACAAGGAAGGGGCTGGCCCAGAACCTATTTTCTTGAAGTAAAACCATCACTTGCACTCTCTTCTTCAGACCCTTCTTTTTCTGTTTATTTTTTAATTTTAATTGTATTTTTCTGAAGTATAGTTGATTTACAATCTTTCAAGTATACAGCAAAGTGATTTATATATATATATTATTTTTCAGACTCTTTTCCATTATAATTATTATAAAATATTGAATATAGTTTCTTGTGCTATACAGTACATCCTTGTTGTTTATCTATTTTACATATAGTAGTCTGAATCAATTAATCCCAAATTTATCCCTGCCGCTTTTCTTCTTTGATAACCATAAGTTTGTTTTACAATCTGAGTCTATATGTCTCTATTTCTATTTTGTAAATAGGTTCATTTGTGTCACATTTTTTAGGCTCTACATTTAATGGACATTATTATTTAGCTTCCTCTGATTTTCTTCATTTAGTATGATAATCTCTTGGTCCCTACATACACACAAACACACACACACAAACACACACACACACAGTTCAGTTCAGTCGCTCAGTCGTGTCCCACTTTGTGACCCTGTGAACCGCAGCACGCCAGGCCTCCCTGTTCATCACCATCTCTCGGAGTTCACTTAGACTCACGTCCATCGAGTCCGTGATGCCATCCAGCCCTCTCTCTCATCCTCGGTCGTCCCCTTCTCCTCCTGCCCCCAATCCCTCCCAACATCAGAGTCTTTTCCAGTGAGTCAACTCTTCACATGAGGTGGCCAAAGTACTGCAGTTTCAGCTTTAGCATCATTCCTTCTGAAGAAATCCCAGGGTTGATCTCCTTCAGAATGGACTGGTTGGATCTCCTTGCAGTCCAAGGAACTCTCAAGAGTCTTCTCCAACACCACACTTCAAAAGCATCAATTCTTTGGTGCTCAGCCTTCTTCACAGTCCAACTCTCACACCCATACATGACCACAGGAAAAACCATAGCCTTGACTAGACGGACCTTAGTGGGCAAAGTAATGTCTCTGCTTTTGAATATACTATCTAGGTTGNTTCAGGGCTTCAGGCATAGGGAGAATAAAAGCCCTTGGACTGTGTGCTGCAGCCCAGTTTGCTAGAACATTGCTTAGACTTTGGTACAGGAACCCAGCCAACAGTAAAGTGATAATCTGTTTCCTTGGACAATCATTCCTGGCTTATATCTATCTCTTCCAGTAGGCTGTGGTCTAGAGAAGGATTTGGGCATTCCTAAATCCTTTCACAAATCCCTTCTAAAAACACTCCAATCCACCTTTAATTCTAGTTCTCCTGCTGTTTCCACCACATCTGCAGTTATTTCTTCCACTGAAGCTGTAACCCCTCAAAGTTACCCATGAGGTTTAGAATCAGTTTCTTCAAAACTCCTGTTAATGTTGACATTTTGATTTCTACCTATGAATTATAAATGTTCTAAATATTATCTAGAAAGGTGAATCCTTTCCAAAAGTTTTTCAATTTACTTTGTTCAGATCCATCAGAGGAATGACTATCTTTAGCAGTTATAGCCTTACAAAATGCAGTTCTTAAATAAAACTTGAGAGTCAAAATTACTCTTTAATCCTTGGGTTGCCAAGTGAATGTTGTGTTAGCAGGCATGAATCTAACATTAATCTTGTTGTATATCCTCCATCAGAGTTCTTGGGTGAGCAGACACACTGCCAGTGAGCAGTAATATTTTGAAAGAAATCTTTTTGAGCAGTGAATCTCAATAGTGGGCCTAAAATATCTAGTAGACCATGTTATACACAGATGTGCCATCATCCAGGCTTTAGTGTTCTATTTGTAGTGCATAACCAATGTAGATTTAGCAACATTCTGAAGTGCCTTGGGATTTTCCAAGTAGTAAAGGAACACTGACTTCAACTTTAGTAGTTGTATTATAGCATTAGTCACTCAATTATGTCTGACTCTTTGTGACCCCACAGACTGTAGCCCGCCAGGCTTCTCTGTCCATGAGATTCTCCAGGCAGGAAAACTGGAATAGATTTCTATTCTCTTCTCTAGAGGAACTTCCTGACCCAGGGACCAAACCTAGGTCTCCTGCATTGCTGGCAGATTCTTTACCATACCCCTAAAAAGAGAGTCAGCCTGCCCTTTGAAGCCAGACATTAACTTCTTTCTCTAGCTATGAAAGGCCTAGATGGTGTCTTCTACTGGAAGGCTATTTCATAAACATAGAAAATCTGGAGTTTGCTATAGCCACCTTCAATTATTATCTAAGCTAGGTCTTCTAAATAACTTCCTGCTCTTTGTACATTAGCATTTGCTGCTTTGCCTTGCACTTTGATATAATAAAGACAACTTCTCTTAAATCTCATGAACCAATCTCTACTAGTTTAAAACTTCTCTTCTATATCTTCTTAACCTCTCTTATTTGCCATAGAATTGATTCGACTCAGGGCCTTGCTCTAGATCAGGCTTTGGCTTAAGAAATTAAGAAATTAAGAAATGTTGTGTCTGGTTCGATCTTCTATCCAGACCACTAAAACTTTCTCCACATCAGTAATAAGGCTGTTTATCTTTCTTACCATTCATAAGATTCACTAGAGTAGCACTTTTAACTTCCTTCTAGAACATTTTCTTTGCATTCACAACTTGCCTAACTGTTTGGCCAAAGAGTCTTAACTTTGAGCCTATCAAGATTTTCAATATGCATTCTTCAGATATTTCTCAAAACTTAAATATTTCTTACTTTTGTTTTAAAATGAGAGGCTGTGACCCTTCCTTTCATGTGACCAATTGAAGGCCATTGTGGGTAATTAATTGGCTTAATTTCATTATTGCTTTGTCTCAGAGAATAAGGAACCACGAAAAAAAGGGTGAAACACACTGGAATGGCCAGTTGGTGGAGCAGTCAAAATACAAATATTTATCAGTGAAGTTTATCATCGTACATGGGCACCATTTGGGTGCTCAAAAACATTTACAGTAGTTACATCAAAGATCAAAACAAATATGACAATGATGAAAAAGTGTGAAATGTTGGAGGAATTATGAAAATGTGACATGGAGATATGAAATGAGAAAATTTTGTTGGAAAAATGGTACCAATAAACTTGGTCTACAAAAGGTTGTCACAAACCTTCAATTTGTAAAAAATAATAATAATTAAAAAAAAAACAGTATCTGCAAAGCACAATAAAATAAGATATTCTTGTAATTTTTAAAGTGCACGAGCATACAGTTTTCTTTGGTAGAGGACTGAAATCTTAACTAAGCTTTACTTTTTCTTCCAAAATCTTTTTCCTGTTCTTAGCCAGATTCCCTCTTAGGCAACTGCATCCTATTCATATAAACTGTCTTTATATCTCAATTGGACAGAGCACACTTCCATTTAATTTGTCTAGCTCTCCTTATTGGCTTTGTAGACTTTTTGTGTGAGTTTGGAATTGCTATGCTTCTTCTCTGCACTCCAGTGCCTCCTCAGTGAGCCATCAAATACGTTAATTTTTTTCAATGTGCTAAACGGTGCCCTGGTGCCCAAAAGAGTTAATTCACCTAGGAGAGATGAGCAGTTATTCACCCAAGAATCACAACTGTGACTGAACCAAAGGGAACTGTGACAACCCAGGGATATGGCCAATTAGCCATATACTGGCTCAGCATACATTCAGTAGGTAGGTAGCCAACCATTGTTTATGCCCCATTGGAAGTGATTCAACCATAGAGAACATGTGACTGGTTTAACTGAGTCCTAATCACCCTGGTAGAGGTGAGGAGTAGCTCTGTCTTTTTGTTGTTGTTAGTTGCTAAATTGTGTTTGATTCTTTGCGACCCCATGGACTGCAATATGTTAGTCTTCCCTTTCCTTCACCATCTCCTGGAGTTTGCTCAAGTTCATGTCCATTAAATCAGTGATGCTATCCAACCATCTCATCCTCTGCTGCCCTCTTCTCCTTTTGCCTTCAGTCTTTCTCAGCATCAGGGTCTTTTTCAATGAATTGGCTCTTCACATCAGGTGACCAAAGTATTGAAGCTTCAGCATCAGTCCTTCCAATGAGTATTCATTGTTGATTTCCCTTAGGATTGACTAGTTTGACCTCCTTTCTGTCCATGGGATTCCCAAGAATCTTCTTCAGCACCACAATTCAAAAGCATCAGTTCTTCAGTGTTCAGCCTTCTTTATGGTCCAACTCTCACATTCTGTCTCAGAACATCTATTTAGATCTATACATGACTTTTGCAGGATGAGGAGGATTCTGTTTTTGTTTACAACCAGTCCTTGGAACTCCTGAATATACATGTCAGTTGGGGGTTACCCATCTTCTAGTAGTATCCAATAGACATATAATGTGAATCATGTATATAGAATAAAATTTTCTAATACTATATTAAGAAAATTGAAAATAAATAGGTAAAAATTCTAATCACATACTTTATATCCACAATCTTGTCACTTCAACATGAGATAAATATTATTAATGAGATATTTTACATTCCTCTTTGTTTGTACAAAGTACTTGAAGTATGCTGTGTGGTCTGCTGCAGAGCCAGGGGCACTGAATACAGCAGTGTATGCATGGGACTTTTGGAAGGAGGTCACCATTATCTTCATTACCTTCACCATAGTTTGGTCTCGGGTCAAACAACAAGGAGAAAATACAGTCCTGCCCATCAACAGACAATTGGAATAAAGATTTACTGAGCATGGCCCCACCCATCAGAACAAGACCCAGTTTCCACTACAGTCTCTCCCATCAGGAAGCTTCCATAAGCCTCATCCTTATCCTTCAGAAGGCAGAATGAAAACTACAATCACAGAAAACTAATCAAACTGATCACATGGACCACAGCCTTCTCTAATTCAATAAAACTATGAGCCATGCCATGTAGGGCCAACCAAGATGGATGGGTCATGGTGGAGAGTTCTGACAAAAAGTGGTCCACTGGAGAAGGGAATGGCAAACCACTTCAGGATTGTTGCCTTGAGAACCCCATGAACAGTATGAAAAGGAAAGAAGGTAAAACACTGAAAGATGAACTCCCTAGGTCAGTAGGTGTCCAGTATGCTACTGGAGAAGAGTACAGAACTAACTTCAGAAAAAAATGAAGAGATGGAGCCAAAGCAAAAACAATACCCAGTTGTGGATGTGACTGGTGATGGGGGTAAAGCCAGATGTTGTAAAGAACAATATTGCATAGGAAGCTGGCTTATTAGATCCATGAATCAAGGTAAACTAAGTTCAGTTCAGTCGCTCAGTAATGTCTGATTCTTTGCAACCCCATGGACTGCAGCGCACCAGGCTCCCCTGTCCATCACCAACCCCTGAAGCTTAATCAAACTCATGTCCATCGAGTCAGAGATGCCATCCAGCCATCTCATCCTCTGCGACCCCTTCTCCTCCTGCCTTCAGTCTTTCCCAGAATCAGGGCCTTTTCCAATGTGTCAGTTCTTTGCATAAGGTGGCTAAACTATTGGAGTTTCAGCTTCAGCATCCGTCCTTCCAATGAATATTCTGGACTGATTTCCCTTAGGATGGACTGGTTGGATCTCCTTGTGGTCCAACTACATAGTTCAAAAGCATCAATTCTTCGGCGCTCAGCTTTCTTTATAGTCCAACTCTCACATCCATACATGACTACTGGAAAAACCATAGCTTTGACTAGACAGACCTTTGCTGGCAAAATAATGTCTTTGCTTTTTAGTATGCTATCTGGGTTGGTCATAGCTTTTCTTCCCTGGAGCAAGTGTCTTATAATATCATGGCTGTAGTCACTATCTGCAGTGATTTTGGAACCCCCAAAATAAAGTTTCTTACTGTTTTCATTGTTTCCCCATC
>SJYV01026300.1:0-16431 GCA_006410875.1 Neotragus pygmaeus
CGCTTCCCCCCGCCCTGCCCTGCTGAGGATGGGGCTGCTGGAACCAGCTGGAAGGCATCAGGCAGTTGCGGAATCTGTCCGTGTGGCCGTGAGGGCAGCAGGGTGCTCCTGGGGTCTCCCCGCTGCTCACTTTGGGGGAAAGCCACCAAGACTGTTCTGGTCTTCAGGGCAGGAGGCCCTGCGCTCAGTACCGCAAGGCCTGCAGGGTGGCTGGACATCTCCCCGGCCGAGAGAACGTGGTTTATCTCCAGGTCAAATCTGAACTTTATCCCTGTTTTCAGGGAGGACAGTCACCCAGCTCCAGGCGTGGATCCCAGTCATGCTGGTCAGCAGGGCAGCCCCAGGGCCAGAGCTGGATGAAGAGGAGGGAGCCAGGCCCACTCTGGCCCCTAGGGAATGAACCCAGAAATGTGTGGCTGGTCCCCTGTCATGCCCACAGGGGCACTATGTCAGCATCTGCAGCAGCGTGGACATCCCTGCCCAGAGCTCCAGGACTGACCAGGCCGTGGGGGCAGCCTGGACGCGGCAGCTCCTGGGCCCTGCTGGGGCTCACGGGTGAGCTGCCTCCTCTCTCAGGCCCCAAAGTCCTTCCCCCCTGCAGTAGGGGGCTCTGCTGTGTGACCCCTCAACAAGCCTGTGGGGGTCCAGGGCTGAATGGCCGGGAGCAAAGCATGATGGTGTGTTGGTGGCAAGTGTGGCCAAGGGCACCGGGCGATGGTGGACCTGTCTACTGGGAGGGGTCCTGAAGGCCGGCTGGGGCCCAAGGCAGGCAGCATAGATGCCAGCAGATGGAGCCAGCCCAGAGGAGAACCAGGGCCCAGCGTGAGCCCAGGGGAACGGGAGATCAAGACCCGGAGGAGCATCTAAGTCAGTTCAGTTCGTTTGTCTCCCGTCTGCTTGTGAGGAGGGTTTGGGCAGCTCAGAAGGGACAACATGAGCAGAGGAGTGGACCGCAGAAGGAATCTGGGCAAAGAGTGAAGGGAGGGCAGGGCGGCAGGGCCTGGCAGGGGTGAGAGGCAGGGGGACGGGCTGAGGGTCTCAGGGTGGTGCGGGCCAGGCCAGCTGTCCCGAGAGCCAAGGAAAGCCAGGGGGCAGGGGGCGGTCACAGGNAATCTGGGCAAAGAGTGAAGGGAGGGCAGGGCGGCAGGGCCTGGCAGGGGTGAGAGGCAGGGGGACGGGCTGAGGGTCTCAGGGTGGTGCGGGCCAGGCCAGCTGTCCCGAGAGCCAAGGAAAGCCAGGGGGCAGGGGGCGGTCACAGGCTGCTGCTGCCCATTCCAGGTGGGCTCTGGCTGCCTCGAAGCTGGGGGCCTACAGGTAGGAGGGAAGAGGGTTTGGGTACAGGGCCTTGGGGTGTGGATTTGGGGAAGCCCTGGGCAGGAGAGGGGACCCGTGACAATGCCCCACGTGCTTAGCCAGGGAGGAGGCACCCCGTGAGCTCAGAGACCCTGACTGGGATCGACCAGGCTTGCAGTCAGGGGTGAGGGCCCCGCTGTGAGAGTGTCGTGGAGTGGGCCAGGGTCCAGTGTTCACAAGGGACGCCCCCCGCCCTGGACACGCGCAGAGCTCAGCCAGAGCAAAGGGAACTCTCAGGGGCTGGGCAGGGCGTGGCGGGGGGCCCTGGCCAAGAGGAGGGGCCAGTGGGGACCTGGCAAGGACCTGTCTGGGAAGTGTTTCGGAAACCAGGGCACACTCTTGGCGGGCAGCCTGGTTCCTCACCCAGTCTCCAGGAGTTGGGCCTTAGCTTCCATCACTGGGCCATCTGGGCAGGAGCCATGGGCTGGTGGGCAATGGGGTGACCCAGAGAGGACCCAACATGGGCTTCTTCATGGGTCAGGAGGAGAAGAGGCAGGTGAGCAGCTGGGGTCTCCAGTGGCATCATGGTGACCGTGGGCAAAGAGCTCTTATCCTACCCTGTGATGGAAGGGCTCAGGGCCCAGCTGACCCTGGAGGGCGCTCACACACAGCAGAGCCGGACAGCGACCGCAAGCCTGCAGCCTTCCTGTGGCCAGGCCCCCAGGCCCAGCCCTACAGGCCAGCAGGAGATTGGGCGGGAGGCAGCCCCACGGCCTTCCTCGTGAGCCCTCTCTGGAGCTCAAGCCCAGGGGCATGACCGCAGCCAACTACTGGCCGTCTGAGGCCTGGCCTAGCCATACCAGGGTGGCCGCGATGGGGCAGTGGGGAGTCAGAGAGGGTCACGGCGCCTGGTGCCCTGGGCAGACACGGGGGCAGGTGGGGTGTGGAGGCTCTGGAGAATCAACCCCCACGAGGCCCCCAGAGATACTGTCATCTGAGGATCCAGGGGCTCCTAACTTTCCTACCCTGGTCTGGTAGCCTGGGGCTCAGGGGTGCCTGGGGTGAGGGGCTGAGGTGTGTCCAGGTGAGGGCCCAGGGGTGCCTGGGGTGGGGGGCGAGGTGTGTCCAGGTGAGGGGTCAGGGTACCTGGGGGCAGCTTGGGGTGCCTGGGGGCAGCTCAGGTGTGTTTGGCTCCCTGTACCATTCCTGTGCCTTCCTGGAAACCTGCAGGTGAGAGATGTCTGCTGGTAGTTTGCCCTGAAGTCGGGCCAGCAGAAGTCCTGTCACCAGCCCCAATCCAGGAGGCATCTGATTTCCACTGGTTCGTATGTCCCATTCCCTTAGCTTGGCCTCATTGTTGGTGGTCTCAGGAGGCACATATGCTCTTTGGAGGGCAGAGTTTGGTGGGTTTCTTTTCTTTTGCTTGATGCTTAGCTTCAGGAAGAAAATCCCATCTTCCCATATAGAGGGGACCCAGGCCCAGATGCCTGCCCCCAGGACATCCTCTGGGCCAGCAGGCGCACTCCTGCCGCAGAAGTCTCTTCCCTCTGGGAGGACCCCAGGCCCTGGTTCTTTCACCCAAGTTGGTCACTCAGGGTGGGATGCCTGGATGGAGTTCCCTGTCCCCACAGAGGGGGCTCCTGCTCTCCCCAAATCCTTACCTAGACATCATCAGCCTTGACCCTGGGGTCCACGGCCAGAATCAGGTACATGAGCCAAGACAGAAGGATCTCTGGAAGTCAGTCTTCATTGTAAGTGATGTCTTTGAATTTTCCACTCTCACCTCCCTCTCTTGGTTGGAAAGGACCACAGATTGTTTAGGTTTTTCTGAATGCTGGTGACAATGTCCTGAGAGTTAATTGGCTGTGTCATCACCTCCCTGAACAAGGGCTGACTTAATCACAGAGATAACCAGCAGGCAGGAGGGACATGAACATTTATCTCAGGCCAGCCTCTCCACTTGGTTGAGGTTGAACTNATTGTTTAGGTTTTTCTGAATGCTGGTGACAATGTCCTGAGAGTTAATTGGCTGTGTCATCACCTCCCTGAACAAGGGCTGACTTAATCACAGAGATAACCAGCAGGCAGGAGGGACATGAACATTTATCTCAGGCCAGCCTCTCCACTTGGTTGAGGTTGAACTGTGCCTGCCTTTGAGGACGAGGTGGGGTGGGGCGGGGATGGGGCAGCTGTGGAGGGTGGGAGGCAATCAGAGCACTGGCTTGGCTCATGCCTGTGCACCTGACTCCTGACCTTCTCCACAGACAAGGAGACACAGCCCTGAAAGTTCAAACATCTGCATTCCAGAAAGTCAACGCTGAGGGATCGGTGCATCAGCAGTCATCAGCTGGAGCAGATCTAGGGGTCTGGAGGAGAGATGGGAGGGGCTTGGCAAGGCCCCTCCTCACCAAGTGAGTTACAGCCTCTGAGTGAAAAAACAAAGATGATGGCATCTGGTCCCATCACTTCATGGCAAACAAATAGGGAAACAATGCAGTGACAGATTTTATTTTCCTGGGCTCCAAAATCACTGGACGGCGACTGCAGCCATGAAATTAAAAGACGCTCGCTCCTTGGAAGAAAAGCTATGATAAACCTAGACTGCGTGTTAAAAATCAGAGATGTTACTTTGCCAGCAAAGGTCTGTATAATCAAAGTTATGGTTTTCCCAGTAGTCATGTACAGATGTGATTTGGACTATAAAGAAGGCTGAGTGCCAAAGAATTGATGCTTTTCGACTGCGGTGTTGGAGAAGGCTTTTGAGAGCCCCTTGGACAGCAAGGTGATTAAACCAGTAAGTACTAAAGGAAATCAACCCTGAATATTCACTGGAAGGACTGATGCTGAAGTTGAAGCTCCAATACTTTGGCCACTTGTTATGAAGAGTTGACTCACTGGAAAAGACTCTGATGCTGGGAAATATTGAGGGCAGAAGAGGGTTACAGAAGAGACGGTTGGATGGCATCAACTCAATGGACATGAGTTTGAGCAAACTTCAGGATAGTGAAACAGGGAAGCCTGGGGTGCTGCAGTCCATGGGGTTGCAGAGTCAGACACAACTGAGCGACTGAACAATAACCCCCAGGAGAGAGGCCGCCAGTTCAGAGGGCGTGGGTCATCTGCCACCTGCTCCTCCCACCCTCTGACCAGACACCTCTGGGATATGTGTCCCAGGGGACCCAGCCTGGCCTGGCCCATGAAGGGGGGTTCTTCTGTCCCCGCACAGCAGCCCAAGCCATCTCCACCATGGGAGGCTTTGCTGATGGCCTCAGGGCTCCCACCACTTGGCGCCTAGACGACAGCAGTTCTCAAAACGTCTGGAACCACAGACTCTTTACTAACACATCTAGGGGCCGTGAGTAGAGGACAGAAGGGCTGGCGGTGTGGGCAGTGCCTCCGTCACGCTCACACCCACAAACACGCTGATGACAGAGCAGCTTGCCTTCCTGAAAGAGGAAGGTGACGACCAAGTCCAAACGCCTGGTCCAGCTCCTGGCCAAAAGAGTACTCGGGCAGAAGCAGCACCACTTTTAGAAAATGTATTTTATTAACATTTGATGTACAAATGGAGAAAGAATAAATATCTTGTCATTTCACCCTGCACGGCCGAGTGACACCTAGGACCCTGAAGGAGATGCAGGAAGGTCAGGGCTGTATCCCACCCCCAAACTCTGCACGGCTCCCCACACCCACATCAGTGGTCACCCCAGGTGCTGGCGAAGCTGGGCGCCCAGTCTGAGGCTGGACTGACCCTGCTCCTCTCAGCTGCTCCCTTTGCCCTCAGGGCAGGGGCCGGGGGCACAGAGGCTTCAAGGACGAGCATCCGGTTGCCCAGCGTGTTGCTGTGGCTGTTAGACTCCTCCGCCTGGGTGGACTCTGCAGACAATCCCAGAAGGGCTTCCCCCCACCCNAACCAGCTCTTCAACAAATGCTAAAGGATCTTCTCTAGACAGGAAACACAGAAAAGGTTTATAAACTCAATCCCAAAACAACAAAGTAAACGGCAACAGGATCATGCTGCTACTGCTGCTAAGTCACATCAGTCGTGTCTGACTCTGTGCAATCCTATAGATGGCAGCCCAAAAGGCTCCTCTGTCCCTGGGATTCTCCAGGCAAGAATACTGGAGTGGGTTGCCATGAAAAGTGACAGTGAAGTCGTTCAGTCATGTCCGACTCTTAGCGCTTATCAATAAATACCTTAAATGTATATGGGTCGAACACTCCAACCAAAAGACAAAGACTGGCTGAATGGATACAAAAACAAGACCCCCTATATATGCTGTCTACAAGAGACCCACCTCAAAACGAGGGATGCACAGAGATTGAAAGTGAAGAGCTGGAAAAAAATATTTCATACAAATGGAGAGCAAAAGAAAGCAGGAGTAGCAATATTCATATCAGATAAAATAGACTTTGAAATAAAGGCTGTGAAAAGAGACAAAGAAGGACACTACATAATGATCAAAGGATCAATCCAAGAAGATATAACAATTATAAATATATATGCACCCAACATAGTCGCACCTCAATATGTAAAACAAATGCTAACAAGCATGAAAGGGGAGATTAACAGTAGCACAATAATAGTGGCAGACTTTACTATCCTACTTACACCTATGGATAGATCAACCAAACAGAAAATTAACAAGGAAACACAAACTTCAAATGATACAATGGACCAGTTAGACCTAAGTGATATCTATAGGACATTTCACCCCAAAGCAATGAATTTTCCCTTTTCCTCAAGTGCACATGGAACATTTTCCAGAACAGATCACATCCTGGGCCATAAATCTAGCCTTAGTAAATTCAGAAAAAATTGAAATCATTTCAAGCATCTTTTCTGATCACAATGTGGTAATATTAGACGTCAACTACAGGGGAAAAAAACTGTTAAAAATACAAACATATGGAGATTAAACAACACACTTCTGAATAACCAACAAATCATGGAAGAATCAAAAAGGAAATCAAAATATGCATAGAAACAAATGTAAATGAAAATACAACAACCCAAAACTTATGGAATTCAGTAAAAACAGTACTAAGGTGAAGGTTCATAGCAATACAAACTTACTTCAAGAAAAAAAAAAAAAAAGAAAAATCAAATAAGTAACCTAACTTTATACCTAAAGCAACTATAAAAAGAAGAAATGAGGAACCCCAGGGTTAGTAGAAGGAAATAAATCATAAAAATTAAGGCAGAAATAAATGAAAAGGTAACAAAGGAGACTATAGCAAAAATGAACAAAACTAAATGCTGGTTCTTTGAGAAGATAAGTAAAATAGACAAAGCATTAGCCAGACTCATTAAGAACAGGAGGGAGAAGAATCAAACCAACAAAATTAGAAATGAAAATGGAAAAAATCACAACAGACAACAGAGAAATACAAAGGATCATAAGAGACTATTATTAGCAACTATATGCCTATATGGACAAGTCAGAAGAAATGGATGATTTCTTGAAAAGTATAACTTTCCAAAACTGAACCAGGAAGAAATAGAGAATCTTAATAGACCCATCACAAGCATGGAAATTGAAACTGTAATAAAAAATCTTCCAACAAACAAAAGCCCAGAACCAGATGGCTTCAAAACTGAATTCTACCAAAAATTTACAGAGGAGCTAATACCTATCCTACTCAAACTCTTCCAGAAAATTGCAGAGGAAGATAAACTGCCAAACTAGAATGCTATGAGGCCATCATTACCCTAATACCAAAACCAGGCAAAGATGACACACAAAAAAGAAACTGCAGGCCACTATCACTGATGAATATAGATGCAAAAATCCTCAACAAAATTCCAGCAAACAGAATCCAACGACATATTGAAAAGATTATACATCATGATCAAGTGGGCTTTATCCCAGGGATGCAAGGATTCTTCAATATTCACAAATCAATCAGTGTGATACACCACATTAACAAATTGAAAGTAAAAAAAAANGCAAACAGAATCCAACGACATATTGAAAAGATTATACATCATGATCAAGTGGGCTTTATCCCAGGGATGCAAGGATTCTTCAATATTCACAAATCAATCAGTGTGATACACCACATTAACAAATTGAAAGTAAAAAAAAAAAATGATTATCTCAATAGATGCAGAGAAAGCCTTTGACAAAATTCCACACCCATTTATGATAAAAATCCTCCAGAAAGCAGGCATAGAAGGAACATACCTCAACATAATAAAAACCATATATGATAAACCTGCAGTAAACATCCTCAATGGTGAAAAATTGTAAGCATTTCCCCTAAAGTCAGGAACAAGACAAAGATGCCCACTCTCAGTACTACTATTCAATATAGTTTGGAAGTTTTAGCCACAGCAATCACAGAAGAAAAAGGAAAAAAAAGGAATCCAGATGTGAAAAGAAGAAGTAAAGCTTTCACTGTTTGCATGACATGATCCTCCATAGGAAACCCTAAAGACACCACTAGAAAATTACTAGAGCTAATCAGTGAATATAGTAAAGTTGCAGAATATAAAATTAACACACAGAAATCCCTTGCATTTTTATACAGTAACAGTGAAAAAACAAAAAGAGAAATTAAGGAAACAATCCCATTCACCATTGCAATGAAAAGAATAAAATACTTAGGAATAAATCTACCTAAAGAAACAAAAGACCTTTATATAGAAAACTATAAAACACTGATGAAAGAAATCAAAGAGGACACAAATAGATGGAGAAATACACCATGTTCATGAATCAGAAGAATCAATATAGTGAAAATGAGTATACTGCCCAAAGCAATCTACCCAGATTCAACACAATCTCTATCAAGCTACCAACGCTATTTTTCACAGAACTAGAACAAATAATTTCACAATTTGTATGGAAATACAAAAAAACAAAAANAATCAGAAGAATCAATATAGTGAAAATGAGTATACTGCCCAAAGCAATCTACCCAGATTCAACACAATCTCTATCAAGCTACCAACGCTATTTTTCACAGAACTAGAACAAATAATTTCACAATTTGTATGGAAATACAAAAAAACAAAAAACATCGAAAAACCAAAGCAATCTTGAGAAAGAAGAATGGACCTGGAGGAATCAACCTGCCTGACTTCATACTATACTATGAAGCTGCAGTCAAGGCAGTATGGTACTAGCACAAAGACAGAAATATAGATCAGTGAAACAAAACAGGAAGCCCAGATATAAATCCACACACCTATGGACACCTTATCTTTGTCAAAGGAGGCAAAAATATACAATGGAGAAAAAACAATCTCTTTAGCAAGTGGTGCTGGAAAAACTTGTCAACTACCTATAAAAGAATGAAACTAGAACACTTTCTAACACTATACACAAAAATAAACTCAAAATGGATTAAAGATCAAAGTGTAAGACCAGAAACTATAAAACTCCTAGAGGAAAACATAGGCAAAATGCTCTCTGATGTAAATCATAGCAGGATCCTCTATGACCCATCTCCCAGAGTAATAGAAATAAAAGCAAAAATAAACAAATGGGACCTAATTAAACTTAAAAGCTTTTGCACAACAAAGGAAACTATAAGCAGTTCAAAAGCATCAATTTTTCAGCACTCAGCCTTCTTCACAGTCCAACTCTCACATCCATACATTACCACAGGAAAAACCATAGCCTTGACTAGACAGAACTTAGTCGGCAAAGNTTTTCCTATTTGGAACCAGTCTGTTGTTCCGTGTCCAGTTCTAACTGTTGCTTCCTGACATGCATACAGATTTCCCAAGAGGCAGGTTTTACAGCTGCTAAAAACTTCATCTCTTCTGGACCCAGAAGGCACACAGGCAAAAGGGAAGTGGTAGCTTGTGCATGTCATGAGTTTGACAGATCAGGGAGAAACAGCAACTCTAATGCATATGAAATTTGGTGGCTGTTCTCAAATGCCACTGATTTATTGAGGAGAGAAAATGGCCATGTTCAGACCTATTAATCAATAATTTTAAACAAAATGAAAGAGTCAAAGGGCAGTGATGTTCATCTCCAGAAGACAGAAGTGATGTTCATCTCCAGAAGACAGAAAACAGACAGAGAAAAATCAGTCACTGTTCATAGCTGGAAGAGAGGCAGAGCTTCAGAAAGGCTGAGTTCTCAGCCCTGGTGAGTCTCCCAAGCTGAAGCAAGAGCTTTTATAAGGAAGGCCCAGAATCCTGAAACCTGAGATGGGGATGTCTGGATAGATAAAAATCATTTTACCTAACAAAACCAGAATAAGGTTACTTTAATAATTGTATATAAAAATAATTAAATGTAAAAATCTCCTCCATNCTGAAGCAAGAGCTTTTATAAGGAAGGCCCAGAATCCTGAAACCTGAGATGGGGATGTCTGGATAGATAAAAATCATTTTACCTAACAAAACCAGAATAAGGTTACTTTAATAATTGTATATAAAAATAATTAAATGTAAAAATCTCCTCCATCCATGGGATTCTCCAGGCAAGAATACTGGACTGGGTTGCCATTTCCTTCTCCAGGGTATCTTCCCAACCCAGGGATCAAACCCAGGTCTCCCACACTGCAGGCAGATGCTTTAACCTCTGATCCACGAGGGAAGCCCCCAATAATTATATATAAAAATAATTAAATGTCAAAATCTATGGAAATTAGTTAACCACATTTGAGACATGGGATGTACTTGAAAACATGGCTGGTAGTATCTTTCTCTTCGAATAAGGTCTGGTTCTCTTAAATTTTTCTTTTCGGCAGAAATAATTCTGAAAGATAACAGAGAATGTGCTGGCAATAAACTTAATCTATAGCTTTTAAAGCTCTCTCCTGATAGCTCAGTTGGTAAAGAATCTGCATGCAATGCAGGAGACCCCAGTTTGATTCCTGGGTTGGGAAGATCCCCTGGAGAAGGAAAAGACTACCCACTCCAGTATTCTGGCCTAGAGAATTCCATGGACAGTCCATGGAGTCACAAAGAGTCAGACATGACTGAACGACTTTCACAAAGCTTTTAAATGAGATAGCTCTAGATTACACTGACCAATAGAGTAGATTGGAACCACATCTGGTTATTCAAAACTGAATTATAGTCAATTAAAATTCAATAAAAGTTTCAAATCGTTTGCTCAGCTGTACTAGGTCTATTTCAATTGCTTTGCTCAATAGCCATACATGGCTACTTTGAAGGAAAGAGTAGACAGAGGATGTTTCCATCATCAGGGAAAGTTCTGTCGAGCACCACTGCTCTGAATCATGCAGACTTCACAAGGTAAAAGAAAGTTCTTCTTTAAGACTGATTTATATGTATAGGAGCTAACTGCACTTATGCCTACGTTAGGGTGTGTGGATCTGAATTGTTTTGCCTTTTTATTCCTCACAGACTGAAATTCAAATGAAACAATCCTTGCAGAACTTTGATCTTGTTGAATGTGACAAGAAATGTTAGCCTACACAGTTAGCATCATTAATGAGAATATCACTTGCAAGAACTCAATAGTCATTAAAAAACATTTACATTGTACTAAGTCTTATAATTTCCATTGGGATATTCCCTAATTATAGAAGTGCAGTTCTTCAACTATAATTTGAATATAGTGACAATACAGAGGCCAGCTTGATCTTTTTTCACTTATTTTATAATGCCATATTAATCCTTTTCCCATTTAAGCCTTCTTGTCATTAATTCTAAATTCTACCAGCAACTTGCTATATATAGTTTACAGTCTTTATGCCATTTACAAATGATCACATTCTTTTCATGTAAGTGATCATATCTCAAATTTAATTTCATCAAAATTATGTCTACTTTTCCTGTTTCTTTGGAATTTATTTAGATTATCTTAAACAGTTGATACACAATTGCTGTTACTGGTTTGGGAATGGACTTATGTAACAACTGATAGCCTCTGTGGCTGGCAATATTATAAACTAAATAAGTAATTTTAAAAATTGCTTCTTTTCTGTTTGAAGTTAAGGCTAATCCTGTCTCTACTCTCTAATTCAATCTGGTTTTAAAAGTTCTTCTTTATGATCATTATTTATTAATTGCACAAACATATTAAACAGTTTTTGGAGTAGGAAATGGCAACCCACTCCAGTATTCTTGCCTGGAGAACCCTAGGGACAGAGGAGACTAATGGGCTGCCATCTACGGGGTTGCACACAATCGGACATGACTGAAGCGACTTAGCATCAGCAGCATTAACAGTACTGTTAATAGGGCTATTAGTAGGGCAATTATACTATTAGTAGGGCAATTATATTCAAAATGCAAAATCAGAACTTTTTTTCTAAAATTTACAGAATGCTAAATTGGTCATTTGACTACATTTTTCATTTGGGCAGTTATTTTGGTGTAACTTATGCAGGGATAGAGCACATAGTAGATGCGATCCTTTGGTCGGTGATAGGTTGCAGATAAAGACTAATCTACAAGCTTCCCAGGTGGCACAGTGGTAAGAATTTGCCTGCCAGTACAGAAAACGTGGGTTCAATCCCTGGTCGGGGAGATCCCCTAGAGAAGGAAATGACAACCCACTCTAGTATTCTTGCCTAAAAAATCCCATAGACAGAGGAGCCTGGCAGGCTACAATCCATGGAGTCACAAAGTCAGACACAACTGAACATGCACGCAAAGATCAATCTATGGGATAAATATCACAAATTCATATGTTGCATATTAAGGTAGAAAATTCAAATACATAATAGTATTTAAAATATTGCAAAATAATTAGATGAAATGGAGACAAATTAAATGTTTTCTCTCATCAGGACTGGTTGTTTCAATGGTTGGGAAGTTACCATGCAAAATCACCAATGTGCAAAATCTCAAAAACAAGCCAAACAGGAGCTGAACAACTTTACACAGATTTCCCCGCAAGTCCCCAAAATGTAGACAAGAAAAGATGTAACAAAGAAACTTGACCTGTTGGGTTAAATATTAAATGTCTGCGTGATGTAATTACACAACTACTGGTCCATTAAGCCGGGCTAGGTTTTGCTGCAGTAATAAATAACCCAGGAATCTTAGGGGCTTATAGCACAGCTTTATTTCTGGTCAGGTTATGTGTCTGTCAGGCATCAGCACTGCTTTGCTCTTCATCATCTTAACTTCAGAACCTAAGCTTGTGGAGCAGCCTCTGTCTGAAACAATGCTTATGTTGGTGGCAGAGGAAAGATGTGGAAAATCACAAATAGGCTTTTTAAAGCTTCTCCTAGCAAATAACACATGCCACATCCATCACAACCTCATTGTCCACACCACTCTTGGGCTTACTCCTAAGGTTAGTAAACAGAGATATATAAAATTCCCTCGAGGATTGACACAGCAAGGACAGGAAACAAAATATTTGTCCACAGTACTACAAGCTACCATAACTCCCAAGTAGTCAATTCATTTCAAAATGGCAAACACATTTCTTGGCCCAGGCTGATTGTTGAATTTCAACATATTATGTTTGGTTGATTGCCATTAAAATTTAAATATGCTACTTTCTGAAACGCCTTCAGCCTGAGCTCTGAATCTGGGAAGAAATTTGAAGTTTTCCAGCTGTTCCACAACTGAGTGTTCCAACTCAGTTTACCAGTAATAAGACTGATATTTTCATTTGTTCCTGACTTCCATGTCTATTTCCCATTTCTTTTATGGACCAGAATTTGGGAGGAGGAGAAGAATGACTGATAGCCTGGGGCCCGACCTCTACATGACAGTTTCGTTCATAATGCCTTCTGATCAGAGAAAGCTTTTCTCTGCAAAGGAAAGCCATCTGCGAGAAGAGGATTTCACATGCTTTATCCCATTTAATCCTCATGGGATCCTGTCCAGTATTATTATTGTCATTTAACAGGTGATGAAACTGAGACGCAGATAACCTAAGCCAATTGCTCACAGCAGGGATTTAAACCTCTGTCCTGTCAGCTACTTCACCTTGTCCATTTTCTTTTGTGCCAAAAATGTAAGCATCCTTTAAGACCCAGGTCTGTTGCCATATATTCATGGAAATCTGCCTCACTGTGTGTCTTCCAAACTGAGTTAGCCCCATCCTTCCTACCACTGTGTAAGCATTCCCCCTACCAAACTATGAGTTTCTTTAGGCTAAGTTCTTATTTACCTCATATCTTCAAGGCTCAGGACAGTGCCTGTCATTGACCTCACCATTAAAATTAATAAAATGAGGACGGATAAACTGGGCATGTGGTTTCAAGCTTTGTCAAACAGTACTCAAATCAGCACATTAAATCAGGTAGAGTACAAATACAGTTGAACCTGGACAACACTGAAGAACTGAAGGATAACTAATTGGAAATCAATTGGCCTGGATCTTAATTGTTGCCCAGTTGCTATCTACTATTGTCATTATAGCACTTTAGCTTTCATAGGTATTAAGTAAAGGGATGAGAATTGTTAGGAGCACAAAACAGATTTTTCCCATAGAGGAGACAGCACAGGAAATAATATAAAGAATAACAGGTCATATTTTGGGGTGGAAAAACAAGAATTTTTTAAAAGTCACTGGAGATTGAAATTAGACAGACATTAAAAGAAAGTAATATGGGCGAAGAGGCCAGATGGTGAAAGACTCCTTTGCCAAGTTACCTGTTAACAGTAAGAGATTCATGAGGAAGTTTCACCTCCAGACCCAGGCAATTGTAGCCCCTAGTCTAGACTCCAGGCTTCAATAAAGTTCCCCTCTCTGGTCCTTGTCCAGCTGTCCTCCTCTCTGTGAGACAAGAGGTCTATAAGGCCAAGTGAACATGCTCACCTAGAGCTCACCCCCCAGCCTTTCCCTGCCCCCTCACACTCCCAATCTACAGCCCTTTTCCATCTTTCCATTCTAAACTATACTCTCAGTTCAGTTTAGTTCAGTTGCTCAGTCATATCTGACTCTTTGCAACCCCATGGACTGCAGCATGGCAGGCTTCTCTGTCCATCACCAGCTATATTTTATGCATGCTGTGCAAAGTCACTTCAATCGTGTCCAATTCTTTGTGACTCCTTGGACTGTATCCTGCCAGGCTCCTTTGGCCATGGGATTCTCCAGGGAAAAATACTGGAATGGGTTGCCATAGGTATTCCTAACCCTGGTCTTGCCAAAATGCCCTCAAATCCACTTTAAGGGCCTGAAAGTCCCTTCCCCAGTCCCATTTTCCCAAGTACAGACCACAGTACTGGCTTGTCCATCTCTGATCATGGGGATAACAAGGGGCCTGCTGTTGGCCAAGAACAGGGTTGTGGATTAAGCTTGGACATCTGAATGTGGAGCAGAGCCAGGGTTTGAAGAGAAGCAGGAAAAAATAAGGGAGTTACAGGTCACAAGTATGGCTTTTATCTGTCCTTTACCTACAAGAAGTTAGCTTTCAAGGAGGGTCCACCTTTTAACAGTTTCTCATAGTTTCTTAAACCATAAGGAATACTCGATTCCTGTATATGAGTTAGGGTTTCTCTGGTGGCTCAGATGGTAAAGAATCTCCCTGCAGTGCAGGAGACCTGGGTTCAGTCTCTGGGTTGGGAAGATCCCCTGGAGAAGGGAATAGCAACTCACTCCAGTATTCTTGCCTGGAGAACCCCACGAGCAGAGGAGCCAGGCAGGCTATAGTCCATGGGGTCGAAAAGAGTTGGACATGACAGTAACTCAGAACACGCAAAAACACACATATGAACTAGCATAAATATTTGCACTGAAATTAAAATTTTGTTATTTTTTACTAGTTCCTATTCTGAAGGAGATCAACCCTGGGATTTCTTTGGAGGGAATGATGCTGAAGCTGAAACTCCAGTACTTTGGCCACCTCATGCAAAGAGTTGACTCATTGGAAAAGACTCTGATGCTGGGAGGGATTGGGGGCAGGAGGAGAAGGGGACAACAGAGGATGAGATGGCTGGATGGCATCATTGACTCAACGGATGTGAGTCTGAATGAACTCCGGGAGTTGGTGATGGACAGAGAGGCCTGGAGTGCTGTGATTCTTGGGGTCGCGAAGAGTCCAACACGACTGAGGGACTGAACTGAACTGAACTGATGCTGAGTTAATTGCCTTCCCTGAACTTTCAAGAAAGTGATCTGTCATCTAAAATTTTGTAAGTAAGAACACTAGACATCCAATATAGCAGAAAATATACTAGTCTTGTAAAAGCAGAACTATAACTCCTCAGGAGATGCCTCATCATAACAGTGAATGAATTTAGAGTGAATAAATGCTTTCCTCCTCTCCAGCTGATTTCAGTCTTGACTTTCTTCTGGAACTCAAATTCCTTTTCTGTTTTTACTCTTTTCCTTCTTAAAAACAGCTTTATTGAAATGCAATTCATACACCACACAATTCATCCATTTGATGTGCACAATTCAATAGTTTTTAGTATATCCATGGAGTTATACAGCCATTGTCACAATCAGTTTCAGTTTTTCATTACCCTAAAAAGGAACGCCATATGTATTAACAGTCTATTTCCTCCCAAGACCCCTAGACCTAGGCAACCACTGTTTTACTATTTCTGTCTCTACAGATTTGGCTACTCTGGGTATTAAATAGAATAGAATAAATAGAATCGCACAATATTTGTCCTTTTGTGCCTTTTTTTTCACTTAGCATGATGCTTTCACTATTCATGTTGTATTGGGTATTAGTACTTCATTACTTTTTAAGGCCAATTAACACTTCGTTGGAGAAGGCAATGGCACCCCACTTCAGTACTCTTGCCTGGAGAATCCCATGGATGGAGGAGCCTGGTGGGCTATAATCCGTGGGGTCGCTAAGAGTTGGACACGACTGAGTGACTTCACTTTCACTTTTCACTTTCATGCATTGAAGAAGGAAATGGCAATCCACTCCAGTATTCTTGCTTGGAGAATCCCAGGGATGGGGGAGCCTGGTGGGCTGCCATCTATGGGGTTGCACAGAGTCGGACATGACTGAAGTGACTTAGCAGCAGCAACCGCAGCAGCAACACTTCATTACATGAGTATGCTATTTTTATC
Source organism: Neotragus pygmaeus (assembly GCA_006410875.1). Taxonomy (NCBI): domain Eukaryota; kingdom Metazoa; phylum Chordata; class Mammalia; order Artiodactyla; family Bovidae; genus Neotragus; species Neotragus pygmaeus. The sequence goes on from SJYV01026300.1 coordinate 16,227, forward strand.
TATTTATAAGTTGATGGGCATTTGGGATGTTTCTTATTTTGGCTGTTGTGACTAATTCCACTATGAATATTTATCTACTCTGGGTACCTTGAGAGATGTCAATACAGTGGGAGAAAGTTCGGGTTCTGGAGCTGGCATCCTTCTTTCCCTTGGTTGGTGCCTTTCACTCTTCCACCCCAATAGATGAAAAAAAAAAAAAAAAAAA
>SJYV01026304.1:0-18858 GCA_006410875.1 Neotragus pygmaeus
AGGCTCCTCCATCCATGGGATTTTCCAGGCAAGAGTACTGGAGCAGGGTGCCATTGCCTTCTCCGATATATATATATGTTAATGTACGATATTTGTTTTTCTGACTCACTCTGTATAACAGGCTTTAGGTTTATCTACCTCATTAGGGCTGACTCAAATGGTTTTGTTTTTTTTTTTTTTTTATGGCTGAGTAGTATTCCATTGTATGTATGTACCACAGCTTCTTTATCCATTCATCTGTCGATGGACATCTGAATTGCTTCCTAGCTGTTTTCAACAGTTTGCAGCAGTTTGCAACATCTCTTTTCAGTTATGGTTTTCTTAGGTTACGTGCTGATTAGTGGGATTGTTGAGTCATATGGTAGTTCTGTTCCTGGTTTTTTAAGGAATCTCCATAATGTGATGTCAGTTTACATTCCTTCCAACAGTGCAATAGGGTGCTCTTCTCCACACCCTTCTTTGGAGGTAATTTAACTTTTCTCTTGGTCTGCTTTTATGATCTCTTCTTTGTCTTTAGTGTTCCATAGTTTCATTTTGAAGTATATGGCTATGGATTTATTTTTTTTGAAACTTGCTTTGGATTCCTTTGTACCTTCTAAATCCTATCTTAAGTTCTGTAAAATTCTCATTTGTTGAATCTTTGAATCTAAAGTCTCCTTCATTCTCTCTATGCTTTCTTTTGAGAATTCTTTTAGAAATGTAATGGACTTTTCACATGTCTCAATCACTCATGTATTCCATGTCTTTCCATACTTCCATGCTACGTTTTGGGCATTTTTCATTCAGAGTCACTAATTTTCTTTTGAGCTCTGTCTAGTCTGCTGAGTAACGCATCCATTGAATTTCTAATCTGATTTATAATATTTTTTATTTCCAGATGTTCTGTTTGGTTTTTTTTTTTGCCTGTCTGTTTGGTCAGTTTTGATAAACTCATTTCTTATAAGAATATTCCATATTTTCAATTCTTTCTTTCTTCGTACATGTGTAACATCTTTATTGCATTCTCTTTATCCGGTAATTATAACAGTTGTGACCTCTGCAGATATGATTCTGTTGTTTGCCTTCTGTGGTGTTTTACTCAGGAGGCTTGTTGGGCAGTTTGTAGTTGTGAGCTCATTTTCCTTGGAACGTGTTTGTTGAAAAATTTCAAGACCTTGATTTACAGTGCATTCTTCTAAAGACAGCTTGCATTTACTTCTGCTAACTGAAAGCCCTACCAACCTGAGACACTCTAAAGTAAATTTTTGATTTGGGGTTTTTTAGGCCAGACAGTTCATATAAATTTAGATTCCAAACCTGTCTGAATATAGGCCTGTGCCTAGGGATTTTCAGGAAAGACTCTTTTTGGTTTCTTGCTTTCCTTTGAGCCAAGGTGGAAGTGGTCTTGACTTTCTTTAAATCATCCTCCCTTTGCAGGCCAGGGTCATTTTTCCTGCTTTGCACGATGTTGGAGCCCCCTCCCCTTCCAGAGTTCTGGCTTTCCCTCTTGTGCTCTTCACCTGTTGTCCATTGTTCTTCAGCAGGTGTCAGCTCCTGCATCCTTGCTTATCTCTAGATTCCTGCTTTCTCATCATTTCTGGTCTCTGAGGGATTTCTTCACTTCTCTGCCAGCTCAGAAATGAATTTTAAAAGATTTTTAANTCACCTGTTGTCCATTGTTCTTCAGCAGGTGTCAGCTCCTGCATCCTTGCTAATCTCTAGATTCCTGCTTTCTCATCATTTCTGGTCTCTGAGGGATTTCTTCACTTCTCTGCCAGCTCAGAAATGAATTTTAAAAGATTTTTAAAAATACTTGATCTAGCAATTTTAGGAGTGCTATATTGGGAGGATTTTCCCTGAACATCAAATCTGTCATGTGTTGCTTTGAATTGAGTTTTAAGGAAGAGTGAATTACAGTACTGGGTACTATATAATTATATTATGACTTTTATGCAGAGTTCCTTTTTTAATGCATTATTAAATCTATTCAGTATATTGTCTTCAGCCTAATGGGACACAGTTTCTAATGGATTCCTATCTTAGAAGCACAGAATAACATTGTGTTTTTACATCACAGTCTTTAAGAATATTGCAAATATAATAATGAAATCCTACTTAAGAGTTCATGGTGATCTTTATTAGAGCTTTTTAAACCTCTTCCAAAGTGAAAATTTCAGTGTTCCTTTATTCACAGGTAAATAGACTTGGAGTTTAGAAATGTTGTTTGTATTAAAATAATCTTGGGCTCTTTTTAATTTTTAGAGGCATAGTTCTCTTTAAACAACTCTGAAGTGAGAATAAAATGTTATCTCTTTTTTACCAGTTGTCTGAGCTACCAGTTGTCATGATTCCTAATTTGCCCCCTTTTTTACTTTCTTTAAAACTTTGCACTTAGTAAGTTGTAGCTTACCCACCCCACCTCACTGCTGAGAGAAAATATATCCCATCTTGAAATCATGAAGCAAACTAAAATAATGTAAAATCCACCTTATTTTTTCATTTGTTCATAGTCTTCTGGGCATAGAAACCTAACATTTTATTGAGTGGATTAATGAAACATACTCATGTATGTTGTATGCTCATTTCCCCCTAATTGATAGTTGTTGTTGTGTGTGTGTGTGTGTGTGTGTGTGTGTGTGTGTGTGTTTGGACTCATATGTAATATAATTGGTTAGAAGTATTTAGTAGGTGCACTTAATGTAACAAATACTTCTATTAGTAATCTGTTAGTAATAGACTGTTTTCAGCTTATACCTGTATACAAACCCAGATGACCTGTTATTATTTTTTCTTCCAGGGTAATACTGACCAGCCTGTCCAAACTAGCAAGATTGGACTTGGGAGGAGAGAATATCAGAGTTTACAACACCGCCATCATTCTCAGCGTTCTAAGTGCCGTCCACCTAAGGGCATGTATTTAACCCAAGAAGATGTGGTAGCTGTTTCTTGTAGCCCCAATGCAGCCAACACCATCCTGAGGCAACTGGACATGGAGTTGATCTCTTTAAAACGTCAGGTATTTTATAAAAATCATTATTTTTGATGATTCTGTCCATTTTGCTTATTTACTTTATCCCTGTAAACTCAGGTTTTTTTTTAACAGATTTTCTCAACCACTCAGTTACATAAGCTTTATCTTTCTTATTTACCTTGTTTTCAAATTATAAGGTGCCACTGAGTATTTTAGATTTGAATCCCAGCTTTGCTATCGTTAGCTCTGTGATGTTGGGAAATAATAGAATCTAAGCTTCCGTTTTTTTATTTATAAAATTGGAGATAATAATCTTACTTCTCTTGGAGATTGTTGAGAATTATTTGAGATAACACATATGGATTGTCATCGTTAGCACCAGTAGTAGCAGCAGCAGTATTATTTAAAAGTTTCTTTGGCATAATCAGGTAGTGGATAAGGTTTTAGAGTCAGTCATCTTAAGTTCTGAACCTAGCTACACTGTCTACTTCCTGCACAACCCTAGGGGAGCTGTTTAACTTCTCTCAATTTCAGTTTCTCTGTCTTAAAATGAGGATAATGATATTTTGGTTGGGAGGAATTAAACAAGGTAATATAGGGTAAATGCTAAAAACATTAGTGCCTTGCACATAATATGTACTCATTATTGGTTGTTATTAGGTCTCCAGTCTTTCTCTGGCTTTTCCTTTATTTATTTCTGTTGTTGTTTTAAGTTTTAAGACTGGGCTTTCTTGGTATTATAAATTAACTAACCTTGCCAGTGACTTCTGAGTTTACTTCCTAAGCTGTGGCTTTTCTCCTAAGCTCTATAGCTATATTTCCAACTACCTGTTAGACATCTCATCTAACTCCCCAAAGATTTTTTTTTCTGTTCCTTGTCTATTGAAACATCTGAATTTATCTTTTACCCATCCTTTGCCTGTATTACTCTCTCAACACACACAAACTCAAGTGGTAGATTATTTTATCTCTGAAAGTTCCTTTAAATCAATCCCCAGCTTTTTAATCTCATCCCTACTACCCTTGTTATGGCCCTTATCACCTCTTTTCTGACTATAACTATCGTGTTGATTCTCCTTGCTATCTACCTCTTCTCAGTCCCTTGTTACACATTTTATCAGTGTTATTCTTTTAAAATACTGGTGCAATCACTTATCTTAAAATGCTTCATTAATTCCTACTTGCCTTTAGCAGGTTATCTGAAGAGCGAGACAGAAATTTATAGGAAGCGCATGTTAAATTTAACATTCATCATGAATGAGGAAACTACTGAAGGATTTAAAAGAGGTGTATTACATGGTCATATTTATATTTTTCAGCTATATCTCTTCTTCTTCTTCTTCTTTTTTTTTTTTTTTTTTTTGTTTCTTTTGGGATTTCTACATGCNCTGACCCTCAATGAATGAGGAAACTACTGAAGGATTTAAAAGAGGTGTATTACATGGTCATATTTATTTTTTTCAGCTATATCTCTTCTTCTTCTTCTTCTTTTTTTTTTTTTTTTTGTAGTTGCTTTAGGGATTACAACATGCATCCTTAGCTTACAGTGTCATTCTTGTTTAGATACCACAGTATGCACTGTTAGAGTTAATATTATTACCACTTCCATATAATGTAAGAACTTTGCAACAGGGTAGTATGGGACCGAGATGGTTTTTCTCTATCCTAAACATTCAGATTTCTCTACCCCTTGACCCTGGTTACCTACCCAAACTGCTTTTATATTTCTGTTTTCTTCTCCAGCAAAGTTCCAGAATAAATATCAAAAGCTACCACTTTATCTTCCTCTGCTTTCTTACCAGTTATTTTCAGAGGCTTCCCAATCTAGTTTCTGTCCCACATCCCATCCCAGTTCTGCCGTGAATAAGCTGTCTTAAGATTGTTTATGAACAACTTGCCCAGTCGAGTGCCCTCTTCTTGGTTCTTATCTCTTTTGAAAGCCGCCACCTCCTTGTTAGAATTTCTTTCTTTTGACTTAGGATGCTGGCTTCTCAAGTATATATAGTATATATTTGATTGAATGCTTTGCCTTTAGTCAAACCATAAATGTGTGAAAGACTCCCATTTTCCAACCCACAGCACCCCTTCTCTTTAGATAACTTCTAAAACACTTTGGCTGTGATATTTTTTAAGTGCTTAGAATTTTTTAAAATAATGAATAAACTGTTCTCAGCCACCTATAAATCATACCGAGTCATCAGTACTACTACTCCACTATTACGTCACTTACAAGCTATTTTTATTGATTTTTTAAAAAATTGTTTGTTTGTTTATTTAATTTTGGCTGTGCTGAGTCTCTGGGCTGCATGAGGGCTTTCTCTGGTTGCTGTGAGCAGGGGCTACTCTTCATTCTGGCGCACAGACTTCTTGTAGTGGTTTCTCTCCTTGCCAAGCACAGGCTTCAGTAGTTGTGGCTCACAGGCTTAGTTGCTCTATGGCACATGGAATCTTCCTGGACCAGGGATTGAACTTGTGTCTTCTGTGGATTCTTAGCCACTGGACCACCAGGAAAGTCCTTTGTTGACGCTTGTGAAAGAACTTTTTTAAAGCTTTAAGTTCCTTTCTTGGATATTCATTTGATGTGTAACATAGTGAAGATTTGCATTCTTAGATTTACAAATTCTACCATTTACTATCCCCAACATCTCATAAGCAGTGAGATGATTGATTCCATGTCCACCAGTAATCTGTTCCCCTTTTTGCCCTCCCTGTCTGGTTGAATAACACCATGTATACTCAGTTACTCTAGCCAGTGATGAAAGAGTTATCCTGGATTCCTCCTTCTCCCTAATTCTCCACAATCAGTTGTTTACAAAGATGTCTTAATTTTGTTTCCAAGTTATTTCTTTGACCCGTCTTGTGTACCACCACCACTCCTTCATTTCTGCTGTTTAAATCGAAGTCCAATTTTGCTCTAGTGCTTGTTTTGAAAGCATGAATCTGTTCCAACATCATTGATATACACAGGGATAATTTGAACATAATGTAACTTTTGCATTTGCTTACATGTGATTTTTGTTAATGAAAAACTACACCTAGCTGAATGTATGCCCACACAGTTCTCATTTGAACTGTGTGGGCATATACTGTGTTATTTGCCACACACACCCACATCTGGTGTTACAACTTTTTATCTGATTTCAAATAACTCTTCTACCACTTCCCAACAATTCACAAGTTGTAGTTATTTTGGCAGCCATTTATGTAAGCAACCTTTTAAGGTAAAGAATCATCTTCATTGTATCAATTGTGAATTTCCGTACTGTTTAGAACTGTACTATGTGTAATTGATGAAGTTTTTGAGTGGTGTGTCTCAAGCTCTTTTTCCCCATAAGCCCTGTGGTTTTTACTGTACAGTTTGCATAGTACTGTGGCTTTTGAGAATGCATATGTCAGGTTATAACAGAACTGATTATACTTACTTCATAGAGTAGTTGTGAGAATTAAATGGTTTTTTGTGAACTGTGTCAATTAGTTTGTTAGGTGTGTGTATAGTTAATGTGTATGCTACTTGAATGAGTGGTGTATTCCACCCTAAGTGCGGTAAGAGTTCTGTCCCCCTGGGGTAACAGGGTTTTTAATATATATCCTTTTCACTTATTAATACTCAAAAATTCACCTAAGTACAAGATCTGATTCATATTTTTGGCTGTTTTTTGAAGGTTCAGAATGCTAAGCAAGTAAACAGTGCGCTTAAACAGAAAATGGAAGGTGGAATTGAAGAATTCAAGCCTCCTGAGGTATGTTATTGAAGAGTATATGTGACTAAGTAAGGTGCAACCTTGTTCTTTGAGTTATTCAGTGCTCAACTACTATATTTTGGTTACATGTGTGCTTTGAAGGTTTTATTATGTAGATAATTTATTATGTCTCTGTTTTGTTATTTAAATAGGTAGTCTCTTGAGACTTGGCTAATGATTTAAGTTAAATCATTCCATTACTGTCTTTAGCACTTGCAATCAAACACACAAAATAGCTATAATAGTAGGCCCAGTGCATGTGAAACTGGAAGGTCATTGATGAAGAAGTGCATTTTGGGGTCAATAGCAATATTTTTTCAAAGCTGCTTCCTACCTGTGTAAATTGGTAACAGGAAGAAAAAGATCACAAGGACCTCATCTTAACAGTTTTAACAAAATTTTACTTTAGTTTTGGATATTTGTTTATTGGCTCAGGTTTCCACTTAGGATTTTAGTGTGTGGATTTATATCCTGGAAAATCGAAATCCAAATACGAGATATAGATTGGCCATTTTCTCAAGTCTTACTTGTACTTCTCCTAAAACTTAATATGTTTTTTATATTGGTGATGCCTAAGGGTGTACTTAAATGCTTATTGTCCAATCATACCTTTTTACGGAAGCTTCTATTATAAAATTTTTTCTCTTTCTCTTTTTTTTAAGACTCCTATGTTATGCTTCATATCCTGGCCTTAACTTTTCTATGTATGTAATAATCAAATAATCCTATTTGGTCCTGATGGGATTTTTTTCCCCTCCAGATAGCAGATTGACTGAAATATCTACAAATGAATTATGGGGGGGTGGGCAGTGGCGGGCAGAAAAGTAGTGCTTCATATGCCATCTTACTCTCTAGAATTTTCTAGAAAGGAAGAATCATTATGAAGGAAGTTGTTTTTGTTTGTTTTGAATAGTCTCTTTCAAGAAGGTTAGGCAATGGAAAAGAATGAATATACGTAGACTAATATCTCATTGCAAACCCAGAGGTAAACTGACAGTCTAGTGATATTTAAATAAAGATAGTGTAATACACGGAGAAGGCAATGACAGCCCACTCCAGGACTCTTGCCTGGAAAATCCCATGGACGGAGGAGCCTGGTAGGCTGCAGTCCATGGGGTCGCTAAGAGTCGGGCATGACTGAGCGACTTTACTTTCACTTTTCACTTTCATGCATTGGAGAAGGAAATGGCAACCCACTCCAGTATTCTTACCTGGAGAATCCCAGGGACAGAGGAGCCTAGTGGGCTGCCGTCTATGGGGTCACACAGAGTTGGACACGACTGAAGTGACTTCGTGTAATACAAAGAGTACTGCTTTATTTTATGTTAAATTATTACATCAAAAAATTCATTTAAAATTTTGTATTGAAATTAATTTAATATTTAATTAATTACACATTGTTATTCTCTTTTCAACCCCATGAACTGCAGCATGCCAGGCTTCCCTGTCCTTCACTATCTCCCTGAGTTTGCTCAAACTCATGGCCATTGAGTCAGTGATGGCATCCAAGCATTATAAAATGCATAAAAGCAAAACACTTAAAATGTTTGTATATTACTATCAGTTTACAATTTAAAAATAAAGAATATAGCAGATATTGAAAACCTTATTGGAATAGCTTGAAGAACTTTATGCCAATAAGTTTGAAAATTTACACAAAACTTAGAAATTCCTAGGGATATATGGTTTACCAAAATTGTCTTTAAAAGAATGAAAACTGAACAATGTATAACCATTAAATAATTGAAGAAACAGTGAATATTTTTCTCATAGGAAAACAGCAGGCCAAGACAACTTTATAGAAAAAGTCTACCAAATTTTCAAGGAAATAAAATTTTAATCTCAAATTTTTCAGAAAATTGCAGAATAGTCCCATTCTTTAACATTATATAAAGTAAGATGTGAAGGTATAATAGCATTTATAACTTTCCTATATGCTGCCTCTTTTTATGCTCACTTAAGTCCAAAGAAGTAGATGAAGTAAATACTATTATTTTGCATGAGAGAGCTGGGCCTCAGAGAGAATAACTGACTTGATCAAGATCACACATCATAGTAAATAGTGATCCTCTGGCTGTGTTTTAGATTCTTAAGAGTCCAGTTGGAGTCCTAGATTAATGTGATGCTGCCTCTTTTGGAAGTTTTTATATAATAGTAAAAGTATATGTTAGATTCCCACATGTAAATGTAGTTATTGGTTACAAGTTACCATTTATTACATCTCTTGGTTTATTGTAAAAATCATGATCAAAATGAAACAACCAAAACCTTAGTGCACTGCGGTCCATACATTGAAGTTTGTATAATACATTGAGGTTGATTTTGGATTCACATGCACTTGAAAAATGTATGTATGTTTTATCATCTAGAAAATGCCCAGGATATATTTGTAGGTATCATATTGTTCCTATTGCTTTATAGGGGAGAACAACCTGAATAGATACATTTCAAAACACTAGATTAACAGTTATTGTAAAAACCTTGAAAAATCATGTACCTTATCATACTTTTACCTTTAGGTTAGTTGATACCCAACCTAAAAAAGTTCTCCCTAATACCTAATAAAAGAATTTTATTAACCTTTTAAACAACAAGCTACTAAATGATGTAACTCAGCTGGAACTAAACAGTTAGTAAGATGCTTTACTTATTCATTTGGTTGTATTTGTTATTTTCACTTAGAGAAAATTGGTGAAGAAAGTTAATTCACTTACCTAGTTATTTGTCGGTCATTTGTTTTTTATAAGACACTGCATTAGGCTCTGTGTGAGGGGGGGCAGAGGCGACACCTAAAAAAGAGGAAGGATAGATTTTTTGCATTTACTTAAAAAAAAATTTATAGTCTAGATATTAGAAGACAAACATTAAATTTATAGATTTATAAGTGAAGATATTAATAAAACCAGTGGCCATTGTTCAAGTAGGGTAATCAGAGAGCATTTCCTAAAGGAGGATGTTTCAGCTGAAGTTTCCTAGAGGGGGAAGTTTCAGCTGAAGGGTAAGTAGGATTTTTGCATAATACTAAAAGGGCAGATGGAAGGAATAACATGAACAGTGGTTTGATGTTGAACAGTGCATTCAAAATATAAATCCAGAGGGGAAAATCAAAAACACTGGATATTCCCTAAGCATGTATTATGAGCTCATTATTGTGCTAATCACTGTTGAGAGTTCAGTGGAAGTATAAAAACTGTTTTCTGAGGAAGCATGTTGTCTACTTGGGAAGGCACACTTGGTTGCAGAGGGTGAATGTACAGGATGTATGAGAGGTATTAATAAGGTTGAGTTTAACAGGGACTTATTTGTTTTATAAATCAGTGGGCAAGACCACTGTGAAAGCTAGGAAAAGCTTTTGTGAAAGCTAAGAAGAGAACTTTGCCTTTTAAATTAAGGCAAATGAAAAGATACTACAGTTTTTTCAATTTAGAAAGGTAATGAGAAATTTGTGTTTTAGGAAAGTTATCTTGGCCATGTTATACAAGATAAATTAGAAACTTTAGAGCTGCTGAAACACCAGGTATGTGAGAGAGAAAATAAGTGGTAAAGAGGTATTGGGTAGTGTCGGGTATTAGTTGTAGGAATGGAGAGCGAGTGATAAACCTAGAGAACATTTGCAAAGTAGATGTTTATGTATCTCCTTGAAAGTATATGAGGGTGTTGCAAGGAGTGGTGGTACGTTTGATTATGCTTTGATTTGTTTTGGGTGGAGTTTAGGTAAGGGGCAAGGAGATCCGTGAATCCAGAAGGAAGAAACTGAGGAAGGGGTGCTTTTTGAAGCTAGAAGTTTCCAAATCTATGGATATTTTCATGCATAGGTGTGTGACATCCTTTCTTTATGGGTATTGGGTTGACTTTTCAACACTGGGTAGCCTGGTAACCTTTTTTAACTCTTCCAAGTCAGAGGTAATATGAAACTACTACTGACAAAAATGGGAAAGATGTGAAGAAATTTAGCCAGGGGAAGGATGCAGTAAAGATGCTGAACTCACTAAGGGTGCCATAGATTGTTCTAGACGGCTCTTTGGGGTCTTTTACATTATTGTTGCTATTATATACTGGATTGTTTTACATTGCTGTTCTATTATTTTTAAGAAAAAGAATGTGTTCAGTGGTACCTCATAGCTAGCTATAACTACCACAGAATTTTAGATTCCTGGATATAGTCTAGTTGTCCTTTCCTTAAGTTAAACACATCTCTACCAAACTTTCTTAGCTCTAAAATATAAAAATCAGTAACTTAAAGAAATTCTATATGTTTTTAAAATGTTGACCCTCTTATTCCTACAGCCTTTCCTTTATTCCACTGTTTCCATTTTGTAGCACATAGACTGTTTAATTCCATACAGTTTCAAGTCATCCTCTGCATTTTTCCACTGAAGTGTCTTCTTAAACATTAACATTGGTCTTAATGACCAAATTCCACAGCTCTAACTCATTTCCCTTGCCTATTTGTGAACCTTTCACATAATGATGACCTCCTCCTTACTTTTACGTTTATAACTATTATTTTCCCTTCTCAGCTATAATTTTTCTTACTCTATGTAAATAAAGACATTTTCCAAGTTTTTATCCTCAGGATGTATTTCTCTTCTGTTTTGGAAATCTGATACAACCTCATCACTTTGCTGTGTTAAAGTCATATCATATATACATTTAAATAACATAAATTCAACCAAATGAAAAAGAGAGAGTATGTTTAGTAACAGCAAGTGCAACAGTGCTGGCAATTCTGCCTGAACTCCATTTATTGAGTGTATGACCCAGAGTGAGTAGTTACAAGCTGGGAACTGTGAATCCGGCATTCCTTTAGTCAGTTTTAGCTTTCACATCCTCCTGAGCATTTCCTCGAACTGAATGATGTTCTAGTATTTACATAAGTATTTATATTTTTCATTTACTACTGTTCTAAATTTGAGCCAAAGGCTTCATCTGGGGTATAACTGAGAAACTAGTGGCCCTTTCCAGTACTGGAGAAATAACTGCCAGCAGGGACTTTCTGCGAGACTGCCTATCTCCATGGCTACCTTTGTAAGAACATTTCAAGGGTAATTTTGGAAGAAAAAAAAACTTTAAAAAATACAGGCCTGATTTTAGAACCTTTCATCTGAGTAAGTTGATTCCATTGTTTTCCCTCATAAGCATTTTCGAAACACCTTTAAAAAAATGTATTTGAATAGATGAATCTTTTAGCCTCCTACCTAATACCTTATTTTCAGTGTATCCCAAATTAAATTCCTCCTCTTAGCCTTGTCTTCCCACGTCTCCCTAAGTCCTTAAAAGCATCACCCTTCTCCCAGCTTTCTAGGCTTAAAAGTCTATTCTGCTCATAATCCTACCCTTCTCTCTTTGCTCCCTGCTTCCCCCAGATTGCTCATTATATCTAGTATGAACTCATCAGCCTTGGTGTTTTCAGCCCTTGCAGAACTGGACCTCATCATATTTTGGTTTAGTTAAGTATCACCAACCTTCCAGGCTTATTTGTCACTGCTTCCTAACAAAAATCCTCTTGTTCTTGAACATGGCATGCCTTCTCCTCATTTTTGCCTTTTAGGAACTTACGATCTTAAATCCATCTCTGACTGCAATCCCTTCAACTTTCCTTTTTCCCCATTGTAATCCTTTTGACTTTTCCCTCTCATCTTTGAATCCCAAGTATACTGTTTTCAATAATAGTTACTTATGTTTATCCCATCTCCCGATTTGCTTGAAAGCCAAAAATAAGTCTTCATAGGGCTTGTTATTTCTTTTATACTTTTTGTTCCCTTTTCATTAATGATACCTTTTCCTCCATTTTCTGCCTTTCAGGTTTAATAAACATTGATTGATCAACTTTAATTTATGTTTGCTCAGGCACTATGCTTGATGTTTTCGTCACTGTTTGTTGTTGTTGTTTAGTCACTAAGTCATGTCCAAATCTTTGCGACCCCATAAACTGTAGCCTGTCAGTCTCCTCTGTCCATGGGATTTCCTAGGCAAGAATATTGAACGGGTTGCCATTTCCTTCTCCAGGGGATCTTCCTGACCCAGGAATCGAACCCGCATCTCCTGCATTGGCGGGTGGATTCTTTACTAGAGCCACCAGGTTACATATGTCCTTATATATATTCCACATATATGCTAACTTTAATCCTAAGAACCATGTGCAATGTAGTATCACAAGAGATGTTCAGTATCCAAGTGCTCATTAATCTAAGGGATAGATGGAGAAGGAAAGGTTGCCAAACAAGAAACTATTCACTAGTGAATTCAACACTTACAAAGTTAGGCTCTCCTCACTAATTCTTCTAATTAACTCTAGCTGTTACCCTTCCCATCCATGACAGCAGCNACCCCATGAACTGCAGCATGCCAGGCTTCCCTGTCCTTCACTATCTCCCTGAGTTTGCTCAAACTCATGGCCATTGAGTCAGTGATGGCATCCAAGCATTATAAAATGCATAAAAGCAAAACACTTAAAATGTTTGTATATTACTATCAGTTTACAATTTAAAAATAAAGAATATAGCAGATATTGAAAACCTTATTGGAATAGCTTGAAGAACTTTATGCCAATAAGTTTGAAAATTTACACAAAACTTAGAAATTCCTAGGGATATATGGTTTACCAAAATTGTCTTTAAAAGAATGAAAACTGAACAATGTATAACCATTAAATAATTGAAGAAACAGTGAATATTTTTCTCATAGGAAAACAGCAGGCCAAGACAACTTTATAGAAAAAGTCTACCAAATTTTCAAGGAAATAAAATTTTAATCTCAAATTTTTCAGAAAATTGCAGAATAGTCCCATTCTTTAACATTATATAAAGTAAGATGTGAAGGTATAATAGCATTTATAACTTTCCTATATGCTGCCTCTTTTTATGCTCACTTAAGTCCAAAGAAGTAGATGAAGTAAATACTATTATTTTGCATGAGAGAGCTGGGCCTCAGAGAGAATAACTGACTTGATCAAGATCACACATCATAGTAAATAGTGATCCTCTGGCTGTGTTTTAGATTCTTAAGAGTCCAGTTGGAGTCCTAGATTAATGTGATGCTGCCTCTTTTGGAAGTTTTTATATAATAGTAAAAGTATATGTTAGATTCCCACATGTAAATGTAGTTATTGGTTACAAGTTACCATTTATTACATCTCTTGGTTTATTGTAAAAATCATGATCAAAATGAAACAACCAAAACCTTAGTGCACTGCGGTCCATACATTGAAGTTTGTATAATACATTGAGGTTGATTTTGGATTCACATGCACTTGAAAAATGTATGTATGTTTTATCATCTAGAAAATGCCCAGGATATATTTGTAGGTATCATATTGTTCCTATTGCTTTATAGGGGAGAACAACCTGAATAGATACATTTCAAAACACTAGATTAACAGTTATTGTAAAAACCTTGAAAAATCATGTACCTTATCATACTTTTACCTTTAGGTTAGTTGATACCCAACCTAAAAAAGTTCTCCCTAATACCTAATAAAAGAATTTTATTAACCTTTTAAACAACAAGCTACTAAATGATGTAACTCAGCTGGAACTAAACAGTTAGTAAGATGCTTTACTTATTCATTTGGTTGTATTTGTTATTTTCACTTAGAGAAAATTGGTGAAGAAAGTTAATTCACTTACCTAGTTATTTGTCGGTCATTTGTTTTTTATAAGACACTGCATTAGGCTCTGTGTGAGGGGGGGCAGAGGCGACACCTAAAAAAGAGGAAGGATAGATTTTTTGCATTTACTTAAAAAAAAATTTATAGTCTAGATATTAGAAGACAAACATTAAATTTATAGATTTATAAGTGAAGATATTAATAAAACCAGTGGCCATTGTTCAAGTAGGGTAATCAGAGAGCATTTCCTAAAGGAAGATGTTTCAGCTGAAGTTTCCTAGAGGGGGAAGTTTCAGCTGAAGGGTAAGTAGGATTTTTGCATAATACTAAAAGGGCAGATGGAAGGAATAACATGAACAGTGGTTTGATGTTGAACAGTGCATTCAAAATATAAATCCAGAGGGGAAAATCAAAAACACTGGATATTCCCTAAGCATGTATTATGAGCTCATTATTGTGCTAATCACTGTTGAGAGTTCAGTGGAAGTATAAAAACTGTTTTCTGAGGAAGCATGTTGTCTACTTGGGAAGGCACACTTGGTTGCAGAGGGTGAATGTACAGGATGTATGAGAGGTATTAATAAGGTTGAGTTTAACAGGGACTTATTTGTTTTATAAATCAGTGGGCAAGACCACTGTGAAAGCTAGGAAAAGCTTTTGTGAAAGCTAAGAAGAGAACTTTGCCTTTTAAATTAAGGCAAATGAAAAGATACTACAGTTTTTTCAATTTAGAAAGGTAATGAGAAATTTGTGTTTTAGGAAAGTTATCTTGGCCATGTTATACAAGATAAATTAGAAACTTTAGAGCTGCTGAAACACCAGGTATGTGAGAGAGAAAATAAGTGGTAAAGAGGTATTGGGTAGTGTCGGGTATTAGTTGTAGGAATGGAGAGCGAGTGATAAACCTAGAGAACATTTGCAAAGTAGATGTTTATGTATCTCCTTGAAAGTATATGAGGGTGTTGCAAGGAGTGGTGGTACGTTTGATTATGCTTTGATTTGTTTTGGGTGGAGTTTAGGTAAGGGGCAAGGAGATCCGTGAATCCAGAAGGAAGAAACTGAGGAAGGGGTGCTTTTTGAAGCTAGAAGTTTCCAAATCTATGGATATTTTCATGCATAGGTGTGTGACATCCTTTCTTTATGGGTATTGGGTTGACTTTTCAACACTGGGTAGCCTGGTAACCTTTTTTAACTCTTCCAAGTCAGAGGTAATATGAAACTACTACTGACAAAAATGGGAAAGATGTGAAGAAATTTAGCCAGGGGAAGGATGCAGTAAAGATGCTGAACTCACTAAGGGTGCCATAGATTGTTCTAGACGGCTCTTTGGGGTCTTTTACATTATTGTTGCTATTATATACTGGATTGTTTTACATTGCTGTTCTATTATTTTTAAGAAAAAGAATGTGTTCAGTGGTACCTCATAGCTAGCTATAACTACCACAGAATTTTAGATTCCTGGATATAGTCTAGTTGTCCTTTCCTTAAGTTAAACACATCTCTACCAAACTTTCTTAGCTCTAAAATATAAAAATCAGTAACTTAAAGAAATTCTATATGTTTTTAAAATGTTGACCCTCTTATTCCTACAGCCTTTCCTTTATTCCACTGTTTCCATTTTGTAGCACATAGACTGTTTAATTCCATACAGTTTCAAGTCATCCTCTGCATTTTTCCACTGAAGTGTCTTCTTAAACATTAACATTGGTCTTAATGACCAAATTCCACAGCTCTAACTCATTTCCCTTGCCTATTTGTGAACCTTTCACATAATGATGACCTCCTCCTTACTTTTACGTTTATAACTATTATTTTCCCTTCTCAGCTATAATTTTTCTTACTCTATGTAAATAAAGACATTTTCCAAGTTTTTATCCTCAGGATGTATTTCTCTTCTGTTTTGGAAATCTGATACAACCTCATCACTTTGCTGTGTTAAAGTCATATCATATATACATTTAAATAACATAAATTCAACCAAATGAAAAAGAGAGAGTATGTTTAGTAACAGCAAGTGCAACAGTGCTGGCAATTCTGCCTGAACTCCATTTATTGAGTGTATGACCCAGAGTGAGTAGTTACAAGCTGGGAACTGTGAATCCGGCATTCCTTTAGTCAGTTTTAGCTTTCACATCCTCCTGAGCATTTCCTCGAACTGAATGATGTTCTAGTATTTACATAAGTATTTATATTTTTCATTTACTACTGTTCTAAATTTGAGCCAAAGGCTTCATCTGGGGTATAACTGAGAAACTAGTGGCCCTTTCCAGTACTGGAGAAATAACTGCCAGCAGGGACTTTCTGCGAGACTGCCTATCTCCATGGCTACCTTTGTAAGAACATTTCAAGGGTAATTTTGGAAGAAAAAAAAACTTTAAAAAATACAGGCCTGATTTTAGAACCTTTCATCTGAGTAAGTTGATTCCATTGTTTTCCCTCATAAGCATTTTCGAAACACCTTTAAAAAAATGTATTTGAATAGATGAATCTTTTAGCCTCCTACCTAATACCTTATTTTCAGTGTATCCCAAATTAAATTCCTCCTCTTAGCCTTGTCTTCCCACGTCTCCCTAAGTCCTTAAAAGCATCACCCTTCTCCCAGCTTTCTAGGCTTAAAAGTCTATTCTGCTCATAATCCTACCCTTCTCTCTTTGCTCCCTGCTTCCCCCAGATTGCTCATTATATCTAGTATGAACTCGTCAGCCTTGGTGTTTTCAGCCCTTGCAGAACTGGACCTCATCATATTTTGGTTTAGTTAAGTATCACCAACCTTCCAGGCTTATTTGTCACTGCTTCCTAACAAAAATCCTCTTGTTCTTGAACATGGCATGCCTTCTCCTCATTTTTGCCTTTTAGGAACTTACGATCTTAAATCCATCTCTGACTGCAATCCCTTCAACTTTCCTTTTTCCCCATTGTAATCCTTTTGACTTTTCCCTCTCATCTTTGAATCCCAAGTATACTGTTTTCAATAATAGTTACTTATGTTTATCCCATCTCCCGATTTGCTTGAAAGCCAAAAATAAGTCTTCATAGGGCTTGTTATTTCTTTTATACTTTTTGTTCCCTTTTCATTAATGATACCTTTTCCTCCATTTTCTGCCTTTCAGGTTTAATAAACATTGATTGATCAACTTTAATTTATGTTTGCTCAGGCACTATGCTTGATGTTTTCGTCACTGTTTGTTGTTGTTGTTTAGTCACTAAGTCATGTCCAAATCTTTGCGACCCCATAAACTGTAGCCTGTCAGTCTCCTCTGTCCATGGGATTTCCTAGGCAAGAATATTGAACGGGTTGCCATTTCCTTCTCCAGGGGATCTTCCTGACCCAGGAATCGAACCCGCATCTCCTGCATTGGCGGGTGGATTCTTTACTAGAGCCACCAGGTTACATATGTCCTTATATATATTCCACATATATGCTAACTTTAATCCTAAGAACCATGTGCAATGTAGTATCACAAGAGATGTTCAGTATCCAAGTGCTCATTAATCTAAGGGATAGATGGAGAAGGAAAGGTTGCCAAACAAGAAACTATTCACTAGTGAATTCAACACTTACAAAGTTAGGCTCTCCTCACTAATTCTTCTAATTAACTCTAGCTGTTACCCTTCCCATCCATGACAGCAGCATCTTCCTCTGTTATTCTCTTCCTAATACAATGCAAATACAAAGTGAAATTGTAAGCCTTGGCAAAAGATGTGAAACTTCATGAAGTCTGTGAAGGTACAGAATGGCTTTAGTCACTTGCAAAATTGTTGACAGAGGGGTATGTAACAGAATCAATAATGTGAAAAAAAGGATAGTGCCTCAGGCATTTAAAAGAAGAATAATTTGAGTAACAATAAAGAGAAGAGAAATATGAGAAAATCATTGACATCTTCAAAACAAAAATGGCCTATATTCTGCGCTCATTTTGTAAATTTCAAAGCTAGAGAGTGTTATACCACTGTATAATCACAAAAGGTATGCTAAGAAATAAAATTAAAGCTTGTAAGCGGAATCAGTAACTATCTTTTAATGAACTAATTTTCCCAAGTTTTAGTTTCATGTTTCAGATTAAGTTACATTCAGCCTTTTATTTTTTTAACCATTTACTGTGAAATATCTGGACCTGTTTTAAATAGATTCCAATACCAGTTATCCTTGGGTACTAAGGACCTTTTTTTCTGTCTACCTTTCACGGCCAAGGTAGCATCACATTGCCTGGGTATTAACTCAGATATTACTTCCTACTCCATTCTTATTATTCCTCTTGGGAGACCATATGTTGAAAATTGCTGGTTTTCCCTGTCTTCTCTCTTTTTCTTTGCACTCTTTTAGCCTTGGTTCACCCTTACGACTCCTGTATGTCCTGTTTCCCCTCTTTCTCTTTGCCTGTTTCCTGTTATTCCTTTGCCTCCTCACAAGTATCCTAACCTGGAGGCTTGTCCACATTGCCTGGACTGCCTTGCTGTCCTTTTTAAAATCTTATCATTTGGAACTCATTGCTTTCTATTTTTTATTTTTCCCTCCTTTACTCAAGGTCTTTTTTTTTTTTTTTACTTTTTTCTTTCTT
>SJYV01026304.1:18951-31884 GCA_006410875.1 Neotragus pygmaeus
TCTTTTTTTTTTTTTTTTTACTTTTTTCTTTCTTCTTTCTTAACTGTTTTTGAATTTATGTTTCATTCATTCTTTCTTCCAAATGCTTGCTTATATGTCTTCATTTGTGGTGAGAAAGTTGATATTACCCAGAATCTCTGTGTACTGTGGAGATTCTTATTCCTAAGACTACAGCTGAGATAAGACCTCAACACCCCTTAGAGGAAACCCTACTTTCTCTTTTGCCCAGCATGTGTGTGTATTGCATTGGCCATTTTATCTGGGCAGTTTCTACTATAAACCTCTGTAGGCTGGAATACTTGTTTCTGTCCGTCCGTCTACTGCCAAAGGTTCTTGATTACTAAGAAGTGGGTGTATACTAGTGAAATTTGGTTAGATGTTTAATACTGTAATACTGCCATAGTCAAAATCTTAAACTGAGAAATTTTTTAAGCAAAAATACTGGGATGAATGTAGGAACTGTTGGAGGAAAATCTGTTCTTATACTTGGTCACTCTCTGCTTTAGAAATCTAAAGAAATATTAATTTAGGGCACAGGCCTTATCTACAGTTTTACATTAATTTATACAACACTATTTTTGATGGAGTAAGAATAGGTTTAGTCTAAATATGAAGAAAAGGAATTTGAGAGTCACCCTTCTATAAAGAAAACAAAGTCTCTTAAATGTTAAAACTAGGCTAAAATTAACATATGCAGTGTATGATAGGAACATTGTAGTTGGAAAATGAGTGATTAATAGATTTTCTCAGTTTTGATATCTCTGACTAGGGTGTAAGTAAGTGTGAATGTTTTTCTTTCTCCCAAATTGGTACATTTCCCTTTCATTATTTTTTGTGTTGGTAAAAGGTAATTCAAAATATACTTTTTAAGTCTTATAAAAATTAAATCCTCATAAATCAGAGTTTTAATAATCTCTTATCTATGATTTGGTGAAAAGTTTTTAAAAAATATTCACTTTGGAAAAATGTCTGTCTTCATATCCTCATTAGGAAACTTCTCTTTAATTTTGTAGTCAAATCAGAAAATTAATGCCCGTTGGACCACAGAGGAGCAGCTTCTAGCAGTGCAAGGTATATTAAAGATAAGCAGTTATTGTTGTTAATAATTATTTAATTTGTCCTAAAAAGTGACTACCATAGTTCTCCCCTTCCTTTAGAAGTGGATCAAGAAAGGGGTCTTGTGTTTACTATCCAGTGTTGGTCACCATGAACTCTGATTTGTACTTGTGGATGTGATATACTGAGCCTGTGTGCATTTTGGGTCCTGAACAGCATGTGATGCCTTCCCAGCACTAAATGAATGATGGTGATGACAGGCTTGAACAAGTCAGATGGTCTCTGGGTGCCTCTGCTTCAGTATTCCTGCAGTTGGGTTCATTCTTACTGTATCAGTCAATAACTCTTTATCACAAACATAAACTACTGTGTTTCTGGTTTCCCTGATTACTCTGTAGTTGATAATTGTGAGGTACTGAAAATATTCATGATATGCTTAACTTTCAGTGTACCATAATTTACTTAAGAGATATGCCACTGAATGCTACAAAACCTGACTTTAAATATATCTATTTATACAAAAGAGAGACTTAATATATAGATATATATACATGTGCAGTTTTAAATGCAATTATTTGTAAGAATGCTTGGTTGAAGTGTATGGCAGAAAACTTTTTGTACTATGAATACCCATGGGCAAATTGGAAGCACTGTAAACTTGGCTTTTCTTGTGTTTGAATTACTTAAGGGCAAATTGTATGTTGCAATTCAGTATTGTAGATTTGTTTTCCTTTTAAGATGAACTGTCTATAGGACTGATAGTGTGGTTTAAGTTTGGTCTACGATTTGTTTCTTCTTGGCTGAGCCCTCTGTGTTGAGTATCCGCGGCTTTTAAATCTAGGTTAACTACTATAAGAGAGTTGGGCCCCAGTGAAACATACATCTTCAAAAACAGTTCCGAGTATTCAAACATAGAGAACACATTTAACTCAAAATATGTGCAAGTATCATTCGGATATGAGAATAATATAGTTAAAGATTGATTAAGACATTGCAGTTTGAATTAAAGTAAGGATTTGCACCCAGTGTGACATGAAAATGTACAGCAGGGTGCCAGGAGGATAATGTCAGCCCTCCCTTGGGCCTGTGCAGCACAGCACAGTCATTTCATAAATAGAAATGTTGGATCCTGTGCAGGCAGAGCTGGACATGCATTGAGCACATCTGTAATTGTAGAACTCAGTTTCTGAATGAGTCAGAACAAAAGTTGAATTAATTTACAATGTTCAATAATAGCTCTTTGCAATGGACAATTTAAAGTGTTTATTAAAAGTTATTTTCAACAACTGTCTCATATTTATTTAGAATTATGACTTAATAGTTCTAACAGTTTTTTGGGTAGGTATTCCTTTGACTTATGTTAAAGCCTGTTTCCCTTCATGGTGGTAGCCTATAGAATTTAACCCCATTTTTCAGTATTTATTTTCTTAAAGGTTAGTATACTAATCCTATATTCTCATATAGGAAATGATCACAGTGAAAGCATTTTCTGAAGAGAATCGCCTAGGAAGTCTGGATTAATCTTTCTCTGTAGATACAGAGAAAAGATTTGATACTCTTCTACAGTACTACTTTAAGTGGTAGGATCCATCAAATCTTATGACTGGATTGGATACTGGATATTATGAAAAGCTGCATTCAAGAGAAAGACAATAGCAAGATTTACTTAGAGAGTTGAGCTATATATGCAGACATTACTTCAGCTTATAAATATTAAAAGAATGGAGTATTTCTAGAAATAATCAAACATATCCTCTCTCCTGAGGATATTCAGTGTTATTATATTGTTATGTTCATTTAAAAAGTAATCCTTGAATAAATTATACTCATGCAGCAATTTGTATGGAAAGATTCATGTTCTTAAGATTTTGAAAGCACTCTCAGTATGTTTATGTCTGTTTTTTATTTATTTATTTTAACTGTGAAATTTTTACTTTGAGTTTAGGTTTTTTGGTTTTGTCTTGTGTTTTTTGTTTGGTCTTGTTTTTGTTACATAAAGTAAAGCAACTTAAAGGTATTTGTGTCTGACATAGTTACTTTAGAGAGAGTTTAAAAGTGCCATTTTTGCCTCATGTGCCTGTATATTTACATAATGCTGAAAAGTGTGTCTTATAATCATATAGTAATATCCCCTGTACCTGAGCTGAGTGTGGGTAAAGTACATAACTGCAGCTCTTATTTTAACATCTGTAATCCAGAAGTACTTGTCTTAGCAGGCAAATGTTTTTAGTTTTTTTTTCTTCTTTTTAATCTTTATTTATGATAAACCGTTATATGATACTATTCCTATGGCCACTTCAGTGTTTTGATATTAACATGTTTTAATTTATATAGTACTTTTATTCAAGACATTTTACATACAGATTCTGATTTAACTTTGGTTTGTTAAATGCTTTATTTTGTCTTGCTCATACTTGACTATTACAGTGACCTAGAGAGAGAAATGTTGACTCTCTTGTCACTAGTGAGTTCCTCTATTAAATAAACTTTGTGTTGTAATTCTTAAAATCAGAGAAGTGTATTAAGTTCATTTCCTAGAGCTTAAATACATATTTCCCCTTATACTTCCCATCTGCTCATGTTGTTGTTAACTAAGTACTAATCATTTAAATAGTAAATAAATATTTAAATAAGTGATTTTTTAACGGTAAATATTTAAATAAATAAATAAGCTGTTTTCCCTTCTTTCTCCCTTATTTGGAAGGGGAAGAATCATGCTTAGACCAAACAAGAATGTCTGCCTTTACTTGTGTGATCTGTCACTTTATTATGCTAATTTTAGTCCTAGCTATGTTATGACTTCAGTGACGTTCTTCAGGAATCCCCAAATGGGATATTATAAATGCTGCTTGAATTTAATCCTCTTAAAATACTTATCAAGAATGGTATTTCTACAATTTATGTAATCTGTCTCAGCTTTGAGTGTCTAGATTTTCTATTATAACAGATTAGTTAACAGTAAGACCAATTGCAGTCTTCACATATTTGTTTTAATAGAGAAGTATCCCTGTTTGTAGCTTGTGCCATATTTTTCCTAATCTGTGGTGCTTTTAGAAATTATCCTAAGATGAATCTTGATATTCATATAATAAACATTCCTTATTAAGCAAGAATTAAGAAAGGAATTTGATTCTGGTTGTATTTTTTTTTTCATGTAAAATAAAACATTTATTAGCTGTTTTCAAAAAATAGCAATGATAGTCCAAAACATCTACTCTTTAAAATAGATAGGAGCAGAAGCATAGTATACAATATTTGACATGTTTATTTTAGGTTTCCTCTTAAATATATTCATTTCATAGTCATTAGTGGTTTTTAAAAAAATGCTCCCAAACTAAAATATTGTGCTATATTAGGATAAATAGCATAACATTTTTTTCTCTAATTTTATCAAGAAGTCAAACTTAATTTTTAGTGGTTTTTTTTCCTCCTATTTCCTACTTTCTCATATGAAACAGGAAATGACAGAACTATGTTCAAATGAGTTATGCCTACGGTTAAATGTTACCTTCTCTCCCTGTAGTTTATATATTCATTCCTTTTTAGGAGAAATGATGTTGCAAGTTTAGAACTTGTCTTCATTCTAATTTTATCTCCTACTTAAAAAAAAAAATTAGAATGATCCCTAAAGTGCTAAGGGTTTAGGGGAGATTCAGCCTTTGATTAAGACGTAAGGGTTGTAATGATCCTTACATGATGCTTAGCACTTGAACAACAGGAGGTGGAAATAGATTCATATTTTTCCTCTAAGAGGTACCTGTTTGTACTAGAGTTTCTTCTGTTATAGATGATATCACAAGAAGGGAGGCTCAGAAATGTAGTTGTCAGCCCTCTGATGCACTTGCTTCAGATAGTTAATGATTCCCAATTCCCAGCATTTTGGGATGGAGTTTAAACTTGTAGCAAGGAAGGTAGGAAGATTCAAAAGAGAATGTATGATTTTGACTTGTAGCTGTTTCCCAGATGCACCAGTCACTGTCCCACTGCTGTTGATATGTTTTTTTACCTTTTTTAATAGGTATTCTTGACGAGATTTACAGGTGAAAAGAAATGCATGTTCTTGAATGGTTTGAGTTTAAAATTAATCTCTTACTGATAAAGACCTCACATCCCTGGAGTTTCTAAATGTAACTGTTATTTCAAAAAATAGATTTTTGAAAAATTATTATTTCCTAATTATACTAAGTACATGCTCACTTTAAGAAGCAGGAAAAAATATCCACCAAATTTTCATTGCTAAGTCACTTCAGTCGTGTCCGACTCTGTGTGACCCCACAGACAGCAGCCCACCAGGCTCCCCCGTCCCTGGGACTCTCCAGGCAAAAACACTGGAGTGGGTTGCCATTTCCTTCTCCAATGCATGAAAGTGAAAAGTGAAAGTGAAGTCGCTCAGCCGTGTCTGACTCTTGGCGACCCCAAGGACTGCAGCCTACCAGGCTCCTCCGTCCATGGGATTTTCCAGGCAAGAGTTACCTAGACCTAAAAATAGCTTGTCACTGTAATGTTGGCACTTTTTTTTTTTAGTCCTAAAGATTTTAAAAATAACTTTTTAAACACACTGAAAGCAGATTTATGATATCCTTTCTATCTAAGGAAAAAAAGTCTAAATACCACATCCAGATTTGGGAAACAGCATATTTCAAATGCTCCTAAAGTTACTGTCTTGCTAGTCAAAGCTCTAAATATATACGTTTTTTTTTTCTTGGTTGGATAATATAGAAGAACATTGGTTGGAAAATGAAATGTCATGATAACACAGTATCCTAATGAATTATATTTTTATGGTAATTCCCAAACAAAACTTTTAAAAGTTTGTATTATAAAGATTACACAGTATCATCTGGCAGTGTAGAAACCATGTTGTTTCACTGTAACTTTCAGAAGTTTGACTGAAAACAGTTTTCTCCTCTCCTTGCTGCTGCTGCTGCTAAGTTGCTTCAGTCGTGTCCGACTCTGTGCGACCCCATAGACGGCAGCCCACCAGGCTCCCCTGTCCCTGGGATTCTCCTGTCCTTGGGAAATACTTAATTTCCCTCTTCCAGGGTTCTCTCAAGTTTTTTCCCCACTAAATTTTGAAAACTAACCTCTTGAAAGTTGAAACTGAGTGAAAGTTGCTCAGTTGAGTCTGAGTCTTTGCCACCCCATGGACTATACAGTCCTTTCTCCAGGCTAGAATACTGGAGTGGGTAGCCGTTTCCTTCTCCAGGGGATCTTCCCAACCCAGGGATCAAACCCACGTCTCCCACATTGCAGGCGGATTCTTTACCAGCTGAACCACACGGGAAGCCCAAAGGTCACAAGTTTAGTTTTAAAAAATGGTTCAGATAGACCTAAGCCTTTTACATCTTAAGGAGGAGAGAGAAATTTAATCTCTTTTTCCTTTCTTTTAGAGATTTGAAAAGTATTCTATATTTACTTGTTACTTCATAATGAGTGCTTAGATGATATTGATTTATTTACTTTTTGATACCTTCAGTGAATTGTCACTTAAAAGTGATAGAGACAGTACTTCCCATAAGGAAATCGAGTTACTAGTTAGGAATAGATGTACTGCCATATTGTCTCACAGTTTTACTTTCTTTTTTCAGCCTGTGATGTGGGATATAATTCAGATCATAAAAATCTGTTTATTGAAGAAATCTACAAGTTGATCCATCGTTAACATACAGATTAGGGTTTTCAGGTCATTAATATTAGTGTTCACATTTTGTGTGTTTCTTTTGCCTAGACTTTTTATCAAGTTGAACGTTTTTTAAAGCATAGCAAAATTTTCATACCTGTAGTATTTAATGATGAAAATGAAGAAGAAATTTAAAGTTTTATAGTAAGAACTTCCCAAGTTGTTTCAGCACTAATTCATATATATATATATATATATATATGAGGGACCTTGTTTTTAATAAACTAAAAAAAGAAATGGACCACCCTCCTCCCAGGTCCAAGTTGTAACTGAAGCAGCCCTGAGATAATAGATTGTTAAAGTAGTTGCTCAGCACTGCTGCCTTGCTGGGTTGACTTCCGGAAGCCTACTTGGGGATTCATCTGAAGGTGGAGTCAGTCCATTAAGTCTTCAGTTGGTTTTTCACTAGAGTTTGACTCATTAATCAGCCACAGTACAGAGCTTAAGAATTCCACCTTCTCACCAAAATATGCTGTTGGTGACATCACTGGGAATGTAAAAATGATAAAGAAGTCAGCCAGGTGTGACTCTTGTATGGGAAAGAATAATAGAATGAAACTCCATGGAGGAAAAAAAATCAGTCATATTTCCTGAGTACTTCCTCTGTACTCAGCATTGTAGTAATGCTGGTGGTGATTTGTATTCCATAGGAAAGTACTTACCAACCTTGTTCACATCATGGCATACAGAGAAAATGATGAAATTTTTCATGAAACACTGAGACAGACAGATGAGGCTGCTGTCTGTCCAGAGGAATCTGCCAAGGAACTCTAGCTCTTCCACATACAGCCCAGGCATCCTGCAGATTAAGGGCACTAATATCCAGGCCCACTTATTCTCAGGACATGATTGATGATCCTTAGCCAGACTGCAGAAGTCTGCACTATGATCTGAACCTTAAGACTTTGCAAAGTAGTTCATATGGGACAAGCATACACGAGTTAATAATAAAGTTACCTAGGTGACTCAGAACCTAGTGAGTTGAGGAAAATCCAGAGTGTCTGAGTAAAGTTCCTATAGGAAGTAGTTTTTGGTTTGGGACATGTAATTCTGGAAATGCAACAATATTAGTGACAAGGTGAAGTCCACTGAGCAAGGGAAGATAAAGTGGAAGACCCCCAAAAAAATAGGGTCAGAAGAGGGGACAGTTAGTTAGATAATGGAGCTTGACATGGGGGCAGCTAAGTGGTATGTTTTGGAGTATATTTTGCTGAACAAATGAGTGTTTGGAGGGTTGTAATATTGGCAGACTTAGAGTCAGAGTTACTCTTAATGTGACTTCTTGTTAAGAATATAGAAGATCTAATTCTAGATTTATTTAAGTTTTCATTTCTAAATTCATGTGTTTAGTAGCTTTGGTCGTTTCTAGAATGTAAATTAAATGTATTATGAAAATTAGTACACTGGTAGAATACTGTGTGTGATTTCCAATTAGTATTTGCTTCTCAGTGCAACTGTCTCGAGTTGCTGTTTTCTAAAGTACAAATAGTAGAGAAGTACTTGAATACGTAGCTTTTGTATATGTATACTTTTAATATGAAATGACCTTGGGTTCTTATTGTCAGATAAACCCTCACTGGAGCCTAGTCACCATTAGAATTTATACTAGCACCCCACTCCAATACTGTTGCCTGGAAAATCCCATGGACAGAGGAGCCTGGTAGGCTGCAGTCCATGGGGTCGCGAAGAGTCAGACACGACTGAGCGACTTCACTTTCACTTTCACTTATAAAGTTCTAACTGGAAATCAGCTCATGGATTTAAGAGAATATAAATTCATTTATGTTTTAAATGAATATAAAATAAAATATTATAAACAAAGTTAAGTATCATTATTACTCTGTTGTCATGCACGTGTCTTTCTCTTTGAAAACGGAACAAATGAGCATAGTTTACAAATCCCAAACTCTGGATTAACAATGGGATAATAGTTTAATACGTCAGGCCACCTACCCAGAATGTTCTAAGAGGAAGAAACTCTCTGTAGAGTCAGGTCTAGCAAATTGAATGCAACAAGAGATACTTATTCCCAAATTTTCAATATAAAATAAATGCAGAATTTAAAAACGTGAATTGTATTCATGCTGGTTCTTTAAGATAATAGGTATATCATCCAAATAGGTATCAATAAGAATATGTCTTGCATTTCTGCCGGTGTATTAATGTGCCCTTATGTGTGATTGTATACATGTTAAGTTTATCTAAATCCCTCTATTTCTGGCTGCTTAGATTATCATAGACATCAGTATTTTTATTCTCCTTTCTCATTTCTAATTAATGAGTTACTGTTTTCTGGTATTTTAAAAAGCAGTTATCAAATTATAAAGTCAAAATTTTGACAGCTTTTATATTTTAAGCTAGGTGTATCTCTTTCTAGAATGAATAGGATGGATTTCCTTTAGAACTCCCTAAGAGCAAATTATTATCCATCTGATTATGTAAAGTCACTTTAAATTCTGTAGCATAATTGACTGTCTCGAGTTCATAAATCAAATATTATCCTACATTTAAAGAAATTTCCATAATTTTATATGTTAGGTCTTTTTATATAACTGAATGTACAATCCTTCTTAAATTTAAGGTAGCAATGATAAACACAGTATCAACAAGTAGTCACCACTATAATTCTTTAGACTACAGAGCATAGCTAGGAATCTGTCGTATATACAGTCCTTAGAACTATTAGATGAGTTAAAATCCAACAAACTCTGAAAAATAGCTTTCCTTTTTTTGTCCATCAGATTGTGATGATTCTTCTGTTTTTTATGTTTAATTTCTTATCTCGGTTCTATTTGTTGGTACCTGGTACGGATAGGCAAATAACTATGTAGAAGTTGGTGTTAAGATCAAAATCACAATGCTTTTCTTAACGGGGGAACCCTAAGACTACTCACTCAGTCCATTGAGGGGATAAAAGAGATGGCTCATTCCCATCCAGTTTTGTTTACAAACGATGTTGCTCAAATTTAGGTGACTGGCTACTAGGGAAATAAATGAATGTGGAATTGAGGATGGAACAAAGAATTCAATGCTTTACAATAAATGGACTGTATTTGAGAGTTCAAGAGAGGATTGGAGAAAATAACTGAGTATGTAAAAAATGGTAAGTTTCTGATTGTTCAGTTGAAGGCAAGTGGCTGGCTCGATGAAATGACATAATTGATAGTTTCCATCTGTGACCCTGATATCTTAGTCTCTATCTCAGAATTGAGACGTGAGCAGAGTTTATCAGAAAGGATTTTCATTGCTGGTATGTTGTGTGTGTGCGTGATGTATAGTACACACAGCTCTCCTTACTGATCCTTCACAGGTGTATTATTTACTTTGCCTTCCAGGTGTCCGCAAATATGGTAAAGATTTTCAAGCTATTGCAGATGTAATTGGCAACAAGACTGTTGGCCAAGTGAAGAACTTCTTTGTAAACTACAGGCGTCGGTTTAACTTAGAGGAGGTATTGCAGGAGTGGGAAGCAGAACAAGGAACCCAGGCTTCTAATGGTGATGCTTCTGCTTTAGGGGAGGAGACAAAAAGTGCTTCTAATGTGCCATCAGGGAAGAGCACTGATGAAGAAGAGGAGGTGTGTTTGTGTATGGAATTTGAGCTAATATGAGCTGAGGAATCACCATTTCGTGTGGTGTCCTGTAAGGCTAATTTGTCAGAGGACTAGCTAAATGAGCATGAAAGGTTGACAATACACTTACGCAGTGGTGCCTCTCTCGTGACTCTTGAGTCCTAATGACACGCTGAGCTCTGATCCTAGAAGAATGGAGAGTGTATTGTTCTTTCATAAATTTATTTTTATTTCCAGTGTTAAGCTGTTTACTAATAAAGATGCCTGTTTGGTAGCTTCGTTGCTTTTTTTGGTTTGTTTTGTTTAAAATAAAAGAAGCTTGTGCTTCCAAAAAACACTGGTGTTATGTTTTTGTTTTGTTTTGATTTGTTTTGTTTTTCCTGTGACAGCCCAAACTATATTGTACTGACGTCCGTTAGGAACTGTCATCTCATAGGTTTCTGTTTGTTTCCCCACCTCTAGGCACAGACCCCACAGGCTGCTCGGACGCTGGGCCCATCACCTCCTGCCCCATCATCCACTCCGGCACCGGCAGCCCCCGTGGCCGCCCTGAACCAGCCGCCGCCACTTCTTCGTCCAGCACTGCCTGCTGCCCCAGCTCTTCACCGGCAGCCTCCTCCACTCCAGCAGCAGGCTCGGTTCCTCCAGCCCCGGCCAGCTTTAAATCAGCCTCCGCCACCTCTCATTCGCCCCGCTAATTCCATGCCTCCCCGTCTAAATCCAAGGCCAATGTTGTCCACCGTTGGTGGCCAACAGCCACCATCACTTATCGGGATTCAGACAGACTCACAGTCCTCACTGCACTAAAGGTGAATTGGACAGAGCTGCAGCAACTTTTCACCCCGTCATCACAGCAGTGCTCCTCTGACTGTTGATGCAAAAGAGGGAGGAGTCCTTCTAGATACTGAGGCTGCAAACTAGTTCTGTGGCCAGGGGGCTCTCGTAAGTGGATGTGTAAGGAATTTTTTAGTTCACGCAACTAAAATATTAAACACAACAGAAGGCCTACACTTAGCCTCCTTTCTAGAGTATACATTCAGTGACATGATCTCGTTAAAGGAAAAGAGTTTAAGTATTCTATTTACCGAGGGTTTTTTGTTTTGTTTTTACTGTATTTATTGAGAGTCTTTATATTCCTGCCTCTTCATAGTCAAGGCTCTTAGTACAGGAATATTGACTTAGGAATTGTGAAAACTCCTTAAGTCTCATAAGTTAAGGATGTTCAACTATTTCTCTCTTTTTCTTTAATTTAATTTTTAACAACATTTTCCTATGTTAGGAGTGCAAGAATAGATAACCTGCATTTCAGATTTTGACATACGTTCATTTAATGCATATTTAAGAAATTATAGCTGCATATCCCTTTTTTCAAAGACTTGCTTTTTTTCCTAAAGGAATTTAAATATATTCCTTTAAAAGAAAGCAATTTTATCAATTGCAAAGCAATTATATGAAACCACAAAGAATGTACTGAACCTATTAACCCTTTAACATACAGTTTAGGGTTCTAGTGCAAAGTCCTTGCTTAAAGGTCATTGACTTGCCATCTTTCAGTAGTAAGAGGATGGGAATAATTATTTTACATACAATGAGGACTTCATTTGTTAAAGTACAGTGTCTTTAAGTTCCTTAAAAGTGGAGTTAATGCTATTTTTTTTTTAATGTTTCTAAATGCTATCTGCTTTTAACTAATAGTTGCCTCCTTTTGGGGCTTTAGAAGAGAATTATATTTTGTCAGTTATGTGGAAATAGTGGTTCTGGAAGCATTTATTTACAATACCCTTTTTGTGTTTATGTTCTGAACTTTAAATTGCCCTCATACTTATTAATATGGTCTGCATTTAATATAAAGATGTTTTCTTGATCAGTCTCTATTGTACTATTTGGATACATTTGTGTATTCCTTGCAGCCAACCTGTACTCATGGGTTTGGTTTAGGGTTAAATCATTATTATTTCATAAAATAAATTTAAGGATTTGTTCTGTATTATCCAAAGATACATCAGTATATTGTCACAATTGTGCTGTTAAAGTGCTGAGACCCTTTTTATAAAGAAACAAAAATTTCAAGTCTTCTCAATTCAACACAGAATCATTAAGCACCTACAAAGAATATTTTACAAGTGATAGTATTTCAACAATGTATTACTAATATTTTTGATACAATGATTTCATATTGGAATCATGACCTGCCTGTGCAAAGGGACAGATTGCTTAGATTGCTATACTAGTGGAACTAAAGATAAATGTTTGCACATTCACAGTCTCACATTTAGAGCTGTTTCACAAAATGGTCAGCATTGGAGGCCCTAGTTTATTTTTGAGATGTCATATATTCTCCAGATATTAGAAAAAGAGTCCCTACCTTTGGCTGTAAAGCGTTAAAGAGCTATTGACTTACATCCCTTAATTGGTTTTCCTTTTGAAGTTCAGACCATTTATTTCCATAAGGACCTTAAGTTCTAACATAACCTAAAAACTTTTTTCAGGATGTGTTCTTTCTTACTGGATCATCTTGATTTAAAATTCTTAATATTCAAGAATTTATTTTTACTTTAATAGCCATGGGGACAGTTATATATCTTAAAGGAAAATATATAAAGCATTTTTTAAAGTATTTAGATTG
>SJYV01026307.1:0-13917 GCA_006410875.1 Neotragus pygmaeus
GGGGCACTTGGGGTCTGATTGCGTTTGTTCCTTGGTTATTGGATGATGACAGGTACTGCAGGACGCACACGTGCTGTTTTGGAGTGACGGCCTGTTTCCCAGTTGTGTTTAAGCACAACTTATACGGCGTTTGCTCTGGGCTGTTATCACTCAGCCTGTGCCAGTCACTTTGAAACGAGCACTCCAGCCTTCCTGCTACACCCCCAAGAGGTAGAGGCAAGGAAATGGAGGCAGAGAGGGGAAAGACCGCCCCACCGCCACGCTTCTCCCCACGGGCCTTATTTGTACACCACGGACATATAATAGTTTTTCCTTGTAATGGCCTTGCTTTCTTATTTTTGCCACTGTTTTCACTGCCGTGAATGGAGACCAGTCTTATCTGCCGTAAGCAGGTGCTGGTGGTGACACCACAGTGAACGCTGTGAAAGCAGAGCAGGGTGGCTGTCGGCCCCGCACCCCACGCCTCTGAGGCCCACCTGATGTCCTGAACCCAGAAGTTCCCACTTGGAGGCGTTTCTCCAGGGGGCCACTGCACTGACTTGAGGGGGCGTGGCTCGGGCAGGCCCTCGTCTGCAGAGCCCGGGTCCGGGCTGCCGTTGCCTTGCTCTCCCTACTGCCCTGAGCGGTGGCCACCACCTGGGCACAAAGTGGGCAGGACAGGCCCTGAACGTCACCCGCCACCTGGGCACAAAGTGGGGAGGACAGGCCCTGAGCATCGCCCGCCACCTGGGCACAGAGCGGGCAGGACAGGCCCTGGGCATCGCCCGCCACCTGGGCACAGAGTGGGCAGGACAGGCCCGGGGCGGTGCCCGCCACCTGGGCACAGAGTGGGCAGGACAGGCCCTGGGCAGTGGCCGCAGCTGGCCCAGCAGGTGGGACCGTCGTTTCACAGCCAGCTGAGCCTCACCAGGCTTCGGTGCCTTGTCTGTAAAGGTGGCTTTTACTTGCCCTTAATTCCCTCCTTCCAGGCTGTGAGGGTTTGGGACCCAGCAAGCGCAAAGCAGACCAGTGGGAGGGAGAGAACCCCACGGGCATTCTGCGTGTCAGTCCTGCTGGGTGACCAGCGTGTTCCACCTGAAAAGTGCTTCCCACTCACTTTTCTGCTGTAGCTTAGCTCCAGCACACAGGTTTCCTTTTGTTTGAGAGCCTGACAGTAATTTATTTTATCTTTGCCTTTCTTTAGGTGGACCCAAGAGCCATATCAGTGCTAGCAAAATGGCAGAATTCATATAGCATCAAAGTTGTCCTGCAAGAGCTTCGGCGCCTAATGATGTCTAAAGAAAATATGAAACTTCCTCAGCCGCCTGAAGGACAGTGTTACAGCAATTAATCAAAAGGAAAAACCACAGGCCCTCCCCTGCCCCCATTCGATTTAAGCAGTCTTCATTTTCCACAGTAGTAAATTTTCTAGATTTGTCTTGTAGACCTCAAAGTACTGGAAAGAAAGCTCCCATTCAAAGGCAGTTTATCTTAAGATATTGTAAATGATACTAATTTTTTTGTCCATTTGAAATATATAAGTTGTGCGATAACAAATCATCCTGTCAAGTGTAACCACTGTCCACATAGTTGAACTTCTGGGATCAAGAAAGTGATATTTAAATTGATTCCCATCCTAACCGGTGGGGCACGTCTAACTCAACTGTGAAAAGACACATCACACAGCCACCTTGCTGCTGATTCCACGGCCTGGGGTCTCGGCCTTCCCCCGCCCCTCTCCCTGCAGCAGCCCTCCAGCTAGGCCTGGCTTATTGGAGTAGGCGTGAAGGCTTCAGGTCACAGGCTGGGGGACGCTGCTGGCGTGTGGGCTGCTCTGTCCGCATCCCTGGTCTCTCTAAGTCTTAAGTGACGCCCCTCTTCCAAGCCATCAATCCTCCTCCCCCAACCCTCCACTGCCGCCCTTGGCCGAGGCATAGATTGTAACCCCACTGCTCCCCTCTGAAATTGGCCTTTGGTGAGGAATTCAGGGCTTTCCCCGTATCTTCTCCCCCCACCTTAATCGAGGGGTGCTGCTTTTTCCTTCCTCCTCCTCAAGTCCCTTTCTGCACCACCACCACCCAACACTTCCCATGACGCTTCCTTGCTTTGGCCAGAAGCCATCAGGTAAGGTTGGAAAGAGTCTCTGACCTCCCCTCATTTAGTCTTGGAACCACAACTTACTCTCCACCAGCCTGGGAAATGAATATTGGGTTCTCAGCCTTGCCACACTGCTGTCATCGTCCGCTGATGCGTTTCTTTAGCTCAGGCTTCGATAAGGTGAAAAGAATAGTCGCCAGGGTTACTCAGGCCTGCCAGCTCGCGGCCTCCTTGGTGGTTAAGCTTGGAGGAAGGCTGCTTGGAGGCACACGCGACCCCTCTGAATGAATTGTCCTTTTCCTGTAGAGGCTTTGGCTTTCTAACATGGAGGAAGCTTTACTCAGGGCTCTCACTGGGCCGTCCTTTGAGTCCACTCGGGCCTGGTTCGGAAGCTGACGACTGGAGCGAAGAGAGCCTTGAATCCGGTGCATACTTTGGTTTTGGTGCTGCTGCCTCTCCCGGCTCTCCGCAGGGATTGCGAAAGACCTCGGTGTGCACGGCAGATCCCCGAAATTCCTGCAAGTCGCTGCGTTCTTCCACTGTTCTGTTCAGGACCACTAAATGCTGAGATGTGGATGCATACCGAAATAAAATCAATTCATTGTGTTCCAAGGGTTTTTTTTTTTTTAGTGTCTTGTGTAAAACCACCTTTTGAAGCAACAACTATCAAGTCTGAAAAGCAATTGATGTTTCCATTAATCTTTTTCTGGGGGAAACCTTAGTTCTAAGGGTTTAACATCCTGTAAGTAAAGTTTAACATAACAGTATTCCATAAGCAGTCTTTTTATTGTCAGACCATTGCCTGATTTTAATATAATAAAAAGTGTGCATTAATATTTAAGAAGCTGTGCTCTTCTTCCTCAGCATATAATTTATTCAGGATTAGAATTGACTGTCTTAGATGCTTTGGTGTTCAGTTTGACTTCAAAAGCAGGGGTTGGGGAACTTCTACAGTAGGTTCAAGTTAGTAAACATTTAGGCTTTTTTTTTCTTCTGGCTTGTGAGATCTTGGGTTGCACCCAGGCCCTCAGCAGTGAGGGCAGAGTCCTAACCATTCTTCGGCTAGAGAATCCCCAACTGTTTAAGCTTTATTGGCCAAGAGGCAAAATCAAAGAAATTATGTGTGAGTGTATTTAACAAGAAAACAAAATTTCTAAAACGTTTGGATGAAATTCAAAACATCATAATTGAGTACAGTTCTTTGTAATGGTAACAGGTACACTGAGAAGAATGGAATGCTTTTTTTTAGGGGATAACGTAATTGGGATTCAAAGTTAGTATTCCCTGTTATCAGATCAGTTGCAGGTGTTCCTCTATATAGATCATTCCTCATTTGAGGGGCCAAACAGAACTGGGCAGTGGACCAGCTCTGGCCCATGGGTCATAGTTTGCCAACCCCTGTCTTAAAAAACCAGCAAAAGAGGGGTAGGGTTTTCCTTTAGATTTAAAATGTTGCTTTGTGAAAAGCTATTAAGTCTCTGCTAGTAACAACTATTAGTAGTAGCTGGGTTTAGTTGTCTGTTGGATGGAAAAAAAAATTGTCCCATGTGTTTCTAGCATTTGAAACAAGAATTTTGCTCAGGTGGAGAGTGTGTCTGCCATCCACTGTGTGAGGGGTGAGGATGTGTCCGTGGCCATCTTGGCTCAGAATTTGCACTCCCTGCCATGGTCCCGACCACCAGCAGGCACCACCTGGGTGTTTGTGCCAGGAGCCAGATTGTCCCTTGGGGCCAGAGCGCACGTCATAGTGACTGCTTGGAGGGAGTCAAGTGGTTCACAGGGGGCTACCTTCCAGAAAGGGCTGCCAGACTTTCTGCTAAAGGTCCTCACGAGCCCGTCCTCTGGAGTGAGCTGCTGCTTCAAGCTCCCCTGGAAGGGGGTCGGGCCAGGGACGTCTGCAGGCTCCTCACCCTCAGTCAGCTCACAAGGGAGAAGGAGGAGGGAGCTTCAGAACACTGCCAGGACACCCCCAGGGCCAAGTCTATGGGTGCGGGGACCTCCAGACAGGAAAGTGGAGACTCTGCACCTGGTACCTGCGTGGTGGCTACGGGGAACGGCCTAGAGCCTCAGGACTCACCCGGAGCCTCCTGGCACAGCCTCCAGGCTGGTGTGTGGATACGTCCCACAGTCGTGCACTTTGCCCCTCATCTTGGCCGGTGTGTTCACAGGTGGTCTCAAGCTTACGGCCTACACGTGGGGCGGAGAGGAAGCGCTCTTTGTAGGTGCAGAGAGCACTTCAGCGGGGTGGCCCCCGACCCCCAGTCCCTGCCAGGTTGCCCATGAGAGAAGGTCCCTCCGCTGTCACTGTTCACGATGTGGAGCTGCAGGCCTGACGGCGCTGGGGAGGGAAGCACCCCCCTGACTGACCAGCAGCAAACCAGTGAGGGGCCTCCGCTGCTCTGGGACCTGCCCACGACCTTGGGAGGGCAGCGCCCTTGAGCTGCTTCTCTGCTGAGAGCTCTGGGGCCCCTGGGTGGGGGTGGATGAGGGGTACCGGCGCCCTGCTGCATCCAGCTGCAAAGCAGCAACATGGGTGGTATCAGGTCAGCCCCGGTCCTGCCGAGGGCTCGCTTCTCTGGCTGGCGGCCAGCCAGTCCCGCTGGGCCTCTTGCCCTTCCCACCCCCTCACCCCCGTGGCAAGTGGACATTCAGTCCTCTTCCCTTCCCTGGCCTGCACCTGCTCCACAGAACTCTGTGAAGGACTCAGGTCTTGACGTCAAGGATTCGAGCAGAGAACGTTCTAAGGAAGGGCAGCTTGTGAGAGCATCTCTTTTCTTTTGAGAGAAGGAAGATGCTAGGGTGGGCTGTATGGGCCGCATGTAGCTCTGGGCTATGGGAGTGACAAACCCCCAAAGGCCTCTTCCTGGGGACTCCATGGAGTTACCTGCTGTGGGCACAGTGGCTGCAGGCGGCCTTGAAAGAGGGGAGGACTTAGCACCCAGCACCAGCCTCGCGGTTGTTGGCCCTGGCACTGGAAGGCACCGGCCGTGTCTTCAGGGTTCTGGCGTGTGCCTGACGTGCGGGGAATGTGGGCTCGGTGAATGCCAGATTTTTTTTTTTTAATTACAATTGACTTACAGTATTAATTTTAGGTGTAATCTTTCTGATAGAGATTTTTATGTGAGATGTCCCAACATTCGTGTGTCACATGCATTTTTTTCACTCCTGTATAGAATAGGAGCACCATAGCAGCTTGCTGGCCACAGTTGAGGCCTCAGGACGTAAAGCTCCATCATCAGCTGTAATTTCTCCTCCCCAGATTGTCATCTTGGTGGCCTTTGACCCCTGGGAGGCCTGCAGTCCTGGAAGCTCTACCCAGGGGCATGTGGTGGGTCCTCAGAGCGTTGGTAGAACCCCTGTGGCCCAGGTGGAAGGTGCCAAGTAACGGGGTGGCCGCAGGGGCCCCAAGAAACAGACCCACATTTCATCGAGTCTGAGATCCGGCTCTGTGAGATGGACCATTATTTTATGCACTACCAAGAAAAAAATGCTGCCAATTATAAAGATGCCACTGATTGTAAGGAATGTCCCAGTTCCAGAAATGTTAAGATGTTAAAAAGTGAACATTTTAGGTTTGACGAGAAGTAGAGAGTCTTGTCTACAAGGCATTGATGGTTCAGTAGTAGAATTCTTGCCTCCCACGAGGGAGACGCAGGTTCAATGCCCAGCCAATGTATGTACTTTGAACTTGCCAGATGGCGCTAGTGGTAAAGAACCTGCCTGCCAATGCAGGAGACGTTTGAGACTTGGGTCTGATCCCTGGGTCGGGAAGATCCCCTGGAGGAGAGCATGGCAACCCACGCCAGTATTATTCCCCAGAGAATCCCATGGCCAGAGGAGCCTGGCGGGCTACAGTCCACGGGGCCGCAGAGTCGGACACGACTGAAGCGACTTGGCACAGCACGCAGAGTATCTTAGTTGTGATAAGCACAGAGGTGGCAGCCACCCCAGCAGTGAAGGACAGAGACCACATCAGCTCCCTTGCATCTGAGCTGGAGACCCTGCTTCTATGGTCACCAAAGAGAGACCACAGGAACCTGGACTGTGCTTCCAACAGTAGCAGGGGGCAGAACGGAAGGTGAGGGTCCCTCCCTCCCCTGACCCCGCCCTCAAGGCGAGGCCGGAGCGCTGCACGTCCTTCCGAGGTCGAGCGCGAAAGCCGTGACCTGTTCCCCATCGCCCTCTCTCTGTTTTTTTCCCCCCAGTTAGCATAACTGGGCGTGTGGCCTCCACTCCGCTCTTCCCCCAGACACGTCCTCTCAAGGCCCCTGGACAGCTGCTGAGCGCCCAGTACACCATGTGCCACCCCCAGGGACCAGGGCCTCGTGGAGACCCCGAGGTCATCCCTGACGTTCCGCCGTGGCCAGCAGCCTCAGCGCACCGGGGCGCGCCCGCGTCGAGGGAATGCCTAGAAACAGACTTCTCCGGCCAAGGACATGGGCAGTTTTAATCTTGTCATTTTCAAACTGCCTCCAAACGAAGAAGTACCGAACTCGCCCTCCCACCAACAGCGCAAGATGGTTCCTTCCCTTCCCTTTCCTTTATCTGCGCTCATGCGTCCTTGCCCGCCCATCTTTGAGCTGAATCATGCTGTTTCTCGGCTTCCTGTCTACTTTCTCATGGGATAACGCTGAGTATCTTTTCTCCAGCTGAGAAGCCCTTTATCCCTCTC
Source organism: Neotragus pygmaeus (assembly GCA_006410875.1). Taxonomy (NCBI): domain Eukaryota; kingdom Metazoa; phylum Chordata; class Mammalia; order Artiodactyla; family Bovidae; genus Neotragus; species Neotragus pygmaeus. The sequence continues at coordinate 6,749 of SJYV01026307.1, forward strand.
AATTACGTCATCTCTGTTCCTTTTGCCTCCTGATTTGTAGGGGTGCCTCACACACAGGCATCCTCGCCGTCTGAGACGGTCATCTGAAGCAGAAACAGATGGCTCTCATGTGGCTCGGCGGGGGCAGCGATGGGTGGCCACCCTCACCAGCCACCGCTGGCCCTTGGGATGCAAACAGCTCAGATCAGAAGCCCTTCTGGGTGGTCGGCGGGACACGTTTTTGGTCCCTCCTCGAAGCCTGTCTGCTTCAGGGTCTGGGGGGCGAGTAGGGCGGAAGACAGGCAGGCGGCCAGCCTGGGGGGCTCCTGCCCCTGCGCGGAGCGGGGCTGGGGGACGCTGGCCTGCGTTCTGTGCTCTGACCCACCATGCCCGGGCTCTTCGAGGAGCGCAGACGCTGCAGCAGCCGGCCAGCGTACTAGGCTGGCACTTCAGAAACCTCTTGCTTCCCCGGGCCAGTTCTCATGCCCTCCCCCTCCTACTCCAAGGGCCACCTCCCTGGGCTTTCCGCCCGGCACCCCCAGGTGAAACGTGGCCACCCCATGCCCGTCTGTTGCCCGGGCCCAGGACTCGCTTCCTCGTGTCCATGAGGTGGGCTCCCACCCCCGAGAGAGCCCCGGCCCCTCTAGAGCGGCCGCTCCGGGCTGGCTGTCCTCGTCAGCCGATGCTGTTTTGTTCCTGGCAAGTATTCATACCTAACCAACTGATTTATTCGGTTACTGATTCCTTCCCTCTCTGGAACAGGCACCATGCAGGTCGGTGCTCGCCTGGCTCATCCACATCCCTGCCTCCAGCGCTGAAAGCTGTCCTGGGACATGCTGAGAAGGGTTCCGCGAGCTCAGGAATCCTTCTCCAGAGCGGGCCCTCGCCTTCCTCTCCAGGCCCAGGGCAGTGACGAGGGCAGGGTCCCCGCGGCTCTGCCGAGAACTCGCAGAGTGACGGAGGGACTGTCGGCTAACTGGGCGGGCGCACAGAGGGACCAGCCCAGTAAGGAGTTTGGCGGCTCCGGGTGAAGCTGGTGAAGACGCGGGCGGGTGAGAGGAGAGGCGCGCACGTCACCTCTCTCTCCGATCTCAGCACATAACCTGGAGTCATGTATGCCAACCCCAGTCCACCTGTGGCTGTGTGGCTCTGGGCAGAGCCCTTGGCCTCCCTTCACAGGAATGTGCTCAGCATTACGTGATGTTCTACGCGCCCGTGAGCTTTTCACGGTCCTCAGCACACGGCAACCCTTCAAGCCACTGTGAAATCACCCTGTCGAACCAGAGACAAACTCTCCAGGTCTGCAGGGCCCAAGGCTCCGGGTTGAGTCTCAGGGCTGCGTCCCCGCTCGGGCCAGCAGAGGGCGCCCGCGCGCTGCAGACGGACGCCCGGAGGGCGGGGCAGGAAGGACCACTTCTCAGCGGCCTCGCAGGCATCTGGGCGTGTGCGTTTGGCGCGCATCCACCCTCAACCCCACACCTGGAGGACCAGCGCACCTGCGCTACCAGCCCACTTTTACTGAGGACAAACCTAGGACTCAGAAGGCGTCCCCAAGGTCGCCCAGCCCGGGTGTTCGCGGTGGGGTCCTGCAGCGATACCAAGGCGGCCTCTGGCTTCAGGGGTCACAAACTCAAAGGCTTCAAGGGACTGATGTTACAAGCTGGGAAACTGACCTTCTTGCCTCTGGAATGAGAGCTCAGGATGGCCATATCTTTACGTTTTTTGAGACGGAAGCCAGACATCAAGATTTAGTAAAATATCTCAACTTTCATGGTGTCAGTAGATTAAAGGCTTTTAACATTTTAATCACCTTACCACCTCTGAGCTACCTTTTAACCCTCCCTTGGAGAAAAGCATTTTAAGACAAAACCCTTCTCCTGTCTTCACCAGCCCACCCTCTCCCCCTCCCTCAGGCCTGAGGTCAAGGTCACCTCCTCCCTCTGGGTTAGGAGCCAAACCCTATCCCTGAGTTTTCACTCACTGGTTTGTTCATCATTCATTTATTCAACAAACATTTATTGAGCTCTTTCTGTGTGCAGATCTCTATACCAGCGTCACAGCAGAGAACAAAGCAAACTAAAATTGCTTCCCCTGGTGGCTCAGAGGTTAAAGCGTCTGCCTGCAATGCAGGACACCTGGGTTTGATCCCTGGGTTGGGAAGATCCCCTGAAGAAGGAAATGGCAACCCTCTCCAGTATTCTTGCCTGGAGAATCCCACGAACAGAGGAGCCTGGTGAGCTACAGTCCATGGGGTCACAGAGAGTCGGACACGACTGAGAGACTTTCCTTTTGGAATAGAGGAGACAAAACAGACAGGGTGAATTTACAATCTCATTTCAAAGTATTAAGCACATACCTGAAATATCCCAGCAAGAGAACAAGATGGGAAGGCCACCCTGGGCAGGGAGGGCCTTTCTGCAGAGGTAACGTCTTCAAATGTGTGGAACAAGATGGGAAGGCCACCCTGGGCAGGGAGGGCCTTTCTGCAGAGGTAATGTCTTCAAATGTGTGGAAGAAACTGCATGCCCAGAACTCGGCAGGGTGGACAGTTCTGAGTGAAGAGAACCACGGAGCAAGGGCCCTGGGGTGGGAAGAGACATGCCACGTGGCCGTGGTAGCAGCCCTCAGTGCCTGGCACATAACGGGCACTCTGCATCGATGGATCAGTGGGCACATGGATGTGCTGCACCACACCGCCTGCTGGGCACCAGGGAGGCGACCCTTGATGAGTGAGTGGAAGAACAGACCCAGGATTTGCCCGAATCCAGCTGCTTCTGCCCTGGTTTCAGCACCTCGGTCCCAAGTCTCTCCCTACACACTCTGGCCTCATATTCAGCCTGGCTGGGAATTGTCCAGGCCCATCTCTAGCTGAAAAGGCCCTGTACAGTCCCAGATGTCTTCTCCCATTCTGGCTTGAGCCCCCTTTTCTGTGGCCTAGAAACTGTCCGGAGTCCACGTGGCTTGTCCAGAAGTCGGGGGTGGAGAGGGAAATGAGCTGGTATCTGATTTCCCTGGGTTGAGTTTTGGCAGGAGGTTCTGGGAACATCAGGCCTGTCCCCAGAGGAAAGCAGTGATCTGGGGAATACAGAAGCCCCCACCCCACCTTTGTCCTGGGCTGGGGTCCAGCCTAGATGAAATACCATCTTTCTTGAAGGATGGCCAGTTGGCCCATCTAGCACACAAAGAACAGACATCTGTCTGCCTGTCTGTCTGTCTGAAGATCTCCGAAGGTCTCCTTTGCGCCAGGCACTGGGAATGCAGAAATGGACAGAAAAGTCTCTGCCGTCATTCCAGGCATGGGAGACAGAGAGTACAGAAATGATGAATCAACAAGATAATTTCACAACGGAATCAGGGCTGTAAGAACAGGACAGTGAGGGAATCCCCTGGTGAGCCAGTAATTGAGAACCCTCCTGCCAGTGCAGGGCACACGGGTTGGATCCCTGGTGTGGGAAGAGCCCGCTGGCCGTGGAGCAACGAAGCCCGTGCACCACGGCCATTGAGCCCGTGCCCTAGAGCTTGTGCTCTGTGACGAGAAGCCTGTGCCCCGCAACTAGAGAGGAGCCTCTGCTTGCTGCAATTAGACAGCCCGCACACAGCAGCCAAGACCCAGCACAGCCGAAAACAGATAACTTTTTTAGAAAAAAAAAAGAACAGTACAGTGAGCTGATGTGGTAGAAAGGAGAAAGGGTGAGAACTGCTTCACATGGGTGGTCAGAGACGACCTCGAAGGAATGACGTCTGAGCTGAGTGCTCATCGGAGAAAGAACTGGTAGCGGGAATAGCAGGGGCAAAGGTCCTGAGGCAGGCATGAGCTTGGTGGGTCCGAGGAACAGCAAGGCAGTCAGTGCAGCTGGAAACGAGTGTGCGAGGGTATTTGTGGTAGGAGCGAGCAGAGGGATGAGGGCAGCCCTCCCAGGCCCTTGAGGACTGCTGCGGTGGGAAGAGTGAGCGTGGTCACCTCATGGGGTGACGTGAGGGTTAAACGGGACAGTGCAAGAAAGTGGCTGAAACACAGTATGAGCTATTATTATTACTATTACTATCAATCACCATCATTCGCCCTGGGTCTGGCCCTGGGACCATCCCAGGAGGGCTGTCGGGTTTTATCTGTGGCTGGTAGCATAGAGGCCCCCTGTGTTGGCCCATTGCCCCCACCAGGACCTGGGGGATGGGTATGAACAAGCCTGGTAGGAGGTGAGGCTCAGGCAGCTCCAGGGGCTGGAGGGGCCTCCCTGAGGGGCACCCCAGCCTACAGCGGTGGTCTCCCATCCTGAGAGGCTGTACCCTGCTGCCATGCCCCGGACACTCAGTCTGGAGGCCTCTGCACTGTCCCAGTCTGCACCCTAGTTCCCTCGGGTCTCCCCGAGCTGAGGATTCGACCTTCTGAGCCTCCAGCGGGGCCCACCTGCCCAGACCTGCCCCGCCCCCACCTTCAGCCCCAGCACTCGCTCCCGGCACCCAGGCCATGGGTTCTTGGGAACACAATTATTTTTCTTCCCAGATAATTCAGGCCAGAAGACGGCCATTTCCAGGCGCACTGTTCTCACTGCGGCTTCCTGACCCTCTCACTCCACAGACTTGACACTCTGGTCAGAGGCCTGAAGCCAGACCCAGGAGCCCCCATGTCCCCCTCTCTTGCCCTGCCCCTGAAAAGCACCCAGCTCTGGGAATCTGACTGCAAACACTTAGGACCCTCAGCTACCCCTTTCCCACAAACCCCCGCCGAGAACACGCCTACCCAGCCGTGGATTCCAGGGAACATGGTGCGCGACAGTTCACAGGGTGATCGCGAACCATAGGGCTCCCTGGAGCTTCCCACTTCACCCAGGGACGCGGCAGCATCCACTACTCTTGCAGGGTCATTCATTCAACAAGTGTGTAATAAGCACCCACTGAGTGTCGGGCTTCCCTGGGGGCTCAGCTGGTAAAGAATCCACCTGCAATGGGGGAGACCTGGGTTCGATCCCTGGGTTGGGAAGATCCCCTGGAGAAGGGAAAGGCTACCCACTCCAGTGTTCTGGCCTGGAGAATCCCATGGACTATATAGTCCGTGGGGGCGCAAAGAGCCGGACACGACTGAGCGACTCTCACTTTTCACACTTACTGAGTGTCAGCTGGGCTTCCCAGGTGGCTCTAGTGGTTAAAAAAAAAAACCACCTGCCAATGCGGGAGCCGCAAGAGATGTTTAAGTCTGACCCCTGAGCTGGGATGAGCCCTGGAGAAGGGAACGGCAGCCCATCCAGCTGTATTGTCTGCAAAATCCTGTGGACAGAGGAGGCTGGCAGGGTCCATGGGGTCGCCAAGAGTCGGACACGGCTGAGCGGCTGAGCACAGCACAGCGTGGTGTGCCAGGCTCTGCCCTGGGCCCGGGGCCACAGCAGGGAATAAGCTAGGCAGAAACACCTGCCCTCACGAAACTGGCCTTCTGCATGGGGCGAAGGCGGAGCAATAAGCAAGTGAACACTCAATTACGCAGCGGAGTGGCTGGCGATAAATTCCGTGAAGGACACAGAGGAAGAAGAGGGGGAGCTGGTGACAGGAGTCAGTCAGGGAAAGCCTGAAATTCAAGAAGGTGGCATTTGAATACAGGCCTGAGAAAGGCATGGGGGCAACTCTTGTAGGCACCTGGGAGAAGAGTCTTTCTGGTGGAGGAAACAGCCAGTGCAAAGGCCCTGAGGCTGGAGCATGTCTTCCTGATTGGAGAAACCTCCAAGAGGCCAGTGTGGCCGGAAGAGAGGGGGTGAAGGGGACGGGGTGGGGTTGAGCCCTAGGAGACCAGGCCTGGAGCATGCAGGGCTGCGGCGAGAGCCCCCTCTCCCCGAGGCAGGCAGGAGCTGTGCCAAGGAGGAACGGGCGGGACCCAGGCGTTCACAGAGTCCCTGCAGGCCGCAGGGGCAAGGGTGGAACAGGAGACCAGAGAGGAGCTGGAAGCAGACCCCCGGTGGGGAGGTGTCGAGGAGAGGAGGGGTCCCCCCAGGCGCCCCCAGAGAGCAAGCGAGCAGTGGGCAGGCTCGGACAGTGTGCCGCTGGTTGGGGGAAAGGGCGTTTTGTCTCATCTCCCGCCTCTTGCTATTTTCCCTGCCCTTTCAGGTTCACTGAGATGTGGAGATCCAACCAGTCCATTCTGAAGGAGATCAACCCTGGGATTTCTTTGGAAGGAATGATGCTAAAGCTGAAACTCCAGTACTCTGGCCACCTCATGGGAAGAGTTGACTCATTGGAAAAGATTCTGATGCTGGGAGAGATTGGGGGCAGGAGAAGAAGGGGACGACCGAGGATGAGATGGCTGGATGGCATCACGGACTTGATGGACGTGAGTCTGAGTGAACTCCGAGAGATGGTGATGAACAGGGAGGCCTGGCATGCTGCGATTCATGGGGTCGCAAAGAGTCGGACATGACTGAGCGACTGAACTGGACTGAACTGAACGGAGATGTGGAATGTTCAGACAACGGGGCCACGGGGCTCGCTCCAGGGGTGGATGTGGGGTTTGGGAGGGGAGGAGCTAGGGGCTCCCCCAGGCCTGGCCCAAGCCCAGGAAATGGCCTTTTCTTGCCCCTAGGGAAGGCTGAGGAGCAGCCCGTTAATGGGGGGCGTCCAGGGGCGGGTGTGAGCATTACACNGTCAGACACGACTGAAAGAATGAACTGAACTGAACTGAACTGAAACAAGGAAGGAGACACAGGAAATGTGAGCTGGTTCCCTGGGTTTGGAAGATCCCCCAGATGAGGAAATGAAAACCCACTGCAGTATTCTTGCCTGGCAAGTCCCATGTACAGAGAAGCCTGGTGGGCTACAGTCCATACACCAGAGGCAAGCAGAGCTGAGCATACACATAGGCACTGCAACTCATGGATGGAACTTCCAGCACTTGACATGCATTTCTTGACCTGTCAACTGTTTTTCTTGATTACAATAGAAAGAAAAAATCAAAAGCAGTTGAGCTCTAAATGGAAAGAAGAAGATACTCCTTTATGAAAGTGTGTGCAGCTTCAGTAACCTGTCTGTCTTTGTCACAGTAGAGTCACAGAGTTCTTGATCATCTTAACACTCACTAGACCATGATATGAGTCCTGTATATAATGATATTAGGTGCGTGAATCCTATAAGCGGAAAGTACAAAATACTCCAGATGCTCTATTAGGAAATAATTATCAGCTAATGTCATAAGTACCACCTATCAGTTC
>SJYV01026307.1:13926-26000 GCA_006410875.1 Neotragus pygmaeus
TAGATTCATGTATCATCTTTCTCTGCTGTACTGATGAGTTTCTAGTTCAGTCTTATAATTTAATGTGGGTTTTCCTTTGAGTAAATGATGATGAGTCTGGTGTACATATACGTCATTAATTCTATTGGCAATAATCAGGAGCAGTCTGCAACTCCATTTAAATCAGATAAACTTAAGCTTGACTCTAAATTTTCAAATGCAGAACACATAACAGATTGGAATACCCTAAATCCCCTAAAAACAAAACAAAACAAAAACAAAACCCTACCATTAGGCACAGTTGCACTCCTCGCACACACTAGCAAAGTAATGCTCAAAATTCTCCAAGCCAGGCTTCAACAGTACGTGAACTGTGAACTTTCAGATGTTCAAGCTGGATTTAGGAAAGGCAGAGGAACCAGAGATCAAAATGCTAATATCCATTGGATCATCAAAAAAGCAAGAGAGTTCCAGAAAAACATCTACTTATGCTTTATTGACTATGCCCAAGACTTTGACTGTGTGGATCACAACAAACTGTGGATAATTCTTCAAGAGATGTGAATACCAGATCACCTGACCTGCCTCCTGAGAAATACGTGTGCAGGTCAAGAAGCAACAGTTAGAACTGGACATGAAATAACTGACTGGTCTAAATAGGGAAAGGAGTACGTCAAGCCTGTATATTGTCACCCTGCCTATTTAACATGTGCAGAGTATATCATGTGAAATGCCAGGCTGGATGAAGCACAAGATGGAATGAAGATTGCTGGGAGAAATATTAATAACCTCAGATACTTAGATTACACTACCCTTATGGCAGAAAGTGAAGAAGAACTAAAGAGCCTCTTGGTAAAACTGAAAGAGGAGAGTGAAAATATTGGCTTAAAGCTCAACATTCAGAAAACGAAGATCATGGCATCTGGTTCCATCACTTCATGGCAAATAGACGGGGAAACAGTGGAAACAGTGACTTTGGGCTCCAAAGTCACTGCAGATGGGGATTGCAGTCATGAAATTAAAGAACTCTTGCTCCTTGGAAGAAAAGTTATGGCCAACCTAGAGAGCATATTCAAAAGAGAGACATTACTTTGCCAATAAAGGTCCGTCTGGTCAAGGCTATGGTTTTTCCAGTGGTCATGGATGGATGTGAGAGTTGGACTATAAAGAAAGCTGAGCACTGAAGAATTAATGCTTTTAAATTGTGGTGCTGGAGAAGACTCTTGAGAGTCCCTTGGACTGCAAGGAGATCCAACCAGTCTATCCTAAAGGAAATCAGTCCTGAATATTCATTGAAAGGACTGATGCTGAAGCTGAAACTCCAATAATTTGGCCACCTAGTACAAAGAACTGACTCATTGGAAAAGACCGTGATGCTGGGAAAGATTGAAAGCAGGAGAAGGGGATGACAGACGATGAGATTGTTGGATGCCATCACTGACTCAGAGATTTAGCAATCTCTGGGGGTTGGTGATGGACAGGGAGGCCTGGCATGCTGCAGTCCATGTGATCTCAAAGAATCGGACATGACTGAGCACCTTAGCTGAACAATTAGGAGGTGCTGTAAGCGGTAATCATATCATCCTAAAAATGAGGTCATGCAGCAATGAAAAAAATTAGCAGAATGGAGGCTTCTCATACTAGAAGGAGTCTTTGTCACATAATTTATTTTAACATTTTATTTTTTGCCCATGCCTGGCAACATGTGGGATTTTAGTTCCCCAACCAGGGTCAAAACCACATCCCCTGGATTAGAAACAGTCATCACAACTGGATAACCAGAGAATTCTCTATCACACAATTTAAATGCAAAATTAATGGTGATCTTCAAAATCAGTAATTGAATTCTGATGAGATTTCAGACAAACAATCCAAATTATTATGAAGACAGTTTAAAATAAAATTTTAATGGTTCCTATTAAAACTTCTAGACTTTGCCTTTAAGCTGGAAGTCTCTCAGCCATGTCTGACTATTTGTTACTCCATGGACTCTAGCCTGCCATGTTCCTCTGTCCATGGAATTCTCTATACAGGATGACTGGAATAGGCTGTAATTCCCTTCTTCAGGGGATCTTCCTTGCTGACCCAGGGATGGAAGCCAGCTCTCTTGCATTGCAGGCAGATTCTTTACCATCTGAGCCTCTGGAGAAGCTTGCCTTGAACTATTAGATAATGACAAGTTAAAGATATAAATAATAAGATATTTTAGAAGTAAACAGGCAAAGAGATAAACTATAATTTTAATAACATTTAAGCCAATTTATAGTATTATTTTACTACCTTATAAAGCTACTTAATGAGCTATTTTATGTTGTTTTTTATTAAACATGGAGTGGAAGTTGAAATTTTATGAATTTTGTTGAAGCTTTTTTATGAAAGAAATGAATGAACTTCTTCTTTAATGTCCTTCTAAAGGAGAGAACACGCCTTGAGAAAGTGTATGCTCAACTGAAAAGCACCTTTTTTGATGAAAACTAGATCTTAATGAAAAACTAAAACAGTGAAGCCATTAATAGTGTTACTACTTTGACTGGCATTCAGGACAAATAAAAAGACAGACTATAAAACAAACACATAGTCAATAAATGATTCTATCACAAGGTTTCAGAGCTAGAACCACCTGTGAAACGTGCAAGCACATCATTCATAGGTAACTTATTGCAGAATCACATACACACGCTTTGTATAATTACTGGAAAGTAAAATGAGCATCATAGTTTATGAAACTTGTTTCAGTTGAATTTATCTATATTTGTGAGATATCTTTTCCAGTCATTATAGATTTTAAAATCAAATATCAGAATAAGCATATCGGTTTGCCCAAAGCAGTACCTTCAATTTTTTTAAGTAAAAATAAAAGATATTTTCACCAAAAACTTTATAGAACAATGTTTTCACTATTTTGTTCCACTGCCTTTTGACATTTTTCAGGCAACTTCATAAATGCATCTTCCCAAAAGTTTTTATCTTTTTGAACAAAGAACTATTCCAGGTGCCTTTTACAGTCTTCCATGGAACTGATTTTTTTTTTTTTTTTGCATTAAAAGAACTTTGTAAATACTGAAATAAATGGACATCCAAAGGTACAATGCCTGGTGAATATGATGGATGAATCAGAACTTCCCAGCCAAGCTAAAACAGTTTTTACCTGGTGATCAAAGACACATGCTGTCTTGAGTTATTTTGATGGAAGATTGTGTGTTTTCTGTTGACTAATTCTGAAGGTTTTTCATTGAGTGCTGCCTTCAGTTGGTCTAATTGGGAGCAGTACTTGCTGGAATGAAGCATCTGGGTTTTCAGAAGGAGCTCATAATAGAGGATTCCCTTCCAATTCCACCATGTACACAACATCACCTTCTTTGGATGAAGACTCCTAGCCTTTGATATGGTTGGTGCTGGTTCATTTTGTTCATCCCTAAATCTCTTCCATTCCACATTATTGTTCAGTATCCACTTTTCATCATCTGTCAGAATTTGCTTTAAAAGTGGAGTGTTTTCATTATGTTGAAGTACAGAACTGCATGTGGAAATATGGTCAAGAAGATTTTTTTCCTCAACTTATATGGAACCCAGACTTCAAAGTGATTAAATCAATATAACTAAGCCCGTGCAAATGGTTCTCAACATTTGATTTGGATATTTTGAATTTGCCAGCTCTGTCTCCCATGTGGTATGACGTTAACTGTTCTCAGGTAAGGCCTCAGCACGATCACTGTCAGCTTNTGATAAGCAACTTGTCCAATGTCACACAGTAATTGTCAGAGCAAGGATCAGAACTATCACTTCGGAACCTAAGTCCCCACCCTTCCATCATGGGATCCCTCACTGCCTCGCACATCAAGCAAAAGGATCTTTTCAGTGAGTTTTCCCAGCTGTCTTCTCCAGAACTCGGGACAACTAAGCATTCGTTGGAATCCAGATCGCAGCTAAAATGCCGGGTGCCCCTTTTGCCCGGCCACCACCCTTCTTCCCAGGCCACAGACCCTGCTTTATGGTAGGTCCCAAGAGAAGGGCCAGATCCCTGGGAATTTCAGGCCCCCTGTCCTGAGCTGACTTCAAAACCTTCCATGTTGTGAGCTCTGCTTTGATTTCAGGCATTTTATGGGCATGAAATCCAAGCCTTGGTCCTTTTGGAGACATGGAGCTCCTGAGGGGTGGGGTGGCCTTGTGGGGTCACTGGACAGGCCCACGGGGCAGGGGGTTGGGCTCTGAAAGGATCAGAGGGACAGTCATGCTCTGGGAGAGCTGGACCACAGGCCTCCTCCTCTTAGCGGACACCCAGGGGCAAGTGCCCTGACTGCCTGGGCGGAGTTCATCTCATCCACTGTCCACGGCAGTTTCCAAGAAGCTGACAGCATTCCCCCGGTTACAGATGGGGAAACTGCGGCTCAGGGCGGGACAAGCACTCACCCATCCCATCACTCAACACAGAGTCAGGTTCTAGGCTCTTCCCTCCTTGCATCCCACCATCTCCCAACCTCCAGAGGCCACAGCGAGAGGGACTAAGGCCAGACAGGTGGAGAACTTCCCTCCCCGCATCCTGGGCTCTGGGCTCTAACGGAAGGTGCCATGAGTCTCTTGGGTGGACACACGGTGGAGTGTCCAGGATGTGGGGAGGCGTGCTGGCTGCAGCGTGTCTGAAAGGCATCTGTGTCGTGGCGGGTGAGGTCCCCAGAACCTCAGCCCCAGGCATCCAAGCAGGGAGTGGACATGAGTTTTGGGGGCTGGGAGGGAGTGATGCCTGCAGAACCCGATTTCCTTGTCAGCTCAGCCAACCAACTTCAACAGCTCCTCACAGCCACCTCCACGCTGGCTAGACCCACTTCCAGTACCCCCTACCCCCAGAATCCAAGCAGGCACCCCAGACTGCAAACCCAGTCACAGAGTCATGGGACCACACATGACAGGCCCGGACCACCTGCTGAAGCTGAGCGGCTCCTGGCGCCTTCCTCTGTCCACATGATCATCCATGTGAGGAACCTGTATGCACTGAGGAATCTGTGTGTATTTTCTGTGGCTGTCATAACACACTGCTACAAACCTGGGGGCTTGAAACAAGAATGTATTCTTGGACTTCCCCGGTGGTGCCACAGATAAGAATCCACCTGCCAATGCAGAAGACACAGGTTCAGTCCCCGATCCAGGAAGATTCCACGTGCCACGGAGCCACTCAGCCCGCACGCAATACTTTTGAAGTCTGCACTATGCAGCCAAGAGCAGCCCCAGCTCCCTGCAGCCAGGGAAAGCCCGCGTGCAGCAGGAAGACCCAGCGCAGCCACAAGCAAATACATATTTAAAAAACAAAAAGAGAGAAATTTATCCTCCTACAGCTCTGGAGAGTTCTGAAATCAAGGTGTCAGCAGGGCCTTGTCCCCTCTGAAGGCTCCAGGAAAGAGTCCTCCCCGGCCCTTCCAGCCCCTGGGGGCTCCCGGTGTTGCCTGGCCCGTTGACGCTGCCCTGCAGCCTCTGTCTCCCTCTTCACGTGGCCTCTGTGTGTCTGTGTCCTTTACTCATAAGGATACCAGCTGTTGACTTTAGGGCCCCCCACCAGTCCAGTGTGATCTCATCTTACGATCCCTGACTAATGCCGTCTTCAAACATCCCATTTCCAAATAAGGCCACATTCTGAGCTTCCGGTGGATGCGAACTGGGGGAGGGACACCATTCAACTACTGCAAGAGCCTACTGCGGGCCCCAGGCCGTGGGGACAGAGTAGCGGACCAGACAAGGCAGGACTGGGCTGGGGAGAGACAGAAACAGCTAATTACAGAAGAGATGCTCTCGTCAACTCCACCAGCGAACTTGGACTCAGGACACCCACAGCCAGAGGAGGAGCCTTGGGGTAGGCCTGGGCAGTGACCCTCCTCCCCGTTCTGAGTCCCTGCCCACAAGACCTGGGGCCTGAGCTTAGGACTCACCCTCTCCTGGGAGCCTCCTTGATCCCAGAGGCGCCCTCTTGGGGCTCCCAAGGCCCGCTACACTTCCTCCCGGCATCCAAAGATGATAGGGTTGTGTTTTTTGAACTTGGGAATTTGCCAAGTCTGTTTATTTACAAAAAGAATGCTTTCTGTAAACAAGCAATGATCATTGAAAGCCTTGATAGAAAAATGCACTGACTTTCTCCACATCCACTCTCGGAGTTATCTTTCTTGGCAGGTAGGTGCAGTCAGCACAGTCAGTGGTACACAGTAGGTGCTTCATAATGTTTGAATACATGGATGACCAGTGTCACCCTGCCTACCCTGGGACAGTGAGCTGGTTAAGTGACAGCCTGTGGCCGCGTTACAACCTCTACATTGCCTAGTCTAGAGTGGAGCATACAGTTGGTGCCCCATAAATGCTGGCAGTGGCTGGGGAGTTGTTTTTGGGGTCCCCTCCATCTTCGTTGCTGTCCCTGGTGAGGGGACCAGCAACCAGTGATGCTGGGATATGGAAGACTCCAGCCCATGGCTTCAGGGATTTCCTTCTGGGTCTCCACTCCAGGGGCAAACTGTCAGCTTCCAGGTCTTCTGTCCACAGCCGCTGCCCGGACCCCACAAACCTGGGAGGGTGAGTTGTCATTGTTCAGTCGCTAAGTCGTATCTGACTCTGTGACTCCATGAACTGCAACACGCCAGGCTTCCCTGTCCTTCACCATCTCCTGGAGTTTACTTAAACTCATGTCCATTGAGTCAGTGATGCCATCCAACCATTTCGTCCTCTGCCGTCCCCTTCTCCTCCTGCCTTCAATCTTTCCCAGCATCAGGGTCTTCTCCAATGAGTCAGCTTTTCACATCTGGTGGCCAAAGTATTGGAGTTTCAGCTTCAGCATCCGTCCTTCCAATAAAGATTCAGGGTTGATTTCCTTTAAGACTGACTGGTTGGATCTCCTTGTAGTCCAAGGGACTCTTGAGAGTCTTCTCCAACACCACAGTTCAAAAGCATNCAATCGCCGTCTAGTTCACCTCGTGTGCTCAGTTGCTCAGTCCTGTCCGACTCTTTGCAACCCCTGAGCCATTCAAAATCTTCTCTGAGATATTCTTCCTGGATTTGGCCCTTACGTTGCCATGTTACAGATCAAGACTCTCTCTGCTGGGCTTCAGCCTTACTCTTCAGACATACTATGGGGTAATGTTACCCCTTTGTGAGGAGAGTTTTATTTGGATGCGTTTTATGGAGAACCCAGGGATTCTGTCCTCAGGCAGGGCCACTGGACAGCATCAAAACATGCAGATATGTGGTGTCCCCAACAGTTCCCAGCTCCAGCCATTTATTTTAGGTGAGTGGAGTCAATGACTTTCCAGAGTTCATTGATAGATGACTGATAGATGGAAACTTGGACACAACGCTGTCTGGAGACTCTTGAATCTGCTCAAGCTTAAAATGGCAACTTTCCATGAGCTTCATAGACCTCTAACGCAAAGTCCAGCAAGTAAACAATGTAGCCTTCGCAGACCAGCTGTTTGGGAAAGGACTCTAATCATATCCCCATTGATTTGCGGTTATTTAAATATGCATTTCACATTCTCATTATAGATCACTATCCCTTTGTAAAGGGAAAAGAGTGCTGATCAGCGTGTATTAGTAAGTTTGAGCTTCTTGGAAGAAATGGGCCATAGAAGTTGAAAAGTATCATTATAAACATTACACACACAATATAAATGCATGGATGTAAGCAGTGAAATTCTGGAAAATATCTGCATTTAGCTGAGACTGAGCAACAAACAATCAATAATTGTATGCAAATTAGTCTTTTATTCAACATAATTAACCTGCATAACATTTTCCGTGCAAATCAGCAAGTGCTGTAGAATTAAAAACCCTGGGGGTAGCTAGTGACCAGAACATTTCTTGCATGCATGGTGTCTCAAGAAAGTACATTTAGCCTGGTTATACCAGCAACTGATATTTTGTACAAACTGCCACCTCCCCCCCAAAAAAAACCTTCCAATCACGCTCTACTTAATTTCACTTAATTTTAATCACAGTGTACTTGCGTGGACAGGTTTCTTTTAAACATTGATTTATTCTCTAAATGGAGAGGCATGGTTGTTATTTGAGATCTAATGTTCCCCGCTGGTCACATTTGGGAAGCTTTCCAACAGCAGGGCACGATTGTTATTTAAGGCATAACGTGCCTCACTGGTCACATTTGGGAGCTGTCTCTGGCTGTGCTGAGCTCTTGCTTGCCTGGCAAATAATGTACCAGCGCCAGAAAAAAGTGCATAAATTCCTTGATGTCTCTGTGGACTTTTCTCAAATTAAGTTAACCTCTTGTTTTCTTTCTGTTCTAATTAAAATGTTAAATGAAAGAGGCAGTTATTGCTTTTGTTTGGTGCAGCCAGCTTACCCCGGCTATTTATTTTGGGCACACTTGAAAAATTATCAGAATCCTGAATAATAAAATCAAGCAAGTTATAAGGCACAGATTAACTCAGGAAAGTGGTACTTGAACTTTAAGTTTGTCTTATAAATGGGAAAAAAAAAAAATGCCAACACATGCTCCAGAGCAATAGTGTAACATATGAAACTCATGAAGTAGATGGTGTTCATATGGACATCATATGGACAACTGCAAAACACTGACATCTAGCTTTGCACTTTGTTTTGATGAAGACATTCCCTTGCACCTAAGGATCCAAGGACATTATCATTTTTACCTCTCTTCCTAGGGCTATTAAATCATGCTCTGGGCTCTAATATAGCATTAAAATAAAAACATAAGACTTACATACTTTGCTGTTGACTTTTTAAAATTGAATGATAATTTTATACAATAAAATGTACAGATGTTAAATGTTCAACTTGATGACTTTTGACAATTCTAATAAATGTATAAATCTGCCACTCAGTAAAAGATATATTGCACTTTCATTACTGGAAATGTCTCTTGTACTTCATCTCATACACTTCTAATCCAACAGGTAATCACTTGGTTGGTAAGATGTGAAATATGGAATTGGATAGGATGTGTGATTTTTTTTTTCTGTCTTCTTTAATTTGAGATAGCAAATCCACCTTGAAATTAATCCACCTTGCTGTCATACATTAGTAGTTCATTCTCGTATTATTATATAAATATATCAGAATATGTATTGGTCTAATATTTTGTTGTTGGCTTTTTTCTTTTTGTGCTGATATTAATAGGACTACTATAAGCATTCTTGTTAGCATATGTTTTATTTCTCTTGGAAAAACATGTTAATGTTTTAAACATTTAAATGAAATTGCTGAATCATTGGCCAGATATATGCTTAAGCTTTTAAGAAATCACCAAAAAGTTCTCCAAGATGGTTTTATTATTTTATGTTCCCACCAAGAATAAAATATTCAACTTGCTTCAGTCCTTGCCAATATCTGGTAATTTCAAAAAAGTATTTTATTTTAACCATTATAGAGTTTGTGAAATGGTATCGCACTCTATTATATTTGTTTTTATCTCACTGATGACTATTGTTACTGTAAACATTTTCATGTGCTTACTGGTTATTTCTATATCTATCTTCATGAATGTGAGGGGAAGTTTCTGAGCTCTTACAAAATAAGTTTAGGAGAAACTAATTTCAATATATCAAAAACCTTTACTCAGATGTGCAAACACTCATATTTCAGAGTGGTCGAAATAGATACTTTGATATTTTCTATCAGTGCTTCTGAAACACACTGACATGCCCTTTCCGGTGCCCTTTTAAGGCTGACGCAGTGCCTTAAGAGGCTAACAGTGGAGGGTAAAGAAAGTCTCCATAAAACCCAGAGAAGAGATTTTAGAACTCCTCTCTGGATCCTGTCAGGAGTCACAACTGGAAAAAAAAAAAAAAAAAAGACAGAAAGAAAAGAAATACACTGATAAGCACCATTTAAAAAGGTAGAGTTTTCTAAATTACTTAAAATTTACCTGAATTTTGATGAAAAATTACTATTAAAGATGAGCCTAAGGTGCTTTGTTCAGTACTTCTACATTTGTTTATGTGTCAGAAGTTCCACCTGAATCTTTCAGGTCTATCTGGATATACTGTGAGAATAAGTTCCGAAAATAATGTGTTTTCAGAGTAATACACAAAGCAAGTTAGCAATGCAGAGAAATTAGGTCCTTTGATAACTGATTACTGTAAATCCATGAGAAGATGGTCTGGGAGCATAATTAACCAGCTGCTTTTCTGAACTGCTGGCTTCCCTTGTGGCTCAGCTGGTAAAGAATCCGCCTGCAGTGGGGGAGACCTGGGTTTGATCCCTGGGTTGGAAGATCCCCTGGAAAAAGGAAAAGCTACCCACTCCAGTATTCTAGTCTGCAGAATTCCATGGACTATACAGTCCATGGGGGCGCAAAATGTTGGAGAGGACTGAGCTGCTTTCACTCACTTCCTGAAATGCAAAAGTCAAAATCTGTGGTTCTTTAAATCTAGATTTAAAAAATGGCTCATAAATTTTAAGCATTACAATTTTTCACTTATTTTCTAATAGAGCATAACTTAGACTCTGGTATATGCACTCAGAAGTCAAGAAAGAATATGAGTTCGATACATAATAATTTTATTGGAAAACCTTGGGGCGTGCTGTGTAATATGAGACCCATGTTGATTGGTTCCAGCATTAGTTGCCATCGTGGGCAGATGGGCTTCCCCAGGGCCTCAGCGGTAAAGAACCTGCCTGCAACACAGGAGCTGAAGGAGACCTGGGTTCAATCTCCGGGTCAGGAGGATCCTCTGGAGGAAGGCAGGGCAACACACTCCAGTATTCTTGCCTGGAAAATTCTATGGACAGAAAAGCCTGACAGGCAACAGTCCATGGGGTCGTGAAGAGTCAGACACGACTAAAGTGCCTTAGCAGGCATGCACGCGAATTGTGAAGCAAGGCATCCCATATGCTATTCTACGTCAACCACGTGCTGCTTTTAAGTGTCACTTCATTACAGTGGTGTCTGGTTTATATCCACAAGGCACACTGTATATGTAATTACTAATAGCATTTTAGGCATTTTAAAATAAAACCTCTCTGGGTACCATCATGAGACAGTAGTGTTGTGAGACCTTCCCAAGTGTTTACTGGGACATTAGGCTGGATGTCAAAGGTTGAACCTTCTCATTTCCAAGAGCAACAGACAGGAACTTCTTACGCTCTGTGGATAAATATAGCTGTAAGGCTACACTTATCTGTGATCTAATATACCTCAAGTCAGTGGATTTTTAGTTCCACTCAGTTTTATGAAGTTAGATTTTTAGACCAGTTTTCCAGTTTGAAAGAACTTCAGTCTTGTCCGACTCTTTGAGACGCTATGGACTGTATCCTGCCAGGCTCCTAAGTCCCTGGGATTCCCCAGGCAAGAACACTGGAGTGGGTTGCCATTTCCTCCTCCAAGGGATCTTCCTGATCCAAGGATCAAACCTGTGTCTCCTGCATTGCAGGCAGATTCTTTACCACCGAGTCAGCAAGGAAGCCCCAGTTCTTGATAAAGGAGCTTCACTTCTCCTGAGGAGCATCCTAACTTCATCCCAGAGGAGAAGACAGGCCCCTGAGCCTGCATCTTTCACGTCACACAGTATCGAAGAGAAAGGAGAGAGTCTGAGTCCCGTTAGCAGTCAGACAGCCACTGGGAGGTAAGAGAGGTGATCTTAGGGTTTATTCCCAATTAACTCTAAGATAACTGTGAAGAATGGGAGAAGAGTGAATTGTGATCATTGATAAAGTCCCCGGAATCCTTCAGGTGGATGAATATTTCAAAAGCCATTGAACTTTTTGAAGGATTGGATGATCTCCCTGTAAGTTCGCTCCAGCAGCTTGGGTACAATCAGGCTTTGATCAGATCTGCGTGTCAGCTCACAGTGGTGGCTTCTATGCTGGAAAAACTACCAGACATGACGGAGGTTCAGTGGGAAAGTTTCCCAAGTCATGCATGGGCAGCACACCAAACTTGCAAGGTGCTGAAGGGAACGCAGGCACACCTTTTCTGTTTACCAGGGTTAGGGCACGTGGCCAGCCACACTCAGAGACCCATGGCTTACTGCCTTTGACTGCTTCTCTCACAGCAGTCGGACTAAACCTGGAGCCATAGTGTAACTGAAATTGAGGGCCCCAGTCAGTTCAGCATGTAGCAACAAGAGACCTCCTCTATCAGTTCA
>SJYV01026309.1:0-11009 GCA_006410875.1 Neotragus pygmaeus
TCCCATCTATGCTCTCTGCTATTGCTTATTTTGTTTATATTCAGGAGAAAGTAAGGATTAATTGTCTCTCCACTTCAGAACACCAAAATCCTGTCTCTTTTTCTTACATCAAGAAGGAGATCTTTGTTTTGAAATTTTGTTTTTAATTGGAGGACAACTGTTTTACAGTGTCGTGCTGGCTTCTGCCTTACAACAACATGAATCAGCCATGAGTATGCAAGGAAGAAAATATTAAAATCTAATTTGTTTCTGAGAAGGAAAGTGGGTCATTGTCCTTTCCTTCTCTCTTCTACCTATTCCTACATGTTAGTCATGTACCCATTTATTTAGCAACTAGCATCTTCAGAAAGTTTAACTGTCAAAACTCTGTATGAATTTATCACTTTAAAAAGAGGAGCAAAGTGTTTTGAAGAAAAAATAAAATATCACAAAATTATTTAAAAGTAAACAAGATGAATGAAGCAGAGGAAGAGTTCACCTAAAGGGCCTGAATTCCCCTAATGTTATCTTGAAATATTATATTCTGAATAAACACCTTCACCTTGTTATAGATATCCTAAGAGCCTGACTATATGGCAAAGCCAACTGCTAAATTTGCTCACAACAAGGATAAAAGTGAAAGTTTCAGTCACTCAGTCATATCCAACTCTGCAATCCCATGGCTCCTCTGTCCATGGGATCTTCCAGGTAGGGATACTGGAGTGAGTAGCCATTTCCTTCTCCAGGGGATCCTACTAATCCAGGGGTCAGACCCTGGTCTCTTGCATTACAGGCAGATTCTCTACTATCTGAGGCACATGGGAAGCCCCATAACAAGTATGTCTGTCATTTATAAAAGCACTTTTGGAAGACAGTTTTGAAATATTTTCAAGATGAAAATCTAAGACAGACAAAATACTAATTTACCTTAACCGAGTAGAGTCGCNTGCATTACAGGCAGATTCTCTACTATCTGAGGCACATGGGAAGCCCCATAACAAGTATGTCTGTCATTTATAAAAGCACTTTTGGAAGACAGTTTTGAAATATTTTCAAGATGAAAATCTAAGACAGACAAAATACTAATTTACCTTAACCGAGTAGAGTCGCTCAGTCGTGTCCGACTCTTTGTGACCCAATAGACTATGCAGTCCATGGAATTCTCCAGGCCAGAACACTGGAGTGGGTAGCCTTTCCCTTCTCCAGGACCTTAACTGAGTAAGTAAGGTACAGTTCAAAGGCAGGATAGAAAGGTTGTGTTGACCAAGTGACACTCAGTAAACACCAACTGGTGATGTTGGAAGATATTCTCAAAGAAGAAAATATCTTAGAAATGTACACAATTTTGAACTAAATCTATTCTTCTGTATAATAGAATTTGATATCGGAAGCAGAAAATAATATTGAGCAGATTAACATTCTTTGTCCCTTGATAATTTTGCTTATTTGTATCCTCATATACATAGCTAAAGCTGTAAAAACTGCCCCCAAGAAAATTTTATTTGAATCTATAAATGACACTTTTATTATTTAGCTACTCAAAGCAATTATAATAATAAGTGGTACTTTAGGTATCACTTAAATAATGCACTCTGATAATATAATACAGAATAAAAAAGCACAAAGTACAGAAATACAACATAATCTTCTTTAGTTGTTAAAAATCAGTCAAATACTATCAATGAACTATTCAACCACTTATTTAAGAAAATCAAAATATCATTATTAGGCACAGCAATAATCTGGTCACTTAAGAAGTATAGAACACTATACTAGAATTCCTTCTGTAAATGTAGATGATAAAAAACTCAGAAGCCCTTTGCCTTTGAACCATTTTACTCAATCCAAACTAAAATGATTCCCCATCAACTGGGTTTGGCCATTCCAGTAACAACTACTTTAGCCTGTCCTGCTCAACTATTCATTTAAATTTTATACTCTTACTTGTAAACATAATACACTTTTGAGGAATTAAACTTCCTCAATACAACAGTGAACCAGCTACCTACAATACTGAACTAAAAATGGTGTAATCAAAGAATATCATAGCACAATACCTATTTCATGGTGTTAGTAATTCAACAGTTATCCTTCACCTATTTATTCATTTAACATTTAGCTATTGAGCTCTGCCTGTGGTCAAACAGTCTGGAGGAAAACCACAGAACATGGCATCCTGGAAGCTACAAGCACAGAATGTTCAAAGAGAAAGAACTCAACTCCATCAAATAATGTGAAGACATCAAGAAAGATAAGGACAGACACATGACAATTAGGTGTGATTTAAAAGGGGGATATTGATCACAATAAATAGATTTCCGTGAGTTCTGGGTCTGGAAATCTATTTAGAGTCAATCTCAGCTGGTCTCAGAATGGGATATAGAAATATGGAAATAGTGCTTCCAGTTACTGTAAAGGGTAGAGAAAAATGGGGTAGAATCTGGAAGAGGATAAGAAGTCAAGGTAAATACTAGAGTAGATATGAATGCTGATGAAATTGAATCAGTGCAAAAGAAGAAATTGATGATGTGGCAATTAAACATGTTTAACTGCTGGAGAAAGTCTTGGAACAAGTAAGAGGGGATGGCACCTGGAGTATAAGTAGAGACATAATCCTTAGACCAGAACAAGAACTTTCCAACCCATTGCAATGGGAGGGACATGGAGTGTGAGTTTATGTATTAGGACCAACAGTTTGCTGAATTTTAGAGTAGACAGTGAAGGGTTATTCTGGGACTAGACAAAGAACACAACCACATTACAGGATATCAAAGCTAATGGACATGAATTATGTAAGTATACATTTCTACTATCATCTTAGGGAATAAGGCTGTCTAGAGAGGCATTTGAGGATATATCTTAGATATTGCTTTGCTTGATTGAAAATCTGACTCATCCATTTCTCCCCATTCTGGCCTTGTATAGTGAGGACCTGTGGCGCACCAGTTTGCTCATTATACAATGCTAACAGATAAGGGGCCAAACCTGGAATATGTCTTCTTTGGCAAGTTTTATCCAACTTCTTAGTTTTCTCTGATTTTTTTCCAGACCTCTAGGCTATCTCACAGTATAATCAGTATTCATTCATTGCATATTTATTCCCTACTTGTACTGTCTCAAAGAGAGATAAAGATGAGACCAAATATTTTACAATAAAATAACACCGTTTCTCACTCTGTGAAAATCCTAGTATTAGATATAAAGTAGGCACTTAATAAGTGCTTCCTGCATTTATCTTTCATCTTTTTAGAGTAGAATGGCTGATTAAAAGTTGTATGCAGAAATTGCTTGGAAAATGCATAATTCCTCATGGCATCTGTTGGGTATTGCTGAGAGATGCTGAAATCAATTTTGTCCTTTACATGCTATTCAATTAGTTTGTTTAGGGCAAGGTCAAAAATGTGTATCAGTCAGAAGCATAATAGTGAGCCAAGTACAAGAACTTCCTACTAAGATTTGTACCCACTATCTTAGGGAAGAGCTCTGATCTAAAAAAGTATTCAAGTTTAGGTAGGTTTAAGTAGATTCAATGTTAAAGACTGAGAACTACCCAGTGCTACTTGTTTCGTGTAAAGTAAAGAATCTATCTGCAATGCAGGAGACCCAGGTTCAGTCCTGGGTCTGGAAGATCCCCTGGAGAAGGGAATGGCTATCCACTCCAGTATTCTTGCCTGGCAAATTCCATGGACAGAGGAGCCTGGCAGGCTGCAGTCCATGGCAGGCTGCAGTCCATGGGGTTACAGAGTTGGACATGACTGAGTAACTAACAGTTTCACTTTCACTTCTTTAGTGGAAAAAATATTTGTAAGAGAACACTCATCAGTACAGCCTATTCTGGACTGTTTTAGAATAATGTTTTCTTCAGTGCATTCTGAAAGTGAATTTTAAGTATAAAGGTGTCTAGTTTGTTAAATAAGTGAAGCCTAAGTTTAATTCCAAATTTAATTCCTAATTCTTAATAGCTAGTCATTATATTTCTGGAGAAGGCAATGGCATCCCACTCCAGTACTCTTGCCTGGAAAATTCCATGGACAAGGGAGCCTGGTAGGCTGCGGTCCGTGGGGTCATGAAGAGTCGGACATGACTGAGTGACTTCCCTTTCACTTTTCCCTTTCATGCATTGGAGAAGGAAATGGCAACTCACTCCAGTGTTCTTGCCTGGAGAATCCCAGGGACGGGGGAGCCTGGTTGGCTGCCGTCTATGGGGTCACACAGAGTCAGAAATGACTGAAGTGACTTAGCAGCAGCAGCAGCAGCAGTCATTATATTTATTTTTTTAGATATCCCATATTTAAATCAAAATGAATATACCACTCACATATATTTTTCTTTTAAGAAGGAATCACACCATCAGACTATATTGACCTTTAATTTTATCCAACAGGTTACCATGGAAAGTTAATGAATTAGCAACTAGAATAGCATTTAAAACCAAAGATCCCAGATATTACACTTGGCAGTCAATAGAACTCCAAAGAAGACAGTGATTATATTTACTGTAAATTTTGTCACTCTATAAAATAAAGTGGCTATGGATAGAATGAATTATTCCATTTTTCCATGCTATATGCATATTGACAATTACCTAATGAAACGTATCAAGAGACTTAGAATTTTAAACTATGAAAACCTACACCAAAACCATCAATAGGAATACCTCTTCAATGGAATCTCATAGCACTAGATAATATACATAGAAAAACTCTTTTAAAAGCATTTGTTGTATAAAACATTTTAATATTTTAGCCATTTAATAAATTCCATAAGATACACGTGCATATATAAGATTTCTATTTGTCAATACTTACATCTAAATATCTGATAATAACAGAGTCAACACATCTATAGGTAACAAATATTAAATCTGTTTAGCTATTATTCTAGGTTTCTATTTATTTCTCACTAACTTTTACATGGATTTTTATACTATTTTTATTCAGACCACATGTTAGGTTCTAACTAGCAGTAAAATCGCAAAGTTTACATTGTTCATTAAAAAAATACATGGAATTATTTTTAAATTAACCAATAAACTATGATCCATTATTTCTTTTTATAGGTTTTTGATGGGAGAGAAAATATACATTAGTCAGGGATTTCTTTTTAATCACCAGGAAAAAAGATAACACAACTCTTTCTCTTAACACATTTTTCCCCCCATGGAGGCAATATACCCTAAAATGGAAGCTATTAATCAATCAATGACACAGACTTAACTAAAATATTGCAAATACGATAGTATAATACCTTAGTAAATATGAGAATTTTGAAAATCATAAAATTAAAGACTTTGATATGTATAAAATCAATAGAAGTGACTTATCACTATTTAATGTGAGCTTTAATTTTTAAATGCCATGTTCCAGTGAAAAAATGAACTGCACAGGAAAATTGAAATTCAACAAAGAATCAAGACCAAAAAACAAACTTTATATTAAAGTACCTTTAAGAGGTATATACTTACGCAGCAACCTCCTCTTTTGACAATCCTTTGAAATTCACCTCCAGATAATGATCTATGTCATCTTTTTCTTTGATCAGTTGAGACCTAAATGAAATGGAAAGAAATAATAAAGAACTGCGTTATCGAGGTGAAAAGCTACCAAACATATAAAATGCCGCCAGGAGAACAGGAATATTCAGAGTATAATATCTAAGATAATAAATGTTCTGCAAGAGCTACAGAGTTAGGTTCTTCATTGATAATTTCAAATTTTTAACTTTCTTGAATGGAAAAAGGGAAGAATACTGAACTCAGTGTGTAAACAAATAAAACACCAACACACTAAAATAGTCTACATTCTTATATAAATGGGGTTTTCTCCTCAAAACCTTTAAGATCGTCCATTTTACTTATGTTCTCTCACAACCTTCCAGCTACAGAAGTCAGATTGTGTTCAGCACAGTATCGTGAACTAAAAAACCCCTATTTGATACAAATGTGTTGAATTTATTCGTTGAAAACAGAGAATTTTGCTCTGACATTCTGTTCGAGTGGTTTTTAAAAATCACACATAAAACTCAAATTACTATTAAAAGTTCAAGCTGAAAGTGATTTTAATAAGACTTTAATGAGAAATATATTATACATGTAATATATTCATTCTTCATACCCCTTGCACCTTTAAGAATAAGCAGACTATTAACATATCATGACAACTGAAGTACAGGATATACAAGTATCTCTTTTTATTCAGAAGCTAATGGAGAATGTTGATTAAAAAATTTGCCTTAAATGGTCATGATAAAAATGTTTTTCTTTAATAAAAACAATTCAAAATTTTTTTCTTTAAAATCTATCTTATCCTAGGGAAGTGACACTGAGTTATGTTTTTGCTCATGTTGAAAAGAAAATGTAAACTCAGTTATTACAAAATGACAGGAAGAAGAAGCTAGCTTTTTCAGATTTTGCAAATATTTCACGTTGTCCAAAAGGAAGATGGAAAATAAGAATGTATATATTGAAGTTATGCTTCTATCAAAAATTTTGCTTTTCAAATTATTTGAAAGTAAACATAATTTTCTGCAATTCTATTTTACAGTTTCTACAAATTTCATTTCTATTACAAAAGAACTTTGGTG
Source organism: Neotragus pygmaeus (assembly GCA_006410875.1). Taxonomy (NCBI): domain Eukaryota; kingdom Metazoa; phylum Chordata; class Mammalia; order Artiodactyla; family Bovidae; genus Neotragus; species Neotragus pygmaeus. The sequence goes on from SJYV01026309.1 coordinate 6,562, forward strand.
CCAGTGTAGCTGAACATATTTATTTTGGTCCAGGAGCTCTGGTCTCTGCCAGAAATACCAAAAATGAGGTATGCTCCTTCTTCGAACAAAGCAGTCTCAGAATACTTTGATCATTATGCCTTGTAGGAATTGAAAGCCATGCATAAAAAGATAATCAAACCTACATCTGCAAATTATTTATGTTGATAAATAATATGTACATAATTAAAAATCAATAAAACTGGAAACTTCTAAGTAACACAGTCTTAGTTAATATGCATAATTACAATCAAAAACATCAAGTTCCTGCCCTGAAGGTTTCTGCCCAAGATGAAAACTCCCTGAATTCAGCAGCCATTCACAGGCAGGGGAGATTTGATGTATTTTCAAGCTCTAGGATCATTTCAGGCGCTAAATCATGATTGCTAGTTTACCCTCGGAGTAAGACTGTGTCTTCCTTCCTCCAAAACAGAAATCAGGATCTGGATCTTGTGGTTCAGATGCCATACAACTTTCACGCCTAAAGCTTCTGCTTTCAATTTTTCCACACATATTTTAAAACAGGAAATGTATTTCCAAAGCTTTACAGGAACCACAATATAATGGCAGTAGGAGATTAAATGACCAAATGAGCACTTGCCTGCTAAATAAATATATTCTTAACCTTTCAATAAGAGTTATCAATCTTTCTGAAACAGCAAGTTTGAATATTCTGAATATAAAAATGTACTTTTATCTTTAAACAATTTTTATTGCTGAGATATGTTACTGACATTTCTTACTACAAGAAATTTCTTCCGTAGGGAAAAAAAAAGCAAGCCAGGGTCACATACCTTGGAACTGCTCTTGGTGAGCACGGCAGCTTCTGTCTAGCCAAGGCAGTAAGCTTTGGGCGTGTCATGGGCAGCGGGGGCAGGGTAGTCATTTTGGACTGCCAAAAAAATAAATAAACAGAAACGGTATTTAAACAGTAAATCATTCAAAGAAGGTTTTAAGACATTATTAGAGATCTAGTCAGTCATCTGAGCTGAGAATGTCTCTGCGTGTAGATCTTTAGCTCTGTTATTCAGGCTTGAAGCTCAGTGAGTGAATTCTGCAGGTGGCTTCTCATTATTTTTCTTACTATCTGCCTTTTGGCCAATTTATTACTTGTCTGCATCTCCATCACAAAGTAGAGAAGAGAAAATCTGATAAATGTGTTGAAGATTCAGACAACTAGGAGCTTTGGTATGGGTTTTGTCAGTAAAGCTGGTTGCAATTAAAAAGTGAAGATTTTTAGGGCAGCTATGGATTTCAAATATTCCTGCTTTGCTCTCCTGTTACAAACAATAACTTAAAATTGTTCATACTTTGCTGTTTTCTAAAAACTTTCTCACAAATAAAGGCTTTCCCTTAGAAGTGCTAAACGCTAAGAACAATTCTCAACAAGGAGACAGCTGGGCATATATCTGGAAAAGATGAAAACTCTAAATCAAAAAGAAACATATGCACCAATGTTTGCAGCAACACTATTTATAATGACTAAGATGTAGAGGATAAAGCATCTGCCTGCAGTGCGGGAGACCCGGGTTCGATCCTTGGGTTGGGAAGATCCCCTGGAGAAGGAAATGGCAACCCACTCCAGTATTCTTGCCTGGAGAATCCCATGGACAGAGAAGCCTGGTGGTCTACAGTCCACGGGGTTGCAAAGAGTCGGACACGACTGAGCGACTTCACTTTCACTTTTCACTTTCAAGATGTAGAAGCAAACTAAATGCCTATTGAGCAAAGAATGGATAAAAAAGATATGGATAAAGAAGATAATATTCCATACACGATGGAATATTACTCAATCATAGAAAAGAATGAAATAATGCCATTTACAGCAACAATGGATGGACCTAGAGACTATCATACTAAGAAGTCAGACAGAGAAAGACAAATATCGTATGATATCACTTATATGTGATATATGTGGAATCTCTATATGTGGAATCTTTTAAAAAACTATACCAATTACCTTATTTACAAAATAGAAACAGGCTCACAGATGTGGTAAACAAACTTATGATTACCAAACGGGAAAGGGGGGAGGAATAAATTAGAAATTTGGAATTAACAAATACACCTTACTACATATAAAATAAATAACGGAATCTACTGTGTAGCACAAGGAACCATATTCAATATCTTGTAATCACCTATACTGGAAAATAATTTGAAAAAGAGTATACATATATTATATGTATACAGGGGCTTCCCGGGTGGCTCAGATGGTAAAGCGTCTGCCTGCAATATGGGAGGCCCAGGTTCAATCCCCGGGTTGGGAAGATCCCCTGGAGAAGGCAATGGCATCCCACTCCAGTACTCTTGCCTGGAAAATCCCATGGACAGAGGAGCCTGGTAGGCTACAGTCCACGGGGTTGCTAAGAGTCGAACATGACTGAGCAACTTCACTTCACCTCATACATATATTCAGATATATATAACCGATCGCTTTGCTATATGCTTGAAACATTATAAATCAACTATACTTCAATTTAAAAGTGTAGTGGTTTAAAAAAGATTGCTTAAAACAACAATCAATGTATTACCTTTCATTTTATGTGGGTCAGGAGTTAGGAGAAGGCACAGTGGGGTTAGCTTTTCCCTACTCCATTTTGACTGGGGCCTCTGCTGAGAAGACTCAGAAGTTTAGGGGTAACTCAGTGGTGGGAAACAGGAAATACCTATAAGGTCTTCACTCATATATCTGGTGGTGAATGCTGTTAGCTGGGACCTCAGCTGGGGCTATCTATCAGAACACATACATGTGACCTCCTCATATGGCTTGGGCTTCCTCTTAGCATGGCAGCCTCATACTTCTTGAGTGGTTGCTCAGGGCTAGAAAGGCAAGTACCCAAAGAAAAGCCAAGTGGAGTCTGTATTCCCAGGGTCTGGCTTTGGAAGTCACATAGCATGATTTCCATTGTAAAAACAGGCTGCCTAGTCGCTAGAAGTCAGACACGACTGAGTGACTTCACTTTCACTTTTCACTTTCATGCTTTGGAGAAGGAAAAGGCAACCCACTCCAGTATTCTTGCCTGGAGAGTCCCAGGGATGGGGGAGCCTGGTGGGCTGCTGTCGGACACGACTGAAGTGACTTAGCAGCAGTAGCAGCAGATTTAAGGCTAATGGAATAGACTCACCCACTGAGGGGAAAGCATCAAAGTCACATTGTAAGAGGAAGATGTGGGATGGAAAAGATTGTTGTGGCTATCTTTAGGAAATGCAATATGCCACAATGGAGAAAGTAAGTGAGCCATAATGAAGGGAGATCTATAAAATCAAGTTATCTAAATCATACTCCAAAAAGGAAGAAGTGTAGGCGTGAGGCTGATGGACTTACAGTGGAAAATTGTCACATGTTACAAGCACTTTCAGATACAAAAGAACTCACCTTCTCCTGTTGGAGAGGCATTCAGAAGACCAGAGCCTCTTGATTCCACCACCACTATCTCCACAGGTTTTGACCGCTACCATTATGGGTCACACACCCATAAGCAAGGCTTGTTTCAGGTTCTAAATCACTTCCTCCAGTATTTATTATCTGTGTGACCTAGGGTAAATCATCATCAATCTGGGCCTTAAATATGATCAACAAACATGTAATAAGCTACTGCTTAGTGCCAGGTACTGTTTTAGGTGCTGAAGATGAGGCAGTGAACAAAGAGAAAAAAATCTCTAGCCTCAGAGAATCTATATTATAGGGTCAGTATGGTGGGGAAACAGACAATATACAAACAAGCAAAAATAACACAGAAGATCAGATGATGATGGGATCTATAGCTGAAAATCAAGCAGGGAACTAAAAAGGACCCAGTGCTCACCAGGAGCCGGGGATGAATAACAGCAGAAAAATATGACATCAGAGAAGTGAAGGAGAAATTTGGTGGTGTTCTGATGATATGAGGTCTTGAAGATTACCGTAAAAAAACTAGGACTCCTACGCTGATTGGAGGGTTTGAGCCCAGGAGTGACACAGTTTGACTTCTACCTTGAAAGGATTACTCTGGCATCTCTTTTGGACTTAGACTGTAGAGGGCAGAAAGGAAGACATGGAGACCAGCTGGAGGTTGCTATGAAATCTGGATGACAGAGNATTGGAGGGTTTGAGCCCAGGAGTGACACAGTTTGACTTCTACCTTGAAAGGATTACTCTGGCATCTCTTTTGGACTTAGACTGTAGAGGGCAGAAAGGAAGACATGGAGACCAGCTGGAGGTTGCTATGAAATCTGGATGACAGAGGATGGTGGTTTAGGTAGAGGTGGTAGAGAGATGTGGTCAGACTCAAGGTAGGACTGCCTGTGACCTGCAGAGACAACCTATTCCTCTAGAGCTGTGTACAAAGCCATGGCAAGATGGAGGCTGGAAAAGCAATGAGATTTGAGGAAAAGTCTTTTGAAATTCAGTGTGGAAATAGGCAGTCTAGTGTTTCTGGAAAAAAAAA
>SJYV01026312.1:0-13870 GCA_006410875.1 Neotragus pygmaeus
AAAAAAAAAACACTTTAGGGTGACTGGCTGCATGAAGCCTATGCAGATGAGATAATTATTTGGTAAAGCAGACTGGGAAAGCCCCCAAAGATAAGACTTAAGGATCTCTAAGGGATAATTCCCATCCAAAACTCAGATCCATTTTAAATTTCAAAGCAATGTGTGTTTGTTTGTTTTGCTTATTATTTTAAAGCTCTGTCGGCTGCAGGGAACAGCCATTCCTCCAGAGCTGCACCCACTTTATTTTCAGCAGTGGTGCTTCATGTCTATCACTGGTAGATTTATTAAAAGTTATGTTGTTTAAAAGGAAAGGGACAAAAATCTAAAGAAATAAAAGGATTTTAAACTGTAGAGAAGATTAGTTGTTTTAGCAGTCCCATTTTCAAAAATAGGCTATGGATTCAATTAATTAACACTTAAACCATATTTTCGTCAATGCTACCTCGAACACTGGTTGTCAACGCAAGTATCAAAGAAATGGATTTTGTTAGGCTGAGATTGACTGCAGGAATGCCAGCAGTCTCCACGACTTTATGAAATTTTTTTTTTCAAAGAGTTCAAACAGTGGAATAATGAATGCTATTTAAAATGGTTATTCCATGAATTTTTGCTGTTGAAATACAAAGCTACAAAGCTTAAATTCATGTATTTGTACTTTTAATTACTAATGTATGCTCTATACAACTGACCTCAAATTTTCTTAGATTTTTTTGTATTTTTTAAAATATTTTTAAATTTATACTGGGGTATACATATTTACAATGTTATGTTAATTTCAAATGTACAGTAGAGTGAATCAGTTATACCAATATATCTATTTTTTGTAAGATTCTTTTCCCAAATAAGCCATTACAGAGTATTGAGTTCCATGTGGTATTCAGTGGATCCTTATTAGTTATCCACATTATATATATATATATAGTAGTCTGAATGTGTCAATTCCAGTCTTCCAATTTAACCCTCTTATTACCCCAGATATAAGTTTATTTTCTACACCTGTAACTCTATTTCAGTTTTTTAGATAAGCTCATTTGTAGCCTTATTTTTAGATTTCCCATATAAGTGATATCATATGTTTTTTTTTTTTTATCTGACTTACTTTACTCAATATGAGAATCTCTAGGTCCATCCATGTTGTGACAAATGGCACTATTTTGTTTTGTTTTGTTTTAAAGCTACTTTTATTGCAAATTACACAGAATGAGGCTGGTGTAATTACCTTAACTCAAAGGTTTCAACAAAAGTTCATGACCTGCTTGGGTCATGACTGCTTCTTAGGCTCTGCTATGTATATATTTACTCCCTTTTGTGGCAAAGCAAAGAGCAGATGTATCTCCTCTTTCTTAGAATTAAATTAATCAAAATTCATCATTCCTCTGGCAATAAAAATTCACTAATGAACATGTATTTTTTAAAGATTTAGAATACATCTTAACCTCTGACTGTACTTGTTTTCCTCATGCTAAGGGCAGCTTTGAGTTATGATTAAAACACTAATAGCTATAGTTTAGTCAAAACATATTCCTTCTGGTTGCACAGAAATTATCTCAAATTTCAAGTACATTGCTTTTGAAGTACAAGGAGTCAATTCATGCTTTTTGTTTATTTTTCTGATGGCACTTAGTATACAGCTATAGACATTGTGGGTGCTGAATAAATGATCATGGACATGCTGAGAGTTTATATCTAAACTTTATGACTGATCTATTATAAATCTGAAATGTTGCTGCTTGGTTTTCACATGGTTTTGATGCTTATGGGAGTAAGAAAAGAAACAGCTGCATCTCTATTATGGCACAACCAGTTGCTGAAATCATTGGACAGGTGGTTGATGGGCCCAGTGGTAATTCTGGAACAAGTGTTAAGACATAAATTGTTGGGTCAGTATTCCAAGCTTGATGTTACCCATTTGGTACAAGCATTTGAGAATGTTATTTTGTCATAAAGTACATCATGTGATGAAGTCATTCTCTATAGATGGATTTGATGCAAATGTATTTTAGTTGAACAAAAAATTCAATTTGCATGATCCATACTTTTTTCATTTTTCATGGTATCCATTATCCCTTACTCCAACTTTTATGCTCTGAGCACACATTTTTATCTCATCTTTATACATGCTATACGGTTATTTACCTATATATTGTATGTTTAGTCACTGAGTCCTGTCCAACCCTTTTGTGACCCTATGCACGGTAGCCCGCCATGGGATTTTCCAAACAAGGATGCTAGAGTGAGTTGACATTTTATCCTCCAGGGGATCTTCCCAACCCAGGGATCAAACCCATGTCTCCGGCACTGGCAGGTGGATTCTCATACTGTGCCACCTGGGAAGCCCCCGTATATTGTATATATATTCTATATTCTGTTTTTCTTGCTCTTATGCTCTCTCTTTCTATACATACACCCTATAGACAAAATGTTGTAAACAAATTTAACAAATTTTCTTCTCAGTTCTAGTTTAGGTCCATTTTGCTTTACATATTTACTTTTTGTCATTAATTGAAAAGTTGAAAATATGCAATTATAGTTAAGCACCATCCAAACTGAACCATATACTCAAAATTATTTTTCAAATTTCATAATGTGTTTCTTGAGAAACTAAAATTACTAAGAAAGGAAAACAACTTCTGTGTTTCTATTGTCCAATGACAAATTTTTTTAGAATTTCTTTTCTTCCTATGCCTCTCATCTTAGATGTACAAACACAGGCAATATAAATTAACTTATGTTGTGAAATTCACTTTTTACATAAATTCTTGCTTTTTTGCTATTATCATTATAGCATGGCATGGGAACTGTTTATAAGCTTGTCTACATGATATTTTATCATGTAAATGAAGAATAAGTTATCAGTTCAGTTCAGTTCATTTTAGTCACTCAGTCATGTTCAACTCTTTGCAACCCCATGGACTGCAGCATGCCAGGCTTTCCTATCCATCACCAACTCCTGGAGCTTACCTAAGTTTATGTCCATTGAGTCAGTGATGCCATAAGTGATATATAAGTGTTATCTATATTTGAAATTTACGTGAAATTACTGCTTAGCTTACACATTAGCTATTTTAGATATTTAGAATTTGGAATTTTGTTGACATAAATACTGCTAAATTTTTATATCCAGTAAAATCAAGGAATTTCATGTTCACACTAGCATCTTATTTTTTAATATAAATTTATTTTAATTGGAGGTTAATTACTTTACAATATTGTATTGGTTTTGCCATACACCAACATGAATCCACCACAGGTATATACGTGTTCCCCATCCTCCCTCCTCATTTTAATTAGAGTGCCTCTTTGAACTCACCATAATAAATGTTGAATATTCAGTAGTGTTTTTAACCATTTCTAAGTGTTTGATCCTTCTTCTTCAGTATCCTATTTCTTTGTTGAGCAGTGTTAATCATTTTTGTACCGTATTACTTCCTAATATTTGACTTGTCTACCAAGATTATCATGGAAAATATTACATTTTATTAATCATATGGAATGTTAAATATTTTGTATTACTCATTCTATATCTTTGTCCACACTTTTGTGTTCTCATTGCATATATATAAATACTTATGTATAACAGTTTTAAGTACTTATTTTCTTAGGTCTAGTGAAATTTATTTTTCTTATTTCTTTTGTTATATGTGTGGTTAGAAAGACACTCCCATGAGAAGAAAAATATTTACTACTGGTTATTTCTGGTTCTCTTTTTTTAACATTTAATAATACACTTAACTAGAATTTAGAGGTAATGAGGCTCATCATATTGTTTCCATAAAGTCTCACAAATATATCATTTATTGATCTGCTAATGTGCATCAAATATATTCTCTTTCTTTTAAAAATATTGTATGTATTTTTCCAGTTATGATACAGTATTCAATACAGTAAAGGCTAAAAAAAATTATATACAAAGTCTTTTTTATACATTCCACATAGACTAAAACCACTCTACTATCTTTGAGATAAGGGTAAGCTCATGAATTGAGGACCACTTTCAACTCAGCTGGCTCCTCCAGGGCACTTACAAACCTTATATCAGGGAAGCAGAATCCAAGCAGAGAATGGTGGGACTTGGAGGAGAAAATGCAGAGATCACAGATTGGTGTTGACAAAGGTATGTGAGGGAGTGGGTAATAAAATGGGGGCACAGAAAAGGGGTTCTAAAATATGCATACATATCCCTTGGTTGCTGACCAAACTCCCAAGATCTGCATACTCAAGAGTATGACCCAGATGTCTCAGCAGACAACTGTTGCCTAGAGTTCTCCACAGAGATTTCAGAGCCTACACAGAGCCACAAGATGCTAAGAGTTCAGCCCCACTAGACAGCAAAGTTTGTAATAAATACATCATCAAGGCTTTCAAGTTCTTTAGTAACATGCATTGCTTTCTCTGTCAGTTCAGGGCACATGTCCCCATAGAGGGTGACCCACACGTCCCATAATGTAAAAATGATATATTTGTCTCCATGCCAACAATGATGAGGGACAGTGACAGAGAAGATGCATGAAAAGTTCCATCTAGTAAAAGGTGAGAATCCAGAGCAATGATGAAATAATGTTAAACAATATGAGGAGCCCTTATATTATAGTGGAAGATATTTCTATTTTTAAAATGAATCTATTTCTGGATGGAAATTTCTTGGTCATGCATTTTCACTCATAGAAATGGTCTTTAGGGATTATGCCTCTAGGGACTATAGAGATGAGCAGATTTCCCAGCTCACTTTTTGCAGGGGTAAGTTTAAGGACCTCAAGTATTGCTTCAGAAATTCTTTTGTTGTTATATTCATTTTATTCTCTTAAAAGAAAAATTAGGAGAGAATAGCTTATTCTGGATCGAACTCAGAAGGTACAGACCTGAAAGGGCATTATTTCCACTCTTAAACTAACATAAAAACCTAGAAAATTTCAAATTAAGATTTTTTTTTTTTTTTGGAACTCATTGGGAAACTACTCATGGGGCAAATAACTGAAAACTGAAGGAAGACTGGCATGTAATAGAATTTAATCACTTGCTTACCTGGGCAAGACATTGTGTATAACCCCACTAGAAGACCCAGCTATAGACATTTTTAATAAATTGCTAAAGACTAGAATGAAAGTGGAAAAACCCTATGCAGCATGGACATAGTGGGGATTTGTACCTTCTAGGCTTTTAAATCCAGGCTTTTAACACTCCAGTGTTCTTGCCTGGAGAATCCCAGGGATGGGGGAGCCTGGTGGGCTGCCGTCTCTGGGGTCACATAGAGTCGGACACGACTGAAGTGACAGCTGCAGCAGTAGCAGCACAGTGAAGGTTGAGGAGAATTTTGAGAAATATTCCCCATGATATGGCTGAGGGAAGAGAATAGCAGCTATTGATGATAGTTCATCCCAAACAGCACCCCCCTAAACCATATATAGAACCAAAATTTAAATCTGCAGAGTGAAAAGCAAATAAATAGTATCTGAGGGTGAAAGTGATTATCTGCTGTAGTTTGAAGCAAAGACCCACAACAACAATCAAAATTTCACCCAAACTGAACCTGAGAGCAACCATTTCTCTTAGGCAATATCCACTGATGAATGCCAAAATTAACGTGTGAAACTTTGAGGAACAGGATATTTGCATAATCTCACATTGCTTCTTTCAAAATATCCATTAATTACAATGATATCTTTACCATTTGCCCACAAACTAGTTGATAAACTTCCCTGTACGAGATGGACGTTAATTTCTCCTTCCTCGAGAGTAGCTTGACTACATCATTTTCTCTGATGTTTTAGAGTATCAAAATGGGGAGTAACTTTATCGTAGAGCAACTTGGCAGATGCCATCTTAAACTCTAAAGGAACGTTCACATCACCAGTGATAATTCATGTTGCTTTTAGAGTCCCACTTGTATGACACTAAGGCAAGGGCAATCATTGTGTGATACTTTCCCTCTTAGCTGTAACCCCAATCAAATCATAAGAAAACTGTCAGACAATCCCATGAGGATGGACATTCTAAAAATACCTGATCAGTAGTTTTCAAGTGTAAAATAAGTGGAAAAAAAGGAAAAACTAAAAGAAATTGTTCTGACTGGGTTTTGGAACAGGAAAAAAGAAATTAGTATAAAGAAAACTAGATAAATTCAAATAAAATCTATAGTTCAGTTAAAGTGTTGTACCATATTAAACTTTTTTGATAGATGTATCATGATTATATTAGGTATTGACATTAGGGTGAGCTGTTTGAAGAATAAATAATAGATTAGTAGCTATCCAAACTATCTTTACAATTCTCCTATAATTCTAAATTATTTCGAAGTGAAATGTCTAAAAAGTAGGTAAAAACCATGTTTCTGTTACTTTTGCTTTCCATTTAATGTATTGTTAATAAAAATACATTTTTTTTTCTGAGACTTAGGTTATCAAGTCAACTTTCTCTCTTTGCTTTATTGTCTCCGTCCCTGCTCCCCCCCCCCCCCCCCGCCCCCAATTTAATAGAAGATTTTGNTGAAAAATAAAAGTCATATGATTATCTCAATCGATGCAGAGAAGGCCTTTGACAAAATTCAACATCCATTTATGATAAAAACTCTCCAGAAAGCAGGAATAGAAGGAACATATCTCAACATAATAAAAGCTATATATGAGAAACCCACAGCAAACATTATCCTCAATGGTGAAAAGTTGGAAGCATTTCCCCTAAAGTCAGGAACAAGACAAGGGTGCCCACTCTCACCGCTACTATTCAATATAGTTCTGGAAGTTTTGGCCACAGCAATCAGGGCAGAAAAAGAAATCAAAGGAATCCAAATTGGAAAAGAAGAAGTAATTTTTAATTTATGCTATTTTCAAATGAAATTCAATAATTACCTACTAAAATGGCATTTATTAGTAACAATACTAATATATCTAAAAGAATTATTTGATTGAATTTACCTTAAGAAATTTTATAGAGTTCAAATTGAGCCAAAAGTATTTTGAATGTTATATAGAATTACAATGCTTAAATGGAGCCAAAATTAATATTTATTAATTAATAATATTAAAATTTTGAATGTTCTTCAGAAATATAAAACATCCATTAGAAAGGTTTGATTATATAGATGAAAATATGTGAAAATCTTTATATTGAGATATTTTTCTCTTACATATGAAATGAAATATTGGGGAGTAATCTGATGAAGGTCCATCTAGTCAAGGCTATGGTTTTTCGAGTGGTCATGTATGGATGTGAGAGTTGGACTGTGAAGAAGGCTGAGCGCCAAAGAACTGATGCTTTTGAACTTTGGTGTTGGACAAGACTCTTGAGAGTCCCTTGGACTGCAAGGAGATCCAACCAGTCCATNGAGTGGTCATGTATGGATGTGAGAGTTGGACTGTGAAGAAGGCTGAGCGCCAAAGAACTGATGCTTTTGAACTTTGGTGTTGGACAAGACTCTTGAGAGTCCCTTGGACTGCAAGGAGATCCAACCAGTCCATTCTGAAGGAGATCAACCCTGGGATATCTTTGGAAGGAATGATGCTGAAGCTGAAACTCCAGTACTTTGGCCACCTCACACAAATAGTTGACTCATTGAAAAAGACTCTGATGCTGGGAGGGATTGGGGGCAGGAGGAGAAGGGGACGACAGAGGATGAGATGGCTGGATGGCATCACTGACTCGATGGAAGTGATTCTGAGTGAACTCCGGGAGTTGGTGATGGATAGGGAGGCCTGGTGTGCTGTGATTCATGGGGTGGCAAAGAGTCGGACACAGCTGAGCGACTGAACTGAACTGAACTGAATCATAACTTAATAGAGAATCTTTTAGTTAAAGTATCAAGTATTCTTGACAGTATATATAAATATTTATAATCAAATCACTCTTTCAAGAAGCATTTAAAGGGTTATGGATATCAATTTATAATTATACAGTGGCTGAATTTACAATAAAACATCAATCTGAGTTTTACTAATTTATATTAGTAATGTGGTTAGTAGACAATCAAGTTCTGTCATTTTTATCCATGATTATGAAAGCAATAACAATGGATTGAAATGCAAATAGTTGATGAATTTTGGTTCTTCCTTCTAAGATCTGGGAAGAAGATGAGGAGAAAGGGCTAGGGTGGGAAAGTATTATATGTGCAGAAAAGTATCCTTAAGGCACCCCTGCATCCCTATAATGAAGTCTCATCGAAGGTAAATTAGCCTCCAGTGGAGTCACTAGGGTAGCAAGACAGCTATGTTTCTGAGCACAGTCAACCAAGGTGCCTGAGTCATTTACTGCAACAACATTCAGAATCTGAGATACACCAGCTGCCAACCAGGTCAGTGTGGGGAAGGCCTAGCTTGAAAAAAATCTCATACATGATTTGGCCTGGTGCCAAGTTCCTCATTCATTTCAGACAGAACCCTACTATAGAATCTGTCTGGCTTCCCTGGGGGCTTAGTAGTAAATAATCCATCTGCAATGCAGGATGCAGTTTGATCCCTGGGTTGGGAAGATCCACTCGTGGAGGGCATGATATTCCACTCCAGTATCATTGCCTGGAAAAATCCCAGGGATAGAAGAGCCTGCTGGAATGCAGTCCAGAGTTGCAGAGAGTTTGACAGGACTGAAGTAATTAGCATACACATAGATCCCATAGACTTCAGGACTGCGCCACCTCAGGCCAAGGGAGCACAGCCCCACCCCTCACCAAAAATTGAATTAAAGATTTACTGAGCATGGCCTTGTCCACCAGAGCAAGACCCAGTTGTACTCACAGACAGTCCTTCCCATCAAGAAGCTCAAACAAGCCTCTTCTCATCCATCAGAAGGCAGACAGAAGAAGCAAGAACCACAACAGTCTCCAGAACAAAAACCACAATCAAAGAAAGCTCATCAAAATGATCACAAGAAACACATCCTTGTGTAACTCAATGAAGCTATGAACCATTCCACGCACGGTCAACCAAAACAGATAGGTCATGGTGAAGAGTTTTGACAAAATGTGACCCATTGGAGAAGGGTATGGCAAACTACAATAGTATCCTTGCCTCGAGAAACAATTGTTCAGTATGAAAAAGCAGAAAGATATGACACTGGAAGATGAACCCGCAGGTCTGTAGGTATACAACAGGATACTGGGAAAAAGAGGAGAAATAGCTCCAAAAAGAATGAAGAGGCTGGATGAAAGAGGAAATGATGCTCAGTTGTGGATGTGTCTGGTGATGAAAGTAAAATATGATGCTATAAAGAATAATATTGCATAGGAACCTGGAATTTTAGGTCCATGAATCAAGGTAAATTGGAAGTGGTCAAACAGGAGATGACAAGAGTGAACATTGAGATTTTAGAAATCAGTGAACTAAAATGGATAGGAATGGGTGAATTTAATTTACATGACCATTATATCTACTACTGTGGGCAGGAATCCCTTAGAAGAAATGGAATATCCCTCATAATCATCAAAAGGGACTGAAATTCAGTACTTGGGTGCAATCTTGTGCAATCTCAAAAATGAATTATCTCAATTCATTTCCAAGACAAACCATTCAACATCACAGTAATCCAAGTCTCTTCCCCAACCTCTAATGCTGTATAAGCTGAAGCTGAACAGATCTATGAAGACCTACAAGACCTTCTAGAATCAACACCAAAAAATATGTCCTTTTCATCACAGAAAAAATAAATGCAAAAGTAGGAAGTCAAGAGATACCTGGAGTAACAGACATGTATGGCCATGGAGTACAAAATGAAGCAGAAAAAAGGCTAGCAGAGTTTTACAAAATGAATAAACTGGTCACAGCAAATACCCTCTTCCAACCACACAAGATACAACTCTACACATGGACATCACCAGATGGTAAATGGTGAAATCAGATTGTTTATATTTTTTCCAGTCAAAGATGGAGAAGCTTTATATAGTCAACAAAAAGAAGACCTGGAGCTGACTATGGCTCAGTTCATAAGCTCCTTATTGGAAAATTCAGGCTTAAATTGAAGAAAGTAGGCAAAAAACCACTAGGTCATTCAGGTATGTCCTAAATCAAATCCCTTATAATTATACAGTGGATGTGACAAATAGAGTCAAGGACATACATCTTGTAGATAGTGTGTCTGAAGAACTGTGGACAGAAGTTCATAAAACTGTAGAGGAGGCAGTGACCGAAAGAAAAAGAAATGCAAGAAAGAAAAGTAGTTGCCTGTAAAGGCTTTGCAAACATCTGAGAACAGAAGAGAAGCAAAAGGAAAAGGAAAAGATGGGCACAACTGAATGCAGAGTTCCAGAGAATAGCAAGGAGAGATAAGAAAGCCTTCTTCAGTGAACAGTGCAACGGAATAGAGGAAAACAATAGAGTGGGAAAGACTAGCGATCACTTCAAGGAAACTGGAGATACCTGGCGAACATTTCATACAATGATGGGCACAATAATGGACAGAAATGGCAAGGACCTAACAGAAGCAGAAGAGATAAAGAAGAGGTGGCAATAATACATAGAAAACTAGAAAACAAATGTCTCAATGACCTGGAAAACCTCGATGGCTTGGTCACTCACTTAAAGCCAGACATCCTAGATTGTGAAGACAAGTGGGCCTTAGGAAGAACTACTACAAACAAAGCTAGTGGAGGTAATGAAATTCCAGCTGAGCTATTTCAGATCCTAAAAGATGATGCTGTGAAGTGTTGCACTCAATATGCCAGCAAATTTGGAAAATTCAGTGATGGCCACAGGACTGGAAAAGGTCAGTTTTCATTCCAATCCCTAAGAAAGGCAATGTCAAGAATGTTAAAACCACCACACGATTGCACTTATTTCATATTCTACCACAGTAATGCTCAAAATCCTTCAAGCTAGACTTCAGCAGTATGTGGACTGAGAACTTACAGATGTACAAGCTGGATATAGAAAAGGCAGAAGAACCAGAGATCAAATTTCTAGCATCCATTGAATCATAGAAAATGAAAAAGAATTCCAGAAAAACATCTACTTCTCCTCCATTGACTGAGTGAAAACCTCTGACTGTTTAGATCACAACAAACTGGAAAATTCTTAAAGAGATGTGAATATGGACCACCTTTATCTGTCTCCTGAGAAACCTGTAAGCAGCTCAAGAAACGATAGTTAGAATACAACATGGAACCACAGACTGGTTCAAAGTTGGGCTAGGTGTACCTCAAGGTTGTATATTGATAAACCTAACATATTTAACTTCCATGCAGAGTACAACATGCAAAATACTGGGCTGGATGAAGCACAAGCCAGGTTTAAGATTGCTGGAAGAAGTATCAACAACCTCAGAATGCAGGTGATATCATCTCATAACATAAAGCAAAGAGGAACTAAAGAGACTCTTGATGAGGATGAAAGAGGAGAGTGAATAAGTTGTCTTAAAACTCAGCATTCAGAGGCCAAAAGTCCGTTCTATATGTCTGTGTCTCTTTTGTTGTCTCACATACAGGGTCATCATTACTATCTTTCTAAATTCCATATATATGTGTCAGTATACTGTATTGGTGTTTTTCTTTCTGGCTTACTTCACTCTGTATAATAGGCTCCAGTTTCATCCATCTCATTAGAACTGATTCAAACTTATTCTTTTTAATGGCTGAGTAATACTCNATTCAGATGCTTATATCTTTCCTTTTCTCCTTTGCTTTTCACTTCTCTTCTTTTCACAGCTATTTGAAAGTCCTCCCCAGACAGCCTTTTTGCTTTTTTGCATTTCTTTTCAAGACACAAATCAAAACTAAATGAGGTACCATCCCATACCACTCAGATTAGCCATCATCAAATTACCTTCAAACAATAAATGCTGGAGAGGATGTATTGGTGGAATGTGTTGGTTACACTGTTGGTGGGAATGTAAGTCCATACAGCCATTATGGAGAACAGTATGGAAGTCCTTAAAATTCTAGGTATAAAACTACCATATGACCCAGCAATTCACAACTGAACATTCACCCTGAGAAAAATCATATTTCAAAAAGACATGTGTACCTCAATGTTCACTGTAGCACTATTTACAATAGCCAAGACATGGAAGAAACCTAGATATCCATTGACAGATGAATGGATAAAGAAATTATTGTTGTTTTTCTGTCACTAAGTTGTGTCTGACTCTTTGCAACCCCATGGACTGCAGCACACCAGGCCTCCCTGTCCTTCATCATCTCCCAGAGTTTGCCCAAGTTCAAGTCCATTGAATCAGTGATGTCATCCAACCATCTCATCCTCTGTTGCCTGCTTCAATTCCTGCCCTCAATCTTTTCCAGCATCAGTNGCAACCCCATGGACTGCAGCACACCAGGCCTCCCTGTCCTTCATCATCTCCCAGAGTTTGCCCAAGTTCAAGTCCATTGAATCAGTGATGTCATCCAACCATCTCATCCTCTGTTGCCTGCTTCAATTCCTGCCCTCAATCTTTTCCAGCATCAGTCTTTTCCATTGAGTTAGCTCTTCACATCAGGTGGCCAAAGTATTGAAGCTGCAGCTTCAACATCAGTCCTTCATATGAATACCCAGGGTTGATTTCCTTTAGGATTGACTGGTTTGATCTCCTTGCTGTCCAAGAGACTTTCATGAGTCTTCTCCAGCACCACAGTTTGAAAGCATCAATTCTTTGATGCTCAGCCTTCTTTATGGTCCAGCTCTCACATCCATACATGACTACCAGAAAGACCATAACTTTGACTATACAGACTTTACATCTTGTTAGCAAGATGATGTCTTTCCTTTTTAATAGGCTGTCTAGGTTTGTCATAGCTTTCCTTCCAAGAAACAAGCGTCTTCTAATATCAAGGGTGCAGTCACCATCTGCAGTGATTTTAGAGCTCAAGAAGAGAAAATCCATCACTGCTTAGAACTTTTCCCCTCCTATTTACGATGAAGTGATGGGATCAGCTGCCATGATCTTAGTTTGTTTTTTGTTTTTTGGTTTTTTACTTTATCTTACTTTACAATACTCTATTGGCTTTGCCATATTAATACTGAGTTTTAAACCACCTTTTTCACTCTCATTTTTCACCCTCTACATACCTGAGGTTGCTGATATTTCTCCCAGCATTATTGATTCCTGTTTATAACTCACAAATCCCAGTCTGGCATTTCTCATGATGTACTCTACATATAAGTTAAATAAACATGGTGACAATATACAGCTTTGCTGTATTCTTTTCCCAATTTTGAACCAGTCCATTGTTCCATGTCCAGTTCTAACTTCCAGTTTGTTTTGATCCATACAGTCAAAGGCTTTAGCATAGTTAATGAAGCAGAAAATAAATGTTTTTCTGGAATTCCCTTGCTTTCTCTAAAATCCAAAGAATGTTGGCAATTCCATAGAAAGGAATGAATTTGAGTCAGTTGTAGTGAGGTGGATGAGACTACAGCCTGCTATATACAGAGAAGTAAGTCAGAAAAAGAAAAACAAATATCATAAATTAATGCATAAATATGGAATCTAGAAAAATGATACTGATGACTCTATTTGCAGAGAAGCATTGGAGAAGCAGATGTAGAGAACAGACTTGTGGACACAGCACAGGAAGGAGAGGGTGGGACATACATTGGGAGAGAAAAATAGCACTGACATATATACACTATCATGTGTAAAACAGAGGTGGCTCAGTGGTAAAGAATCAACCTGCCAGTGCAGGAGACACGGCTCCAATCCCTGGGTTGGGAAGATCCTCTGGAGTAGGAAATGGCAACCCACCCCAGTATTCTTGCCTGGAGAATCCCATGGACAGAGGAGCCTAGTGGGCTACAGTCCAGGGAGTTGCAAAGAGTTGGACATGACTGAGCAACTTAGCTAGAGAGAAGTTGCTGTGTGACACAGGGAGCTCAACCTGGTGCTCTGTGACAACCTAGAGGGGTGGGATGTGGAGGGGAGGGAGGTTTAAGAGGGAGGTGATATATATGTATAATTA
>SJYV01026312.1:21983-65861 GCA_006410875.1 Neotragus pygmaeus
GTCGATGTATGGCAAAGCCAATAGAGTACTGTAAAGTAAAATAAAGTAAAATAAAATAAAATGCAGAGACATCACTTTGCCAACACAGGTCAGTCTAGTCAAAGCTATGGTTTTTCTAGTAGTCATGTATGTAAGTGAGAGTTGGACCATAAAGAAGGCTGAGTGCTGAAGAATTGATGCTTTTGAACAGTGGTGTTGGAGAAGATTCTTGAGAGTCCCTTGAACTGCAAGAAGATCAAACCAGTCAGTGTTAAAGTAGATCAATTCTGAATGTTCACTGGAAGGGCTGATGCTGAAGCTCCAATACTTTGGCCACCTGATGTAAAGAACTGACTCATTGGAAAAGACCCTGATGCTGGGAAAGACTGAAGGGAAGAGGAGAAGCACAGAGTAAGATGGGTAGATAGCATCACCGACTGAATGGATATGAAAACTGTGCTAACTCTGGGAGATAGCGTAGAAGGCGATGGCACCCCACTCCAGTACTCTTGCCTGGAAAATCCCATGTACAGGGGAGCCTGGTAGGCTTCAGTCCACGGGGTCACAAAGAGTTGGACATGACTGAGTGACTTCCCTTTCACTTTTCACTTTCTTGCATTGGAGAAGGAAATGGCAACCTACTCCAGTGTTCTTGCCTGGAGAATCCCAGGGACGGGGGAGCCTGGTTGGCTGTCATCTATGGGGTCACACAGAGTCGGACATGACTGAAGTGACAGCAGCAGTAGCAGCTGGGAGATAGTGAAGAACGGGAAGTCTGGCATTCTGTTGTCTGCGGAGTCGCAAAGAGCTGGACATGACTAAGTGATTGAATAAGAAAAGCATTCTTTACGAACTGAAATAAAGATATCACTAAATTTTCAAGCCTTTAGGAACACTCACTGCATAAAATTCAGATGTCTAACTCTAAATTGTACATCTGGCTTGTCACTGAATTCACATTTATTCTCCAAACCTTATTTTTCATCTAAGTTAGCTCTATTTTAGTTCTATTATAAACATTTATTTGTTTTCTAATGATGTATGATGATGTAATTAAAAATTGAAAAAAAATTAAGAGGCTACTTATTCCTTCTCACCAAAAACATCATATATTACTCTCACTTTCCTCTGCTTTGTATTAAGATTTACAAGAAAAAGAATGGGCTGTCATGTTTAAGTATTTGGAAAACAAACAAACAAAAAACCGTATGGCAATTCTTGCTATATAAAGAATAAACAAAGAGTTTTCTCGTGATTAACAAAACTTCAGAGTTCTCATATCTTTCTGAACATTTGAACAGGTAATTCTTGAAATAGAGCTGAACTTTGATTTACCTTCTTCACTGCATGTATGAAATCTTTAGTCTTGTGTTCCCATTCCAATAGTCATCTTGAGCTCTTTAGAACATTTTAATAAACTCTTAAGGCAAGGCTTTCTATTGTTTTTACTATATCTACACTACATATTATGCCTCATCTACACAAAAGGAGAAGGGCCGGCAGAGAGTGTGATGGTTAGATAGCATCCCCAATTCAATATTAATATGAGCAAACTCCAGGAGATAATGAAAGACAGGGGAGGCTGGTGTGCTGCAGTTCATGGGGTCTCAAAGAATCAGACATGACTTAGGAAATGAACACCAACAACACTATAGACATTAATTGTTGTTATTTAGTTGCTAAGTCGTATCTCTTATAACCCCATGGGCTGTCAGCCATCAGGTTCCTCTGTCCATGGGATTTCCCAGGAAGAATACTGGAGTGGATAGCCATTTCCTTCTCCAGTGGATCCTTCTGACACAGGGATTGAGCCTATGTTTCCTTCATTGGCATGCAGATTCTTTACCCCTGAGTCACCAAGAAAGCCCATAAAGATGAATTACAAATCTATCTATTTAGCCATTATCTTTCTTTGAATTTTTAATCTTTTTTTTTTTCTCTCTAGCACTAGAGACATAGTTGGACACTACAGTTTCTGCTTGTGGAATAGCTTTCACCTTAAGGTTATTTCCTCCATGTAGAATATTTTACTCTGATTGATAAGACTGATAACCATCATTATAACAGCTTAAATATAATTAACTTTGACCTCATTTTAAAATATTTTCCTTTTTCCATTAGCCAATCCATCAGCAAGTTCTGACTCCAAAATACATACCAAATCTGTCTACTTTTCACTTTATCCAACACCATATGCTAATCAAACTAGCCTCTTTTTCTCTCCTTGGTTTACTTTAAAATTCACTGTTTTAGAGATTTTGTCCATAACAAAGAAGATTATACTTTGCATATATGCTAAGATACTTCAGTTGTGTCCACCTCTTTGCAACCCTATGGACTGCAGACTGCCAGGTTCCTCTGTCCATGGGATTCTCCAGGCAAGAATACTAAGGTGGATTGCCATTTCCTAATCCAGGGTATTTCCAACTCAGGGATCAAACCCAGGTCTCCTGCATCTCCTGCATTACAGGCAGATTCTTTACCACTGAGCCACCAGTGTATACCTTCTATAGTAATCAGGTTATTGGTATTTTTTTTTAAAGGCTGGCTATATTATTTAATTGCTTTAAATAATTCCAGTGGCTTTCTATTATATCTATGTCTGTCTGTCTGTCTGTCTATCTATCCATATATATATGATATTCAAACACACTGTGACTCAATTGGCTACAATTCATTATAGCCTGTGGCGTTCCTCTACAAATCTCCCTTCACTTCAGTTAAGAATCTGACTCTCCCTGGAAAATAACAGGATTATTCAAACTCAAGACTATTATACCTCCTCTTCTGACAGGCAGTAATGCTTTTCCTCCAGATTGCCACATGACTGTCTTATCCTTGTAATTAGGACTGCTTGTCACCTGTCACTTCTTCAGAGAGCTTCCCAGATGGTACTATCTATTAAACATGTACACACTGCTATATTTAAAATGAATAACCAACAAGTACTTACTGTAAAGCACATGGAACTCTGCTAAACGTTATGTGGCAGCCTGGATGGGAGAGTAGTTTTGGGGAGAATGGATCCATGTATGTGTATGGCTGAGTCCCTCCACTGCTCACCAGATACTATCACAACATTGTTAGCTGATTAGACCCCAATACAAAATAAAGAGTTTTAAAAAATAAAATATTGTCCTCTCCCCAAAGGTCATGTCCTATATTGTTTTTTTATTTTCCTACAGTTTCACCATTTATCTTTTTATGAACAGTCCTTCCCCAGTGAACACTTTATTTGACAGGACTTTTACCTGTTTTTTCAACCCTGTGTGTCACCACATTGCGTTCATTCAAAAATATTTATTGAGTTCCTGGAAAAAAATATAGGTAGCCAGTAAGCAATTTTGAAAAAGAATCAATCCCTTGGATATTTGTAATATTCCTATATTTAAGTTAAGCAAAATACTAAAAAAAGAAACACTACCATACTCTTTTCACTGATGATAGGCCTATTATAGTCAAAGTTTATAATGAGTCATTTCTATCAAACAAAATAGATAGTAGCTTTCCACTCTTCCCAGAATTATGATTAACTTCAATTTCCTTTTCTTCTTAATTTTCCAGTTGATTCATTAGTCATAGAGAGCTTTAAAATGAATAATGCCTTATAAAAACCAGAGATTAATTATAATTTAGAGAAATTAAAAATTATTAGTCAAAATATTCTTAGAAGTCTAGATGAAATGAAAATGATTGAGTCAAGTTAACTAGTGATTCTACTCATGATTTCTACATTGTTTATAATAAAATTGATTTTATAAATGAAAGAAGAATAGCTATGACAAACCTAGACAGTGTTTTTAAAAGCAGACATTACTTTGCCCACAAAGGTCTGTATAGTCAAAGTTATGATAAAAATTTTTCTAGTAGTTATATATGGATGTGAGAATTAGACCAAAAAGAAGGCTGAGAGCCAAAGAATTGATGCTGTTGGACAGTGGTGCTGAAGATGACTCTTGAGAGTGCCTTGGACAAGAAGATTAAATCAGTCATTCCTAAAGGAAATCAACCCTGAATATTCATTGGAAATACTAATACTAAAGCTGAAGCTCCAATACTTTTTTCACCTGATGTGAAGAGCAGTTTCTTTGGAAAAGACCCTGATGTTCAGAAAGTTTCAGGGCCAGAGGAGAAGGGGAAACAGAAGATGAGATGGTTGGATGGCATCACTTTCTCAATGGACACGAGTTTGAGAAAACTCAGGTAGACAGTGATGGACAGAGAAGCCTGACATGCTTTAGTTCATGGGGTCGCAAACAGTTGGACACGACTTAGTGACTGAAAAACAATAACAAAAATGTGTGTTTAGATGTATGGCAAAACCAATACAATATTGTAAATTAATTAACCTCCAATTTAAATAAATAAATTTATATTAAAAATAAAGTATCTTCACATGGACAAAAAATGTGCATATGGCAATAAGCAATATAAAATAGAAATGGATATTTTAAAATCAGCTACTTTGGAAATGTATTATAATTCAAAAAAACCCTAAAAGCATATTTTAAATAGGTTTAATCAAATAAAACACATACTTTACATGTGAAGGTATAACACATTTCACCAACTGAGATTTAAACTTAAATTACGTTTTTTGCTAGGTAATTTTTTTCAATGATTTTTCACCTATGGGGAAAATCAAATCAAAGTATTCTTGCTAATGAAATTCCTCAGTCCTTTCTTTTTTAAATAAGTACTTATAAGTTGCAATTGTGCATAAATAAAATTCAGTTAGGATTTGTATACAAATTAAATATTTTCATATAATATTTTTATTTGATTCCATAAAAGCTTGAGTTGTCTCTCCAACTCCACATGTTGCTACAAAGATATAAAAATCACATAGGCATTGTAAAACTTAAGTATCCTTTAGCTTTTTGGCAATACATTTTTATAAATCCCTTTGGGAAAGAAAGAAAATGTACAATTAGTCCATGTGATGTACATAGCAATGCATTGTACTTTTTTGTATTAAAATCACTTCACAGATAATTTCCATATCATTTGGATTTCTAGAATATTGCACATTTAAACAGGCAGGTTGCATTTTGTTACATGAAAAGTACATAATATTAAGATGTTACTACCTCTATTTATCTTATAAAATATGAAGTAGGTATCTTTCAAAATACCAAGGTTATTAGTAGACAGAGGAATTAAATAGGAAAACATAAAGTACTTTTCAAATTGTAAGCATTTGGAAAAAGTATTAGGACAAATATTACATACATTATTAAAAGTAAACATATTTTCAAAAATTATAACAATGTAGAGGGAAAAGTGGCATTGGTTAATACATAATCTGCTCTTGAGGAGAGGGGGGAAAAATCTGCATGGATTATAGCTGCTTCAAATACATCGTATTTTGTTTTAAAAAACAATCTGAATCTAAATTAACTGTACATAAATTTTTGAGATCAGGTCAGAAGAACACTTGATTAGAGAAATTTGTCTTTCTTAGTAAGAAGGTGTTGGAGCCTCATTCTTCTTCTTCTAAGTCAGAGTATAACAAGAAAAAGCCAATATGGAACTCAATATGCCAGCAAAATTGGAAAACTCAGCCTTGGCCACAGGACTGGAAAAGGTCAGTTTTCATTCCAATCCCAAAGAAAGGCAATGCCAAAAAGTGCTCAGACTACCACACAGTTGCACTCATCTCACATGCTAGCAAAGTAATGCTCAAAATTCCCCAAGCCAGGCTTCAGTGGTATGTGAACTTCCAGATGTTCAAGCTGGATTTAGAAAAGGCAGAGGAACCAGAGATCAAATTGCCAACATCCGTTGGATCATCAAAAAAAGCAGGAGAGTTCCAGAAAAACATCTACTTCTGCTTTACTGACTACACCCAAGCCTTTGACTGTGTTCAGTTTAGTTCAGTCGCTCAGTTGTGTCTGACTCTTTGCAACCCCATGAACCACAGCATGCCAGGCCTCCTTGTCCATCACCAACTCCCAGAGTTTACCCAAACTCATGTCCATTGAGTTGGTGATGCCATCCAACCATTTCATCCTCTGTCATCCCATTCTCCTCCTGCCTTCAATCTTTCCCAACATCAGGGTCTTTTCAAATGAGTCAGCTCTTCACATCAGGGGGCCAAAATATTGGAGTTTCAGCTTCAACATCAGTCCTTCCAATGAATATTCAGGACGGATTTCCTTTATGAAGATCAAAACAAACTGTGGGAAATTCTTAAAGAGATGGGAATACCAGACCACTTGACCTGATTAATAAGAATCTAACAAGAAAATGCTGGCATACTGGTGCTTCATGGCAAGTAGATGGGGAAACAATGGAAACAGTGACAGATCATATTTTTTTGGACTCGAAAATCACTGCAGCTGGCGATTGCAGCCATGAAATTAAAAGATGCTTGCTCCTTGGAAGAAAAGCTATGACCAACCTAGACAACATATTAAAAAGCAGAGACATTACTTTCCCAACAAAGTTCTGTCTAGTCAAAGCTATGGTTTTTCTAGCAGGCATGTACAGATGTGAGAATTGGACTATAAAGAAAGCTGAGTGCCAAAGAATTGATACTTTTGAACTGTGGTGTTGAAGACTCTTGAGAGTCCCTTGGACTGCAAGGAGATCCAACCATCCCATCCTAAAGGAAATCAATCCTGAATATTCATTGGAAGGACTGATGCTGAAGCTGAAACTCCAATATTTTGGCCACCTAATTCAAAGAACAGACTCATTGGAAAAGACCCTGATGGCAGGAGGAGAAGGGAATGACAGAAGATGAAATGGTTGGATGGCATCACCAACTCGATGGACATGAGTTTGTGTAAACTCCGGGAGTTGGTGATGGACAAGGAGGCCTGGCATGTTGTCCATGGGGTCACAAAGAGTCAGACAGGAGTGAGTGCCTTAACTGAATTGAACAAGAAAATGTGGAAATCCCATTTACTGGGCTAATGAAGGATGTTTCAATGTGATACCCAATCTACACAAAATCAGTACAAGAAAAGAACATTTAGAAAATTGTCACTTTTATGTACTGAGAATTCTTAACAGATTGAATCCTTCAGTGTATAAAATGTAAAAATAGATGATAGTGATTAAAGATTTGTTTTGGAATTTGAGGTTGGTTAATATTACAAATATCTATTTATATAATTCACTGCTATAGAAGATGAGAGGAAGAAAACTTTATAAGGAACTCAATATATTCAGATACAAGTACTTCATAAAATTCAGTACACAATATTCCAAAACAAGGTTCTACTTGAAGTCTAGAACCTTTTCCTTCAGGGAAATAGCCAAACAGGTCAGCCATGCTTGCAAATGAGGAATAGGCTCTAGGAACAGTGTAAATAATTGTTTATGATTACATGGTTAATCTGTTTTAAGACTGCTCTGATAATTAAACCTTCCCCCACTACAAACAGATACTTGAAGGAAGGGTAAGAGAATAGACTTAGGACTCAAAAGGAGCTAGTGACAATTTAGCTGCCATGACCCATATCTACTTCAAAAAGACAAATGCCTAGGCAATGAAAATATCTCATCATGGAATAAAGGGAGTCAATGGAAAGATGGATGTCATATATATCTCTAAAAAGAAAATTCAAGCAGTAGGTTTATTTCCCCTTTTTCACATTTTTGCTAGAATGATTGTTAACCCTGTATGTTTGAAAAAATGTTAACAACATAATTGTGTTTATTTTATAATTATATACACATACATATAATTATATACATATACTTATTTTAGTTTTTTAATTCATAATTGCATAATGTTTTTATTTTATATACATATTTATATTATCTTTTGAAACTAAAACACAATTCCATTGTGCAGATATGTTGTAATAAATTTAAATATTCTTTTTTTACAGGCATTTCTGTGATTTACATTCTTGTGGTCATTTCTAGAATGTACTTACATATATAAATTTATAAACTTATTGCCTTTTCAACATAATTTATAGGGGATGTCATTCTTGGTTCATTGATATGATGTTTTGCTTAATTTGGTGGCTATTTCAATTTTGTATTTTTAGAAACTTAATGTTAATTTATTCTCTTTTAACATCTGTACACTATAACCATTTTCAAAAAATCTAGATATGAATGTGAATTTTAATCTGTAATCATTACAAGTTGAGTAAATGGAAAAAAACTCAATTATTCTTCATTTTCTAGATCACTAGTAATATTTATTTGCTTACTGACATCTTGAAACTATTCTCTGTAAAACAGATGTTAATATACTTCACCTGTTTTTCTAAGGTATGTATCTTTCAATTTGTCCATTGTAAAATTAAATAAACTCACTGAGACCTCCCATATGAAATTCATTGTATTGAGAAAACAATGAAAAATATACACAAATATGTTAATATTAAGGATTACAACTTTTATAATTGAAAATTATCAATTTATTTATTTGCCTCCAGACTTGCGAAAGTCTCACATTTTGCAACTCTTCTGTGGTTTGGAGCTTTCATTTTAAATGCTTGTCCTCTTGGAGTATGTTGTGGTGGTCAGGATTGCGTCCTACAGTGGTACAGACTGCACAAGTTTCAGCTTCCAAGGAGATGCCAAAGAATAATTTTAAGAGGCTCCCCAGAAAAATTCAAAGTGGAGACTATATTTATACTGTTCTGTTTTCAAAACCTTTAGCTAGTGCTCTAAATTATATTTGTTGCAAAATGAAACCTTTACTCACTCATCATAAAGACCAACTTTAACTTATGTTACATTTTTATTCCATGTTTCTTGCTTTTAGGCTTTCTGTAAAAGTCATTATCTGTTTTTAGCTACTTGGATATTTTACTTTCTTGTGTTATGCAGTATAACAGTAATGTATACATACAAATTTCTGATCAACTTAATAGTCCCATTAAATCATTAATACAGTTGTATTGACAAAATCTGCAATGTCATTTGATCCTCTATAACTCAAAATATTGATTTTTATTGTCCCTCTAGTATTTATTAAGTATAGTTATAATCTTAATATATATTCATATGGTTAAATTCTTATTATTATATATAGCATCTTAGATTTTGAAAATTATTATCTTTTGGATATGGAAGTATTTTTTAGATTTTCCAGTATTTCATGTAAATTCTCTGTTCCCTGAGAGCGATATAATACCAAATAAAACTAATTTTTGAAGTGTTCACGGAAAACACATTTTCTGACGTCTTGAAAACCTGAGCATGTTTTTGGCTGCTTATATGGATGAATAAGTTTCTTTGATAGGTTTCACTCATTATCTTCAAACAGTGATGACACGAATAATATATTTTGATAGTTAATGTATCAGAGGAAAATTCTAATGCCATCTTTTTTTGGTAAAAAAGAGACATATATCAAAATGCATGTAATTAGTCAATGAAGGAATCATTAATGTATTACAATTAGCCAAAAGGAATACTAGGGAGTAAAAGGGTAGATATGTGTCTGTGTGAGCTTCCCAGGTGGCATAGTGGTAAAGAACCTGCCTACCAATGCAAGAGACACAAAAGACACAGGTTCAATTCCTGAGTCAGGAAGATGTCCTGGAGTAGTAAATGGCAACCCACTCCAGTATTCTTGCATGGAAAATTCCATGGACAGAGGAGCCTGGTGGCTACAGTCCATGGGGTCAGAAAGCAGCAGACATGCCTGAGCATACATGCACTCATGTATGTATGTATAACTGATGCAATTTGCTGGACACCTGAAACTAATACAAGTCAACTATACTCCAATAATTTTTTTTTAATGATTGACATTAAATAAACAATGGATCATGAAAATGACCAAAGAAGAAATTAAAAAATACCTAGATAAAAGTGACAATGGAAACATGACAACCCAGACCCACAGTACGCAGCAAAGGAGTTCTAAGAGGCAAGTTGATACAAATACAATCTTATCTCTAAGAAATGAAAATCTCAAATAAACAACCCAACTTTACACCTAAACCAGAAATACAAAGGATCATAAAACACTACTTTAAGTAGTATTTCCTTAGAGGAAAACATAGGCAGAACACTCTTTGACATAAATCACAACAATATATTTCTTGATCCACCTCCAAGAGTAATGAAAATAAATATAATAGTAAACAAATGGGATCTAATTAAACTTAAAGCTTTTGCACAGCAAAGTAAACCATAAACAAAACAAAAAGACAACCCAACCCTCACAATGAGAGAAAATATTTGCAAACGAAGCAACAAACAAGGGATTAATCTCCAAAGTATAGGAAGACCTCATGCAGTTCAATATCAAGAAACAAATAATCCAATCAAAAAATAGGCAGAAGATCTAAGGAGACATTTCTCCAAAGAAGATATGCAGATAGCCAAAGAACATATGAAAAGAAGCTCAATATCACTAGTTACAATAGAAATGCAAATCAAAAATACCTAAAATGAGGTATCACTTCATACTAGCTAGAATGATCATCATGAAGAAAAATCTACAAACAAAATGCTGAAGACGGTGTGGAGAAAAGAGAATCCTCTTACACTGTTAGTGGGAATGAAAATTGGTATAGTTACTAGAGAGAACTATTGGTATAGAGGTTACTATAGATAAAATTGGTATAGTTACTATGGAGAACTAGTGTAGAGGTTCATTAAAAAACTAAAACTAGACCTATCATATGATACAGCAATTCCTCTCTTGGTCAGATACCTAGAGAAAACCATAATTCAGAAATGATTCATGCATCTCAGTGTTCACTGCAGCACTATTTACAATAACTGGGACATGAAAACCACATAAATGTCCCTCAAGAGGGGAATGGATAAAGAAGATGTGGTACTTAAATACAATGATATATTACTCAGCAATAAAAATGAACAAAATAATGCCATTTAACAGCAATATAGATGGTCGTACTTCAGAGAGTGTCTGCTGCTAAGTCACTTCAGTCATGTCCAACTCTGTGTGACTCCATAGATGGCAGCCCGCCAGCCTCCTCTGTCCCTGGGATTCTCCAGGCAAGAATACTGGAGTGGGTTGCCATTTCCTTCTCCAATGCATGCATGCATGCATGCAAAGTCGCTTCAGTCGTGTTCAGCTCTGTGCAACCCCATGGAGAGCAGCCCACCAGGCTCCTCTGTCCACAGGATTCTCTAGGCAAGAATATTGGGGTGGGTTGCCATTTCCTTCTCCAAGAGAATGTCATACTGAGTCAAATAAGTCAGAAACAGAAAGATGGGTATCATATGATATCTCTTACATGTGGAATATTTAAAAAATGGTACAAATGACCTTATCAACAAATCAGAAGTAGAATCATGGATGTTGAAAACCAACTTATGGTTACCAGGAGAACAGATGGTCCAGCGGGACAAATTGGAGATGAACATATATACATTACTATACATAAAATAGATAACTAATAATAACCTGCTGTATAGCACAAAGAACTTTACTCAATACTTTGTAACGGCCTACATGGGGAAGAAACTAAAAATAACTGGATTAAGTATATCTGTTTCATTTTGTTCTACACCTGAATGTACACAACCATAAATCAAATATACTTCAATAAAAATTTTTTTAAAGAATGCTGAAATAAGTTTACAAATAGAAGTAAAATCTGTCAATATTCACGTTGCAATAGTCAGATTCATCACATACTGTTTATTTGGATTCCTACAGACAAAAATCATGTGCATTATCATCCACATGATACAATCTTTTAACAATGTTCATAGTTTTAAATAGCTCAGGAGATTATCCCAAGCAGTGCTCTAGAAGATAGCCAGCAATTATTTTTGTCCATTTTAACCCTTTTTTCTCCAATACTCCTCACCTGTGATCATAATGATCACAAAGAAAGATTACTCTTGATACAAAAACATAACACAAAAACCTGCCATCATTATGGTATTCTCATTATGTATATAAGTGCAAGGAGAAAGTCAATTAACAATATATTTGTTTTTTAATTTGCTTCACAAATCTAGAGCCACATAGTATTGAATGAAAGTGTCATTTGCTCAGTCATATCTGGCTTTTTGAGACCTTGTGGACTATATAGCCCACCAAGCTCCTCTGTCCATGTAATTCCTCAGGCAAGAATATTGGGGTGGGTAGCCATTCCCTTCTCCAAGGGATCTTCCTGACCCAGGGATCGAACCCAGGTCTCCTGCATTGCAGGCAGATTCCTCACTGTCTCAGCAACCAGGTTGAATAATAAACTGCTAAAGGCATAAATATAATTACTAAACTATTATGTAAAGGGTTTCATATGAAAAGCTGGATTGAATTATTAAAACATTTAGTACTTGCTAGGAAACCAAATCTTAAGATACTCTACTAGGTTTCACCTTCAATATCTATAAATTTAGTTGACTTCTCTCTTCACTATGCCTAAAGTTTCTTAAGGTTTCTGGCCTACAAAGACATGTTCTCCCACTTACTATCTGTTTGAATCCTATAAACCATGCAGCAGTCAGACTATATCCTGAAAATGTTATTACTATATCCTTCCATACTAATAATTTCCCTTATTTTTACTACCATCCTACTAAATTGGCTCAGTGGTAAAGTACCCATCTGCCAGTGCAGGAGACTCAGGTTCAATCCCTGAGCTGGAAAGATTCCCTGAAGGAGGAAATAGCAACTTACTCCAGTATTTTTGCTTAGAAAATCACATGGACAGAGGAGACTGGTGGGCTATGGTCCATATAGTTGCAAAGAGTCAGACATGATGAATCATGCACACACACACACACACACACACACACACACACACACTAAGCATCCTCTCAAGAACAAGAATTAAAATAGTAACCTCATGCTAATAAAAATTAAGGTCAGTTTGGAAATATATACACTGGTTGTTATGCCAATTTAAACATATTTAAACCAGGAGCCACTGAAGCATTCACTAAATATTTTGTAACACAAGCCACAGTATCAATACTTCCTATAATAGCTGTTACTATTAGGCTATTACATTCTCAGTTCAGTTCAGTACAGTCGCTCAGTTATGTCCAACACTTGGTGACCCCATGAATCGCAGCACGCCAGGCCTCCCTATCCATCACTAACTCCCGGAGTTCACTCAAACTCACGTCCATTGAGTCGGTAATGCCATCCAGCCATCTCATCCTCTGTCACCCTATTGTCCTCCTGCCCTCAATCCCTCCCAGCATCAAAGTCTTTTCCAATGAGTCAACTCTTCCAGTGAGGTGGCAAAAGTACTGGAGTTTCAGCTTTAGCATCATTTCTTCCAAATAACCCCCAGGGTTGATCTTTAGAATGGACTGGTTGGATCACCTTGCAGTCCAAGGGACTCTCAAGAGTCTTATCCAACACCACAATTCAAAAGCATCAATTCTTTAGCACTCGGGTTTCTTCACAGTCCAACTCTCACATCCATACATGACCACTGGAAAAATCATAGCCTTGACTAGATGGACCTTTGTTGGCAAAGTAATATCTCTGCTTTTGAATATGGTATCTAGGTTGGTCATAATTTTCCTTCCAAGGAGTAGGCGTCTTAGTTTCATGGCTGCAGTAACCATCTGCAGTGATTTTGGAGCCCACAATATAAAGTTTGACACTGTTTCCACTGTTTCCCCATCTATTTTCCATGAAGTGATGGGACCAGATGCCATGATCTTCATTTTCTGAATGTTGAGTTTTAAGCCAACTTTTTCACTCTCTTCTTTCACTCTAAAGAGGCTTTTTAGTTCCTCTTCACTTTCTACTATTAGGGTGGTATCTGCATATCTGAGGTTATTGATATTTCTCCCGGCAATCTTGATTCCAGCTTGTGCTTTTTCCAGCCCAGTGTTTCTCATGATGTACTCTGCATAGAAGTTAAATAAGCAGGATGACAATATACAGCCTTGACGTACTTCTTTTCCTCTTTGGAACCAGTCTTTTGTTCCATGTTCAGTTCTAAGGGTTGCTTCCTGACCTGCATACAGGTTTCTCAAGAGGCAGGTCAGGTGATCTGGTATTCGTTCAGAACTGTCAACAGTTTGTAGTGATTCACAGAGTCAAAGGCTTTGGCATAGTCAATAAATCAGAAATAGATGTTTTTCTGGAACTCTCTTGTTTTTTCAATGATCCAGCACATATTGGCAATTTGATCTCTGGTTCCTCTGCCTTTTCTAAAATCAGCTTGAACAGCTGGAATTTCACGGTTCATTTATTGTTGAATGACAATCACACAAATTTTAATCCAATAGCATTTACCATCACAATAATAGGCCACATTGTAAGACTTGGAACTACAGCACTCCTGAAAGGGTTCTGTAGGCACAGGCTCTACAAATACAGCTTATCTTAGTTCCTTAAGAGTGGTATCTGGAGAAGGAAATGGCAACCCCCTCCAGTGTTCTTGTCTGGAGAATCCCTGGGATTGAGTAGCCTGGTGGACTGCCATCTATGGGGTCACACAGAGTCGGCCATGACTGAAGTGACTTAGCAGCAGCAGCAGCAGCAGCAGCAAAAGTGGTATCTTCTATTTTATTAGACAAACAACATTCTTAAGGTAAGATCTCATATACAATTGACTTGACTAAATATATCCTATATGTGGACAAATACTTTTGACCATTTGAAAATCAATATATTTCCATGAAAAGGAAAAAAAAAACAAGCTAAAGAATTTCTTAATATTTGGAAGTCAGTGAGAATTATGTCAATTAAAAAAAATTTATTTTACACACAGTAGCAACAGCAGCAGAGTTTACTAGTTTGCTATGGGTTACCAAGATTTTAGTATCACAGAGAAATAGATTCCTCATATACACGAAAAAGAACTTTAAAGTAATCTTAGTATTTCAAACAAATACCACAATAAAACTTCCTTCACAGTTCATCCTATTCTTAATAGGAATTAATTGTATAATTTTTTCCCATTATAGCTTGGGTGAACAATCTACTTTATTGAAATCCTCTAGAATAAAGAGAGTTCTGGAGATCCTAACTCAATCCACAGGTACAGATGCAAAGTTTCTAAGTGATATGATTTTAGCAGCCTCTACCCAAGAATATATTCTCTGAAGTTGCAACAGTTTTAAATATCCAATAAAATCCCTTTCCATGAGGCTCTGAGATCTTCCTTCTTTGTTGAGAACACAAAATCTGGCCAGAAAATTATGGCAGAGCTTTCAAGCCAGAATCAGAGTAAAATAAAAACTATCTATCTGTAGATGACAGAATTAATACCTATAATGAACATATAATGAATATCAGTTCAGTTCAGTTCAGTCACTCAGTCGTGTCCAACTCTTTGCGACCCCATGAATGGCAGCATGCCAGGCCTCCCTGTTCATTACCATCTCTCAGAGTTCACTCAGACTCAAGTCCACAGAGTCAGTGATGCCATCCAGCCATCTCATCCTTGGTCGTCCCCTTCTCCTCCTGCCCCCAATCCCTCCCAGCATCAGAGTCTTTTCCAGTGAGTCAACTCTTCGCATGAGGTGGCCAAAGTACTGGAGTTTCAGCTTTAGCATCATTCCTTCCAAAGAAATCCCAGGGTNTCCAGCCATCTCATCCTTGGTCGTCCCCTTCTCCTCCTGCCCCCAATCCCTCCCAGCATCAGAGTCTTTTCCAGTGAGTCAACTCTTCTCATGAGGTGGCCAAAGTACTGGAGTTTCAGCTTCAGCATCATTCCTTCCAAAGAAATATCAAGGCTGATCTCCTTCAGAATGGATTGGTTGGATCTCCTTGCAGTAGTATAATGAATATAGTAACCAAAATAAACAGAATGGAATAGAGTAAAATTCTCTATGAAGTCGCATAGTTAATTATTCCAAATTAGAAGTCAGTGTTTGACCAGAGATTCAAAACATATTATGAATAATAAGAGCAAGAGGACCAGCAGTGAGAATATCCTACAGCTACACAGAGCAGTTGAGGGGCATGTCCCTACTAGTCAGGGCCTGAAAAAACTGGAAAGGGGAATGGCAAACCACTTCCGTATTCTTGCCTTGAGAACCACATGATCAATATGAAAAGGCAAAAAGATATGACACTGAAAGACAAGCCCCCCCCCCCAGGTCAGTAGGTGTCCAACATGCTACTGGGGGAGAGTAGAGAATAGGCTCCAGAAAGAATGAAGATAATTAGCCAAAGCAGAAAGGACACCCAGTTGTGGATGTGTCGGTGGTGAAAGTAAAGTCTGATACTGTAAATAACAATATTGCATAGGAACCTGGAATGTTAGGTCCATGAATCAAGGTGAATTGAAAGCTGTCAAACAGAGATGGCAAGAGTGAATATTGACATTTAAGAATCAGTGAACTAAAATGGATGGGAATGGGCTAATTAATTCAGATGACCATTATATCTACTACTGTGGGCAAAAATCCCTTAGATAAAAATAGAGCAGATCTCATAGTCAACAAAAGAGTCTGAAAAGTAGTACTTGGGTGCAGTCTCAAAAATCAACAGAATGGTCTCAGCTCATTTCCAAGGCTAACTATTCAACATCAGTGTAATACAACTCTATGTCCCAACTACTAATGATAAAGAAGCTGAAGTTGAATGATCCTATGAAGACCTACAAGACCTCCTAGAACTAACATAAAAAATGGATGTCCTTTTAATGCCTATGTGGATAAAACAAACTGAAAAATTATGAAAGAGATGGAAATACCAGACCACCTTACCTATCTCCTGAGAAACCTGTATGATGGTCAAGAAGCAAGTTATACCTGGACACAGAAAAACAGACTGTTTCCAAATTGGAAAAGGAGTACATTAAGGCTCTATACTGTCGCCCAGCTTACTTAATTATATGGAGAGTACATCATGAGAAACGCTGCGCTGGGTGAAGCACCAGCTGGAATCAAGTTTGCCAGGAGAAATATCGATAACCTCAGATATGCAGAAAACACCACCCTAAGGGTAGAAAGCAAACAGGAACTAAAGAGCCTGTGGATGAAGGTGAAAAAGCTGACTTAAAACTTACATTCAAAAAACTAAGATCATGTCTGGTACAATCACTACAGGGCAAATAGATTGGGCAAAATGGAAATAGTGACAGATTTTATTTTGGTGGGCTCCAAAATCACTGCAGACAGTGACTGCATCCATGAAATTGAAAGCTATTTGCTCCTTGGAAGAAAATCTATGACAAACCTAGACAGCATATTAAAAAACAGAAACATCATTTGATGACAAATGTCTGTATAGTCTAAGCTTTGGTTTTTTCCCGTAGTTATGTTTGGATGTGAGGGCTGGACTATAAAGAAGACTGATCACTGAAGAATTCATGTTTTTCAACTGTGGTGTTAAGAAGACTCTTGAGTCCCTTGGACAGCAAGGAGATCAAATCAGAAAATCCTAAAGGAAATCAGTCCTGAATATTCATTGGAAGGATTGATGCTAAAGGTGAAGCTCCAATAATTTGAGCACTTGATGGAAATAGCCAATTCATTGGAAAAGACCCTGATGCTGGGAAAGATTGAGAGCAGGAAGAGAAGGGAGCCACAGAGGATGAGAGAGTTTGAGGGCATCATTGATTCAATAAACATGAGTTTCAGCAAACTCGGGGAGACAGTAAAGGACAGAGAAGCCTGTTGTGCTGCAGTCCATGGGGTCACAAAGTGTCAAACACAACTAAATGACTGAACAGCAAGAACAACAAGGCCATTGAAATGCTGGTGAACGTATACTGAGAGGTAAACCTGCTGATATATTAAATTAACAACTTTTACATTCCCACGTATTTTACCAAGGGCAGACTGCACCATTTCTGATTTTATAACTCTTGTTCCCATGAAACTCTCAGAACAGTAGACATCAAACAGTTGTATCTCAGAATTCTTTCTTCTTAGAAAATAAACCAAACTTATTATTTCCATAAGCATTCTCAGTTCAGTTTAGTCACTCAGTGGTGTCCAGCTCTGTGAAACCCCATTAATCACAGCACATCAGGCTTCCCTGTCCATCACCAACTCCCAGAGTTTATTCCAACTCATGTACATCGAGTTGGTGATGCCATCCAGCCATCTCACCCTCTGTCATCCCCTTCTCCTCCTGCCCCCAATCCCTNGAGGCCTGGCGTGCTGCAATTCATGGGGTCGCAAAGAGTCGGACACGACTGAGCGACTGAACTGACTGAACTGAACTGAACATTAATATACAATATCTTCTCTTTCCGACTTACTTTACTCTGTACGGTAAGTTCAAGGTTCATCTGCCTCACTAGAACTGACCCAAATTCATTTCATATACATAGCTTCTTATCTCATTCCATCCTCTGTGTTACTGCCTAAGGAAGCTTTTAAACGGGAATCTGGTCTTTAATCTTTATTCTGCGATGGAGGCATGTGGGATCTTAGTTCCCCAACCAGGGATTGAACCTGCACCCCTGCATTGGAAGCACAGAGTCTTAACTACTGGACTACCAGGGCAGTCTCTCTCCCCTCTTTAAATTCCCTGGCTTTCAGGGTTAAATCTAAACTCCTTAGAATGACATACCCTTAGCCTTTTAAAAACTAGTTCTTACCGCCTTCTTCAGTGAGTCAATAGATTTGCAGTTTTTATTTTACATATATGTACACTTCCCACATTTTTCTTACACACTGGAAATACTTTAATTCCATTTCTTGTATCAGTACTCCTGAGGTTATCCTATATACCATTTTATACACATACAAGCCAAGGTGGCCTTTTTTTTTTCGTTCTTCCAACAGATATTTAGTCATTCTACGTGAAAATAATTTAAAACAATGCTGAAAATGCTTCTGTTTGATTTTGCTTTACAACTTGAAATATAGTTTTGTAAGTTTCATTTGAATCAACTCTGTGGGATAAAAATTCCTGCTTAAGACAAAGAGGCAAAGTTGAGTTGGACAAATATCACAGAGCTAATTCTCTGAAGAGTCAGGATTAAAATTCAAGTTTTCCTCTTCCTGCTCTTACGTTCTTCCTGTTAAATCACAGATACAACCATCTACTCCTGCAAGTTCCTACTTTTACCCTGTCAAGTGGATGGCCCTGGGCCCCACAGTGCCAGTGGCTCTCTTGGGGCTGAGGGTGAGAAATCCCATAATATGCCTCAGTGAGACACTGATGATTTTTTAAAATTGTATTGGAGTATAATTGTTTTACAATGTTGTATTAGTTTCTGCTTCACAGCATAGTCAACTAGTTATATGTATACATATATCCTCCCCTTTTTGACTTCTTTCCTATTTAGGTCACCCCAGGGCACTGAGTAGAGTTCCCTGAGCTATACAGTAAGGGGACATACTCTTTTGATATCATAATTACAAGTTAATTTTTGGAGAATGTTCTGAAAAGAGAAACAGCGAGAAAGGCTGTCTCCTCCTGAATCTGTTACTATAAACATCTACATAATGAATTGTTCCAAGCCTTTCCCAGTGATCCTCAAGTCCATTTTTTCATGACATTACTGAACATTCTAGAGTCAATTTTAAGACAAAAAATAAAATATAAAACCCCACAAGTTTTCAATGGGGTAGAGAACACAAATATACACACAGTCACGAGTAAAAGAGTACAAGACACTTTCTCTCAGTGGATTTCAGATATGTTCTAGCTGTTTTTCCAGCTTAAAAACTCTGCTCACACAAAACTACAGTTCTTCTTTTTCTCTGCTGAAAGCACAGAGCATATATAAATTGACTAGCCATCTGATTATTATCTCTGACCCAAGATTTTTTTCTGTAAGCCTAACTATAAGGTTTTAGGTTCACCATGAGATTAGCAAAGCAAAAAGCGGAGTGCTTGGGGAAGATTTTTCAGGAGCGCCAAAAAGTATATTTTGACTTCAGCAAACACTCTGACAGTTTGTCTTGACATTTTCTTATGGGTTAAACTGAAATGTAGTACCACTGTACATACTGGCAAAAATGACAATATGTCATTTATGGCATATATGGTACATGGTATATAAAGAGAGATGTATATGCCATAAAACACTACATAACCACAATATGCCTATTAATGATAAAGATCGTCAGTGCCTACCTGGAAGGCAGTCTCCAGCGGCATGCCACCAGGTTCTTTCACTGATCCCATCCCATTCAATCTTTTTTGCTTCCAAACAATTAACATAAAGACCTACAGGGAATAATCATCTAAAGCAAAAAAGAAGCAATTCTAGACAGGGATGAAGACATAAGATCAAAATTACCTCAGCCAATTTAAATCAAATTTAATAGGATTACAAGTAAATGCAAATATTTAACTTAAAAAAAAAAAGATCCATAAAAGCTTGAGAGAGGAGAAGTCTGACTTTGGCTATATGTCAAATCAAAATGATCAATGTGAGTATAACATAGACACCAAAGTGCTAACATAACTTTATACCACATTGATAAAATAATTGCATGTTTACTCATTCAACAATTAGTTTGCACCTACTGGAAGAAAAATACTTCTAGAAGATGTAAGAGTCCCATTCCATTAAACCAAAGAGTGTGCAGACCACACTGTCATATAAACATTAGTAAAGCTGGGAGAACAGGGACTGAAGGGAGCTTGGGAGGCAGAAGAGAATGGTAGGTTACTTGGGAGGGTTCATTTCAAATGAAAAGAGGTTTAACACAGAAAACAGGCCTGAAGGGTCAAGAGAATCATCTTCAAATATATGACCAATAATTAAGCAGCATGCTAAGCATCTATCAAAGATCTGCTAAAGACCAGGCACAGGGTAAGATCCTTTCTATTATATTTTAATCCCTGCAAAAGTAGGTATTAATTTTCTTATTTTACCAGTGAGGAAACAACATTTCAAAAAAGATTACATTCTTAGTTTATTTTGTGTATGGTGTTAGAGTGTGTTCTAATGTAATTCTTTTACATGTAGCTATCCAGTCTTCCCAGCACCACTTATTGAAGAGACTATATGGAAAACAGTAAGGAAGTTCCTTAAAACACTAAAACAGAAGCTACTGATCCCATTCCTGGGCATATATCCAGAGAAAGCCATAATTCAAAAAGATACATGTGCTCCAATGTTCACTGAAGCACTATTCACAGTAGCCAGGACATGGAAGCAAACTACATGTCCATCCACAGAGGAGTGGATAAAGATATGATACCTATACAGAAGGGAATATTACTCGGCCACAAGAAGGAAGAAAATAATGCCATCTGCAGCAACACCAATGGACCTCACTTCACCATACGAAGTGACGTCAGTCAGAGAAAGGCAATTGCCATATAATATCACTCATAGGTGAAGTCTAATTTTTCAAAAAAGATATAAATCAACTTATTTACAAAATAGAAACAGGCTCACAGATTTTGAAAACAAGCTTTTGGTTTCCAAAGGGGAAATGTGGTAAGGGGTATAATTAGGATCTTGGTGTTAACATATACACACACTACTATACATAAAGTAGAAAACAAACAAGGACCTATGGTATAGCACAGTGAATTCTATTCAATATTCTGTAATAACCTATAAGAAGAAAAATCTGAAAAAGAATGATTATATGTATAACTGACTCACTTTGCTGTACCCCTGAAACTAACACAACATTGTGAGTCAACTATACTACAATTAACATTTTTAAAAGAAAAAAAATCAGATTACATGTTTGCCTAAAATTTACCCAGCTGGTAAATGGCAAAAAGGTGATTCGAATCCACATCTGATTCTAAAATTTTGTCTGTTTCTAGAATTAATGTAGATGGAACATGTCCCATTTGGTCCTACAAGATGAAAGACTACAAGATTAGCACCAAAGAGCGAAGGGACAGTGAATTTCAAGGAATTTCACAGACAATTTCAGAAAACCTTTATCCCACCTAGAGATGACCAAGAATAGGATGGAAAAGAATGGGGGAATGTGCACCTTGCTGAACACATCCAGGTAGACGGCGGAAGTTTTGCTCTACCTGGGACGCTGGAGACACATCTGTGACTTCGGTGATAAGGTGCAACAATGTCATCTTTGAAGTCCTTCACAGCTCCAGACTCACTGGTATGGATCAGAAATTATTAAAAGCCGTTTTTTAAAAAGTATAATAAACACTTGCACAGAGTCGCCTGTGTTAAACCACCAGGCCCATTTTTTCTTGATTTTTTTGGAGTATAGTTGCTTTACAATGCTGTGTTGTGTGGTCAGCTGTATGTATACACGTATCTCCTCTGTTCTGGATTTCCTCCCCATTTAGGTCACCACAGAGCATGGAGTAGAGTTCCCTGGGCTGTACAGTAGGTTCTCGTTAGCTATCTATTTTATACATGGCATAAATGTAAGTGTATACATGTCAACCCAATTTCCCAATTCGCCCCACCTCTTCTTCCTCCCTAGGTGTCCATATGTTTGTTCTCTGCGTCTGTCTCTATTTAATGGCTTTTCATAATTTCTGATCCATACCAACGAGTCTGGAGCTGTGAAGGACTTCAAAGATGACAGGCTTTGCCTTTGTTTCCTGGTAGAGGCCAGCTTCTTGGCACACCAGGGAACATGGAAACAAAAGCTCGTTGGGATCTGTCTAATTTGCTAACGCCTCATACATGAGAGTGGAGGAGCCCCAACAGAGAAGACAGTCTACTGACAGTCTGCATGCTGACCTGGGGAATACACATGTGAACCCCCTTAACTTTGCTGTGAATAGTGTCCACAGGACATAAAACAAAACAAAATCCACTGCTTTGCAGTAATTTGCAGTCTTATACTAGAATCCTTTTGTCTGCTCAACATCCACAAATACCTTCCGCTTGGGGAAATCCCAACATTGGCAGGGCTTTTTACCTGTTCCCTGAAACATAGCCTAAACCAATCAGACGTACTCGTCCGAGTGTTTGAATCTGAAGAGAGTGACTGATTCCCCAGGATGGTGAGCAAGTATTCATGGAGGTACCATCAGCCTCAGAAATTCGCATGTCCAGCGGCAGCCACGCCACAGAGGCATTCTAAGAGGACTGTCCCGGGGTATGATTCTGGCTGAGACCCTGACTCAGCCTTTTTTTTTTTTTTCCTTTCTCCAGTTGAGCCAATGATTTACTATCTTTCCAATACATTTTTCTGATTAAGTTATACATAACATTTGTTATTGTTGTTATTCACTTCTAAAAGTGAAATCATGGAATGAGTTTGGCTGTACACTTACTATTATCCCAGTATGGTTAAATTAAA
Organism: Neotragus pygmaeus; assembly: GCA_006410875.1. Classification (NCBI taxonomy): domain Eukaryota; kingdom Metazoa; phylum Chordata; class Mammalia; order Artiodactyla; family Bovidae; genus Neotragus; species Neotragus pygmaeus. The sequence goes on from SJYV01026312.1 coordinate 45,012, forward strand.
AAATAAATAAATAAATAAATTTATTAAAAATAAAATAAAATTAAATAAAATTAAAAAAGGGTACAGGTTACTAAACCTAAAAACTACCTCAGACATAAACCCAGATGTTCCTTCTTCTCAAAAGCTGGCATCCTGGTGACAGAGAAAAATCCCAAATTAAAAAACAAAATCCTATTAAATTATAGGAGATAACAATTACACTTCCATTAATCGACTGTGTGATAAATGATGACTCACCAACTGGCTCATTCATTGGGCACGAATTTACTGAAAGCCTTCTCTGTGCCAGGAAGAGATAAGGGGTGATTCCTACTGAACCCTTTTGTTTTGAGGAATCTAGCAGCAGCAGCATGAGCCAAGAAGTTTGAAGGCAGAACATTTGTAATGTTATAAACACAGAAAAAAGTCACATAGGCATAGCCTTTCAAAAAATCACATTTTTTGTTTGATACTGCATAAGACTTTACTTCGTATAGACTTTATCTACTCATTTAATTATCCAGCACACTAGGCAAACACAGAAGAAGAAAACTGGTCACCCTCCACAATGCTCTTTATACATTTTCCTTCCATAAAGGATTCTTATAATGTGCTGAAGTGTAACAGTGAGAACTGCTATGCAACCAGTTTTTTGTGTGTGTGTTTTTTTTTTTAATTCATTTATTTAGCTATCTCAGTCTTAGTTGTAGCACTCAGGCTTAGTTGCTCTGCAGCATGTGGGATCTTAGTTCCCCAACCAGAGATTGAAACTGCATCCCTTGCATTGGAAAAAGTGAAAGTTGCTCAGTCACGTCTGACACTTGCGACCCCATGGACTATACAGTCCATGGAATTCTCTAGGCCAGAATACTGGAATGGGTAGCCTTTCCCTTCTCCAGGGGATCTTCCCAACCCAGGGATCAAACCCAGGTCTCCCACACTGCAGGTGGATTCTTTACCACCTGAGCCACAAGGGAACACCCACTGCATTGGAAGGCAGACTCTTAACCATGGACCACCAGGGAAATCCTGCAACCAGGTTTTGAGTAAAAACCTGGCTCTCCGGAAAATCTGAGACATGAACCACGCTAAGGCTCCAAGTTTACAGGGTATCATAGTAGTAAGCATGCAAGGTTATCTCGGTGCTTATTTTACCAACTCTGGGGAAATTCTTCAATATGACATTATATGCTTTTCTTCTGGCAGAAGAGAGAAAAACAGCAGGCAGCCAAACAGTTGCATCACTTGAACTATGCCATTTCCAGCCTGGAAAAGTCTCTGTCTTGGTTCCCCAGGTAGAAAAGAAAGTGGGCCTTTGTGGAAGAACTATTTTTAGCACGATTTCTTTTCTGAGAAATTCACTTCTTTCTTGATGTGAATGATTACCAAGACTAGCTTTCAAGTACAGTTTTAGATCTGAAATGAGCACACATCACAGGAAAAGTCAAAGGAATTTTAAGGTTCTGAGATGGGAACTCAGCAGATTTGGCCCTGAGTTCTGGGGAAGGGCCTGTGTGCTGCCTTTCAGCTGCAATGATCCTCCGAGAACCAGAAAAAGTACAAGCTGTGAAATAGCAAATTATTGCTTGGGTGATAAAGAGTTGAGTTTTGGAAGAGGACTTCTTCAGGAAAACACGTATGGACCAACCCAGAGATGTGTGTGTACAGATACACAGAAAGGAGGCAACAGATCTGTTTCCTGGTTTGCTGAAAGCATAAATCTGTGAAAACAAATAGCTGCATCACCAATAGAGCAAAATACTGGATCCAGTTCTGAACTATTTGAGGCCCAGCTACAGGAAGGATGAAAACCACACTGATATCTACTTCCGACATAAATCTGGTTCTGGTTGTCTGGGAGATAAACCAACTATACCAGCCCTGGTCTGACAGTTTGGCAATGTTCAGGAAACTATGATAAGGGACAGCCCTAGGGCTGCACAGCTTGAAAAATCAGTTTTATAAAAGAAGGATATGTCTGAGCCTCTAAGACCATTTACCTGAAATGAACCACACTGAGGGCTCCAATCTCAGAGACAGAACTTGGCTTTTATACCGTGCAATTCAAACCAGGTGGACACAACAGGGCTGGTTGAACAGTGTTTGAAAGAGTGACCTTCAGAAAGGATAAAATAAGAGCTCTTGGGTCCCGGAGGGGAGATCTCTTTCCCCTCTTCCAAACCAGTGTCAAGCGGTTGCAGGTTGAGTGAGGGGTGATTTGTATGCATGAGAAGGTGGCAGGTGGAGACGTAGGTATCACTCAAGAGCTTCAGTCTGGTTCTGTCAATTCAGCCCAAATACCCATGGACAGGCTCCCCAGGTGGCTCAGTGGTAAAGGATCTGCCTCCCAGGCAGGAGACCTGGGTTTGACCCCTGGATCAGAAGATCCCCCGAAGGAGGAAATGGCAACCCACTCCAGTGTTCTTGACTGAAGAATCCCATGGACAGAAGAGTCCATGGGGTTGCAAAGAGTCGGACCATGACTTAGCAACTAAACAACACACGGGAAACTGTGTTGCCCTCCAGAAACCTAACATGGCCTTACGGTTCAGGAGGAACATTGACCAGACCTGATTTTCAGAGGTGGGGGAGTTTCTTTTGGGGAAATCTCTCAAGTCACTTACAATAGACAAGGTGATATCAAAGAGAGCGGTGCACCAAGCCTGCTGCCCAGGAAACAGGATCACTTACTGAGTGCCTGACATGCACTAGATGGTGACTCTGGTAAGCTCACACGCCCTGCAAACGACAGGCATGAGATCCTCCTCTTAGGGGTGAGAAAATGCGACCCTGTGACATTCTGCTCTGCAGGGCTCCAAGGCTTCTGCCTATACTGGACATGGCTCCTCCTGAGAAAAGGAGGCCCAGTCCAACCACAGGAGATCCAGCCACTCATCAGTACTCAGGAAGCACCTCTGGGGAGCTGAGCCCTTGTTGTGTTGTGGGAAGGCAGTGGTAACCCAGGCGGCGTAGTCCCAGCCCTTGTGGACCTTGTGTGGTTCAGGGAGGAGGACAGACTGGGCACCCGTGTTCTAAGCAGGGAAGCTGAGAGCATGCTGGAAGCACAGTGAGGGTGCTGGTGAGTCCTCGGGGAAGCCTGGCCTGAGTAAGTGACTCAAGCTGAGGTCTAAAGCAGTGGTCCCCAACTTTTCTGCCACTAGGGACTGCTTTTGTGGAAGATATTTTTTCACAGACCAGGATGGTGGGGAGGGATGGTTTGGTGATGAATTAAGTACAGTAGGGTTCTACTGCATCAGTAATTCTACTGCTAATCTGACAGGAGGTGGAGCTCACACAGTAACTCAAGTGATGGGGAGCAGGTATAAAGCTGTGCTCAGTTATCTGCCGCTTATCTCCTGCCGTGCAGCCCAGCTTCTAACAGGCGACGGATGGTACTGGGGGGTTGGGAACCCAAGCCTAAAGGACCTACTGGAATGATACTGAATTTATCTTGCTGAGTTAGGGGTAGGCGGTGGCACAGGGTAAGGGCTCAGTGTAGAGAGGGGTCACCAGGAGAAGAGAAAGAATGTGATCCATACAGGAAATGGGAAAAGTCCCCATTTGGCAAGGGAGTGGGACCCAGAGCCCACAGGGTTTTGCAGGCTGCTGCATTCATGCCGCATGCAGCAGGACAGTCCTGAGAAGGACGCTAAAGAATACGAGCCCAGATCTGCATTTCAACACAATCTCAGTGCAAAGCTGGAGACAGAAGTGACCACTATTTCAGAGGTCCCCATGAACAGCAATGCTAGAAAAAAATTATGATATAAAGGAGAAAAAAATTATTTCCACAATCCATTCGCTCAGAGATAACCACCTAGAGTATTTCCCTGCACTTCCTTCTGGTCTATTATTTATAGATTAAAAATGAGGGGAGAGAGGAGATTACTTTCAGGAGAGAGATCTGTATCCTGCCGCTTCAAATACATTACATGAGCATTTTAAAAACCTGGTTTTTAACTGCTGTGTAATTTTCCAGCTTCAAGGCCTGCCCCAAGTTCCTTACGCAACCCAGTGTTGTCGGCTCCTGCTGCGCTGCTCATCAACAGGTAAGAATTTTTTGTCAGCGTCTGATATTGTTTCCCAGTGACGGGTTTTTTGAAAAGAATTCCTGAGCCAATGAATAAAGCTGTTTGAGGGTTCTTTCTACATACGATCGAAGTGTTTCTACAATGGTTCAGTTCAGTCGCTCAGTCANTTTCCTTCTGGTCTATTATTTATAGATTAAAAATGAGGGGAGAGAGGAGATTATTTTCAGGAGAGAGATCTGTATCCTGCCTCTTCAAATACGTTACATGAGCATTTTAAAAACCTGGTTTTTAACTGCTGTGTAATTTTCCAGCTTCGAGGCCTGCCCCAAGTTCCTTACGCAACCCAGTGTTGTCGGCTCCTGCTGCGCTGCTCATCCACAGGTAAGAATTTTTTGTCAGCGTCTGATATTGTTTCCCAGTGACGGGTTTTTTGAAAAGAATTCCTGAGCCAATGAATAAAGCTGTTTGAGGGTTCTTTCTACATACGAAGGAAGTGTTTCTACAATGGTTCAGTTCAGTTGCTCAGTCATGTCCGACTCTNATATAACAAGAAAAAAAAATACACTTTTTAAAGAGAACAAATTAATGGTTACCAGTGAGGAGAGGAAAAGTGAGAAGGTCAAGACAGGGGTAAGGAATTAGAAGGTAAAGACTACTATGCATAGAATAATGGATACATGTATATAAATGGCTGAGTCCCTTCACCGTTCACCTGAAGCTATCACAATATTATTAATCAGTTGTACCCCAGTAAAAAATAAAAAGTTTTAATTAAAAAGGAAAAAAAACCTACAAGGAAATATTGTACAGTGCGATAAATAATAGCCAATGTTTTAAAACTATAAATGGAATATAAGCTTTACAAGTTGTCAATCATTACGTTAAACACCTGAAACAATGATAATATTGTATATCAACTATACCTCAATAAAAATGGGCTTAAACAGTTAGAAAAAAATTTTTAATGCTCAATCTGAGGTAGAAGTCGGGTCCCCACACTGTGACTTGCTCAGTCAGTAAAGAATCTGCCTGTAATGCAGAAGGTCCGGGTTCAATCCTTGGGTCAGGAAGATCTACTAGAGGAGAAAATGGCAACCCACTCCAGTATTCTTGCCTGGAGAATCCCATGGACAGAGGAGCCTGGTGGGCTACAGTTCATGGGGTGGCAAAGAGTCGAACATGACTTAGTGACTAAACCTCCACGACGGAAGGACTTAGTTCTGGCAGGGCTGTCTCNCCCACTCCAGTATTCTTGCCTGGAGAATCCCATGGACAGAGGAGCCTGGTGGGCTACAGTTCATGGGGTGGCAAAGAGTCGAACATGACTTAGTGACTAAACCTCCACGACGGAAGGACTTAGTTCTGGCAGGGCTGTCTCCACCTCATTGGAGAGTCACCTTCAAAGAAGAGATCAATTTCCATAACTCCATAACTACTTCTTCGGTGTGGTCCTGAGCTCCCTCTTTGGAAACACACTGAGCTCTGACAACTCCATCACTGATCAATGGTCTGCAGACCCTGTACTGCTTCAGCATCCCCATCAAGCACAGGTAGCAGGCCTGGAGCTCTGAGCTGCAGCTGACGGTGCAGAAAGTGGACTAAACAGTTCCCCAAACTCTAGGAATGTTGGAGAGGGTGAGATGTATGGAAAGAGTAACATGGAAACTTACATTACCATATGTAAATCAGATAGCCAACGGGAATTTGCTGTTTGGCTCAGGAAACTCAAACAGGGGCTCTGTATCAACCTAGTGGGGTGGGACGGGGAGGGAGATGGGAGGGAGTTTCAAAAGGGAGGGGATATATGTATATCTATGGCTGATTCATGTTGAGGTTTGACAGAAAACAACAAAATTCTGTGAAGGAATTATCCTTCAACTAAAAAAAAATGAATTAAAAACNAGAGGAAAGATTCTATGATCTATAGCTTTGATTTACCTTGTGAAATGTCTTAAATTGTTTTTTACACTTTTTGATGATGTTTTGTATTTCATGGCAACATCCTCTGAGATATTTACACAATACTATTTTTACCTTGAATATGTCCATGCAATTTTCCAGGCAAGAATACTGGAGTGGGTTGCTCTTTTTTTCTCCAGGGTATCTTCCTAACCAAGAGATCAAACCAGCATCTCCTGCATTGGCAGGCGGATTGTTTACCACTGTGCCACCTGGAAAGAGTGGCCTTCCTTAAACACACTTATAGGGAAATTTAGGGGCATTAGGAGGAGAAGGTGGAGAAGTCAATGGCGCCCCACTCCAGTACTCTTGCCTGGAAAATTCCATGGATGGAGGAGCCTGGTAGGCTGCAGTCCATGGGGTTGTGAAAAGTCAGATACAACTGAGTGACTTCACTTTCACTTTTCACTTTCATGCATTGGAGAAGGAAATGGCAATCCACTCTGGTATTCTTGCCTGGAGAATCCCAGTGATGGCGGAGCCTGGTAGGTTGTCGTCTATGGAGTTGCACAGAGTCAGACACGACTGGAGTGATTTAGTAGCAGCAGCAGGCAGGGGCATTAGGAAACCAAAAAAAAAAAACAAAATGCTTCTACTGAGTCTCATTACTTGGCCATATGCAGAAGCTTCAGGGCCCAGTTTTATAGGTATGTAGTTTAAAAAAAGTTTTGAGTACGTCTATCCCTACTAGGATCACTTAGCCATATTGTATTCCACAGTTATAATCTGTGCCTCTGAGTTTTATCCTCTGTTAAGCTTCCTCTCCTGATCCCAAGGGAGACTTGAAATTATCAGAGATTTCAATTATCAGAGATAAACTAATCCAAATAGAAAATAAGGCTTAAAAGAGTAACCCCAATGGTGTTCTATTGTCCTGAAGTAAAGAACCTCATTATCTCAAGAGTCTATTATTTACCACAGGTCTTTCTGTGACTATTAATGAGACTGAGATGAAGGACTTAAAATTTTGCAAATTATTTACTTACCTACTTCATCAAACCTGGGTTTAAAACATTTTTCTCTTAGAGATTATGTACTTTTTATTATTAATTGTCATAATTAAATAATTTTAAAACCATCATAGTGCTATACATAGCTACAAGTAATGGATTTATCAGCCAAATTACAAAGTTTATAGTATCAAGCATTTTGGTATCTTCCTTACCCTCCATCCTGCCTCACAATTTCAAACAGATTTTACCGGCTAGAATCTTAAGAAACATCTGGGCTTTAAGCCAAAATTTGATACTTTTTAAAAGCCAATGAAAATTTCAGCATTATATTTGAATGAAACATTCATTATTTTATCTACCCAGAGAGAGTATTGCTGACTAAACTTATTTAGCATCAGAAAAAAGTAATTTTAAATAAACCAAGACTTAACCTCTTTCACCTGACTTTAAAATATATATTTATTATACAAAATCATAGTTAAGAGATACGTAAATTTTTAATATAAATGTAGTCAGCCTTTTTTTAAGTCAACTATTTGAAAAAGTATTACTTTAAAAATTATTTGCTTTTTGAAATAATAACTGAGGAATGATGTGTTTTCTATTAATATTATAACCCATTAAAAAACTTGAAGGGATTTGTGTACAGTACTGTAGAATATAATGTCTTAAAATGAAAAGACAGTCTATGGAATGGTAAATATTGAAAATGAGATCACTAAAAAGGGGTTAATATCCAAAATATATATTTATACCTCATATATCTCAATACAAAAAAAAATCTGATTAGAAAATGAACAGAAGACCTAAACAGACATATTTCATAGAAGACACACAGATAGTCAAAAGATATGAAAAAATGCTCAACATTGCTAATCATTAGACAAGTTCAAATCATAACCACGATGAGACATTAACTCACACTTTTGCCTGTCTACAAATAACAAATGTTGGTGAGAAGAAGGAGAAAAGAGAGCCCTTGTACACTGTTGGTGGAAATGTAAATTGTTGCAATCACTATGGAAAACATTATGGAGAGTCTTCAAAAAGCTAAAGAAATAACTTCTACATGATCTAGTAATTCTACTTCCAGGTTCATGTCAAAAAAAAAAAAAAAGACACTAACTTGACCCATGTACCCTAATGTCCATAACAGCATTATTTACAATAGCCAAGGTATAGAAACAAGTCAATTGTCCCTGAAAGGATAAATGGATAAAGAGGATAAAAATGAAAGTTAGTCACTCAGTCATATCTGACACTTTGCAATCCAATGGACTGTAGCCTGCCAGGCTCCTCTCTCCATGGGATTCTCCAGACAAGAATATTGGAGTGGGTTGCCGTTCCCTTCTCCAGGTGATCAAATCTAGGTCTCCTGCATTGCAGGGAGATTCTTTACCATCTGAGTCACAATACAGAATAGTGGCATATATAAATACCATGGAATATTACTCAGCCATAAAAATAACTAAATTATGCCACTTGCAACAATATGAACTTAGTGAGGAGCCTGGTGGGCTACGGTTTGTGGGGGTCACAAAGAGTTAGGCATGACTTAGCAACTAAATAGCAACAGAAAGTATGCTTAGTGAAATGTCAGGTAAAGAAAATACTGTATATTATCACTTCTACATGCAATCTAAAAACAGAACAAATGACTGTGTATACCAGAAACAGACTCACAGATGTAGAAAAGAAACTAGTGGATACCAGTTTGAAGACAGAAGAATGGGAGGGGAAGAGAGGAGTGTGGGATTTGGAGATACAACACACTATATACACAATAGGTAGGCAATAATTACATATTGTACAGAACAAGGAAATATAGCCATTATTTTGCAATGACTTTAAAAGGAGCAAAATTATAAAATCTATAAAATCCAATAATAAAATCACTAAATAAATAAAATGTAATATCTTACAATACTCAATGACAATGTCAGACTCAGTTTTGTAATCTTACATTTCACTAAAGGATATTTAATAGAAAAGCTCAAAATTAAAAAAAAAATGTTTCTTGTTCTCTTATATTTCTGTTGCACACAAAATATACTGACTAACCTGTAGTTATTCTTCCCCACTTTTCCACTTCTTTCTATTAGAGTCAACAGATTTATAGGTCAACAATATTCTCACATTTCCAAAATAACCATAGTCAAGTTAAGCCAGTTATATCAATTGCCTTCCCTTTGGCCAGATGTGTCTTTGCCTGGCATCCTCCAACTAGGAGCTACCATGTGACTCAAATACGGTCAAAGAGAGGGAAAGAATGCTTAAAAGATCCTAATAAAGTCTGATAGAGAAAACAAACAAACCAAAGACCAAATTTTTGACCTCCTTTTCTTCATACTTGGGATGCTAATGAGAAGGGATTCATCTAGAGATATGATAATCATCTTGCAACTGGTATAAAGTCTATAGCCAAAACACTGAGATGGGAAGAACAGAAAGCTGGAAGTTGCTCAGATTCTTGCTGACATGTTTGAGCAACTGTATAGCCTGGACTGCCTCTCATATTTTATATCATAATTTTCAAATTGTTTTACAGCTAAAACATTTCTAATATTATTAATTTACAATTAAGTTATAGTAGAAAAATTCATAGTTTATAAATATATTTATAGAAAAATTGCTTTTGTTTTTTTACCACACAAAATATGTCTGCTTATAATGTCTATTGTGAGAATATATGCAAAGCACATTCAATATATATTTATATATATATATATATATTTCAAGAGGACTTTGTGCTAGTAATTTATTTACATACTTATTACCAATATGATTAATTTTGAAAGACTGAGTAGAATTGAACTATCTGAAAGTTCACTACACCAATCATAAGTGCACTCTCCTTAAAACATGAAAACGATGAACTATTGACACCCTAAATTAAATATAATTAACCTTAACTTTAAAAATAAAGCAGCACTAAATACTTTTAAAAGGTAAATATTTCCAACATATTACTTGTCATACTTATATTTATGTAGGTTACTTAAAGACTGATATATATATATATACATATATATATATATATAAAACTTATAAAGACAATATATAAAATAAAGATATAGGAAATGAGCCCCCCCCCATATAAGTAGGTGTCAAATATGCTACTGAAGAAGAGTGGAGAAATGGCTCTAGAAGGAATGAAGAGGCTGAGCCAAAGCAGAAATGACACCCAGTTGTGGATATGTCTGCTGGCGAAACTAAAGATCAATGCTGTAAAGAACAATATTGCATGGGAACCTGAAATGTTAGTTGCATAAATCGAGGTAAATTGGAAGTGACCAAATAGCAGGTGGAAGAGTGAACATCGACATTTTAGGAATCAGTGAACTAAAATGGATGGGAAAGGGCAAATTTAATTCAGATGATGCAGATGAAGGTGAAAGAGGAGAGTGAAAAACCTGGCTTAAAACTCAGCATTCAAAAACCAAGATCATGGTATCCTGTCCCATCACTTCATTGCAAACAGATGGGGAAACTATAGAAGCAGTGACAGACTTTATTTTCATGGGCTCCAAAATCACTGCAGATGATGACTGCAGTCATGAAATTTAAAGACTCTTGCTCCTTGGAAGAAAAGTAATGACAAACCTAGACAGCATATTAAAAAGCAGAGACATTACTTTGGCAACAAAGGTCTGTATAGTCAAAGCTATGGTTTTTCTAATAGCCACATATCCATGTGAGATTTGTACCATAAAGAAGGCTGAGGGCCAAAGATTTATCTTTTCAAATGGTGGTGTTGGAGAACACTCTTGAGAGTCCCTTGACTGCAAGGAGATCAAACTAGTCAATCTAAAAGAAAATCAACCCTGAATATTCATTGGAAGGAGTGACGGTGAAGCTGAAGCTCCAATACTTTGTCCACCTGATGTGAAGAGCCAATTCATTAGAAAAGACCCTGATTCTGGGAAAAATTGGAGGCAGGAGGAGAAGGGGGTGACGGAGGACAAGATGGTTGGATGGAATCACCGACTCAAAGGACATAAGTTTGAGCAAGCTCCAGGAGATGCTAAAGGACAGGGATGCCTGGCATGTTGCAGTCCATGGGGTCACAAAGAGTCAGAAACAACTGAGTGAGTGAACAAAAAATTCTGTCTACTGCTGTGGTCAAGAATCACTTAGAAGAAATGAAGTAACTATCATAGTCAACAAAGAGTCTGAAAGGCAGTACTTGCGGGCAATCTCAAAATCAACAGAAAGGTCTTGGTTTGTTTCCAAGGCAAACTGTTCAACATCACAGTAACCCAAGTTGGTGCCCCAACCACTAATGTCAAAGAAGATGAAGTCAAACAGTTCTATGAAGATCTAAAAGACCTTCTAGAACTAACACCAAAAAGAGATGTCCTTCTCATCACAGGGGACTAAAATGCAAAAGTAGTCAGACAAGAGATACTTGGAGTAATAGGCAAGGTTGGCTTTGGAGGACAAAATGAAGCAGGAAAAAGGCTAATGGAATTTTGTCAAGAGAACACACTGGCAAACACCCTCTTCTAACAACATAGGAGACAAATCTACACATGGACATCACCAAACAGTCAATCTTGAAATCAGAATGATTATATTCTTTGCAGCCAAAGATGGAGAAGCTCTATACAGAGAGCAAAAAATGAGTAGTTGATTGTGGCTCAGATCATGAAATCCTGATTGGAAAATTCAGCTTCAATTGAAGAAAGTAGGAAAAACTACTATACCATTCAGGTATGACCTAAATCAAATCCTTTAATATTATACAGTGGAAGTCACAAATAGATTCAAGGGATTAGATTTGATAGACAGAGTGCCTGAAGAACTATGGACAGAAGTTTGCAACATTGTAGAGGAGGCACTGATCAAAACAATCCCCAAGAAAAAGAACTGCAAGAAGCCAAAATGATTGTCCGAGGAGGCCTTATAAATAGCTGTGAAAAGAAGAGAAGTGAAAGGGAAAGGAGAAAAGGAAAAATATATCCATCTAAACTCAGAGTTACAAAAAATAGCAAGGAGAGATAAGACAGACTTCTTAAGTGAACAATTTGAAGAAATAGAGGGAAATAATGGAATGGGGAAAACTAGAGACTCAAAGAAAATTAGAGATACCAAGCTAACATTTCATGAAATAATGGTTACAATAAAGGGCAGAAACTGTATGGAACTAACAGAAGCAGAAAATATTAAGAAGACATGGCAAGAATACACAGAAGAACTATATAGAAAAGTTTTAATGAGCCGGAAAACCATGCCGGTGTGGTCACTCACCTAGAGCCAGATATCCTGGAGTGTGAAGTCAAGTGGGCTTAGGAAGCATTGCTAGGAACTAAGCTAGTGGAGGTGATGGAATTTCAGCTGAGCTATTTCAAATCCTAAAAGATGATGCTGTGAAAGTGCTGCACTCAATATGCCAGCTAATTTGGAAAACCCAACAGTGGCCACAGGACTGGAAATGGTCAGCTTTAATTCCAATATTATATAATAATTAAAACCATCACTGTTTACTAGCCATGCTTCAACTGATAAAGTTGTGTGAAAATCCAACCTTTTGAGAATAACCAAGCCACATTATGTATTTTACAAGTCAAAAATTCTAGTCAGAAGAAAAATACATGTATCTTTTTTTAAAAAAATCTTTGTTTTTGTGCATCCCTGACTCAGTCTGTAGAATTAAAAAAAAAAAAAATTCATGAATAAGGACAAGAATTGAGCTAGATGAAATATAATTCTATAATAACTCACTTCTTTTAAGAGAAATTCTGTGAAATCAAAACCTGGTTTAATAACTAGTGAGTATGCATAACTAGCTACTTATAATTCCTGGTCTCTTAACTTTCCTGCTGGTCTATTGTATCTGCCAGATTTATCATTCCTTCTCAAGAGACTGCATATAGAGGATACAGTTCACTGTCTCTTTTCATGAAAAAATGAACACAAGTTACAGGCTTCTAAGTAAAACTGGGGCAAGCTTCTTGTTTTTTTTTTTCTTTTTCTTTTTCTTTTTGCTATAATTGCAGACTTCTTTGCTGCTGAGCTCAGATACTAAGAAAGCCATTACTTCTTTTCTATCTAATAAAAAGTGTATGTATTCCTCAGCTGCTCCAAGGGGAGAAGATAAACAAGATTAAAAAAAAAAAAAAGAATTATCAGTCAGAATGGAAGATGCTGACTCAGCTTTGTACCTACTGTACAATAGTCACTGTTTCTTGAAATGCAGTTATATATAGATACCAGCATTAATTTTCTTCAGCTTGAGCTTTCTGGAATAAATTAGTGTTGCAAACAGTTGACTGTGAACATTGCCATGCAGTTTTTCCACCTTATATCCTAAAATCTTCCACTTAATATAAAATCACTTAATATAAAATCAATAGCCATTTACGTTAAAAAAATTAGTTTATGTCACAAGGTTATTTAAAAAACTATTTTTGTTTCCTACCCCTACTTTATTTCCTTAATTAATTAAAAGAAACTTCTGTGGCATAAAGTGTAATGGTATCCTTTACACAAGTTTTTCATCCTATTTACCATTTTCTAACTCTTCCATTTCCACACATTATTAGTGAATTTATTTATTAATCAATTCATTCAGCAATTCAACATTCACTGTCTATGGAATGAATCTAAATTATAGAAAACAGAAGTAAGGCTCTCAGGAAAACTCTCAGAGCTGACGTTTATCTGAAGAATGACATACTCCTGACTAAAGTGATCAGGGGTCACCTACTTAAAATATTGTTTTAAGTTATTATGTATGTTGACAGGAATAGATGCAATGCCTACTTTTGTACATGGGTCACTCAGGGATCTGTTTTATGCTCCATCCACATGTGCACTGAAATTATTTTTTTTAAAGCTTCTAGATACTCTTATGTCCAAAAATGAGCATAAGGATGAGTACATTGTATAAATGAGAAATTTATGTTATTATTATTGTTGATTATGATGTTTTCCCCTGGACAGATGCAGAGGGGCTAGACTGATCAGAGGCAATACCTTCAATGTGCAATTCTGCTTATTGAGAAAACAGCAAAAGAAGAGCTACCAGCAGGGCTAACTGGCACCTCCTAATTGGTGGAGCAAGAGCAGGCCACGAGACAGATGGAGAGCAAACCATTTGGCTCAATTTTTATACTGCAAATCAACAGCCTTGAGAAGCAGCTGTGCTGAAAGCCCTGGGGTTTTCTTAAACAAAGCAGAAATCTGGTACTTCCGTGGTCCCTGCTCATAGGACACTATGAGCAGGTAAGCATCAGTGATAAGACTGGGAAGAGACACACCTTATAAGTGTTATAATGGCAGAGCAACAATAAAGATGTGACTGAAATATGGGCCTCGGCAATACTGTTTCAACTAATCAGTAAAGCCAAACAGAAAAAAAGTGTATTTCTCAGAATTGGCAGCTCTCTCCCAGGACTCCTAAGGGCTGCTGGATCACTGAACTCAAAATGTCTGTTCTAATCAACCAGCCCGTCAGCATGACATCTTTGTTGCAGAATATATTTCAGGTTAGTTTGAGGATTTTATACTTTACCTATTTTCTTTCTTCTTTCTCCCCCTTGATGTTTAATTCAATTGAATCAATTTTTAAACCAAATACTTTAAATATAGGCTTTTAAAGCTGTTTCAGGAAAGAAGGCAGTGGCATCAAAGGACAAGTCCATGTTATCTCCCATTTTGGACCCAGGAAAAGTTATTATCACAGGCCCAGATGGTCTTCAATTTCCTATAATATGTGACTCATGTAGCAGAGTGAGGGCTCTTCATAGAACCTGGCTGAGCTGTTGGGCTCCTTATATTTACAGTTAAATAGGAGGATTAAGATGGAAGTGCTATGATTTGTCTAAGATAGACAAAAAAAAATATCATAAGTAGTAATAAGAAATAAGACTTTGATGCTGGGAGGGGCTGGGGGCAGGAGAAGAAGGGGATGACAGAGGATGAGATGGCTGGATGGCATCACTGACTTGATGGACGTGAGTCGGAGTGAACTCCAGGAGTTGGTGATGGACAGGGAGGCCTGGCGTGCTGCGATTCATGGGGTCGCAGAGTAGGACATGACTGAGCAACTGAACTGAAGAAATGTCAAGTTTGTTTTATGCAACATTTAAGGTTATTTTGGTACTTTGATATCTTTAGTTGATAGATTGTTATATTAAAATACTAAACTACTGGGGGGACGGTGGGGAGGAGGAACAGTTAGGGAGTTTGGGACTGACATGTACACACTGCTATATTAAAAATGGATAACCAACAAGGACCTACTGTATAGCACAGGGAATTCTGCTTAATATTATGTTACAACTTGAATGGGAAAAGAATTTGAAAAGGAACAGATACATGTATATGTATAACTGAATCACTTTGCTATATACCTGAAACTAACACAACACAGCTAATCAACTATACTCCAATATAAAATTAAAAGCTTAAAGAAAAAGAGTGAACTGCCAGATGAAACCATTAAATATAGAATGGATAAACAATGAGGTCCTACTATAGAGCACAGGTTAACTATCTTCAATATCCTGTGCTAAGCCATAATTGAAAAGGAAATGAAAAATAAACATGTGTGCATATGTGTAAATGAGTCATTTTTCTGTACAGCAGAAATTAATACAACATTAATATAAACCATACTTCAGCAAAATAAATTTTAAAAAGAGTGGATTGCCAGAAAAAAATAAAATACTAAACTCTCTTTTATGTGAACTTTACACCCAACAATTATTATGCAAGAGATAACACATCAAATAAATCTGTATTTTTTAGTCAGATTAAACATGGCTCAGAACCTGTACAGCCTGTTAGGAAAAATCATTCAGTCATTATTGAGACTCTTTACAGAAGAATCAAGGAGTCTTAAGTAGTGATTACAAACTGAACAAAGTATAATTTTTTTCTTGATTGTGTCATCATTTTCTGTAAGCTAACTTTCCAGATCATAAGGACTTGGATTTTTCAGTTCTAAGAGTTGGAGCCATGGAGTTCAAACTCCCATTTCTTTAAGGTTCACACTCAGACACTGCCCTCAATATTTATTAATTCTCATCCCGTGTCTCAAGAACATCAGTCACGGCATACTTTTCATGTTAGCACCAATTAGGATCTTAGGGGAGCTTCCCTCCCTTTTTCACAAGTTTAAAAGCCATCCACCTAGTTCTCTTCTCTATCAGCAAAATACCCTCAGGAACATCAAGTGTCTAGAACCCCAAAAGCAGGAACACAGTTGTATATATGCTTCTGTTATTTAGCCTGCAACACAAAAGGAAGGGGCAAGAAAACTCACAGTGTCTCTGCCCATGTCAGTTGGGTATGGAGAGTATAAAAAAGAATAAAACACAAATTAATATCTCAGTAAATTATCGGGCCCCACTAGCATCTTTGAAAAAAAAAATCACTGTGGCATATTTTAATTTTAGCTGGATATTAGATTTGGTTTATTAGTGTTTTATTTCCACAATAAAAGATAACTTAATTGTTTATGTCAGTGATGTATATGTTCCTTAAAAGATTCAAGCAGCTCACTTATTAAATGTTGAGTCTGATGCTCTTATTATAAGTGATTCATTGGCAAATTATGATTATGATAATTATAAACTTAATAAGATCTATCATTAAATAAATGCCTAAGTGCCAAAAATATATCAGATTTACATATATTATCTTATTAATTCTCGACAATGCTAAACCAGATATTATGTCAATATTTCATATTAGGCTCAATTAACTTTAATTCGCATAGATAGAAACAGAGGTACCTTTAGGCCTGGGTAGCTTCTCAGGGCAATAGTTTTGCTGGGGATCCAAACACAGCTGGTTTCCCTAGCACTGCAACAAAACGACAACAAAATTAAAATATATGGCACTTTTTTCTCTCTGTGTTTACATTTATCATATTAATGCCTTGTTTGATTTTTTTTTTACAGATATGGAGAGTAACAACTCTCCATCCTGTTGCCTTCATAGGGGCCAACATTTATCCAAGTTATCCTTAGTCCCTGATTAGATCTCTTTTCCTAGCTACGTGGTGTGTGGATAAGAAGAGACTCTGGAAGGTGGAAGGTGGTCTAATATATGAACTTCGGGCTAAGCCCCCAGGAACAGAAACCTGTGTCCTCACACAGGTCACATAAATCATTAGGAACTAAAGCTGTGTCCTCCACACTTTTCACATGAAAATACACAAGTGAAGGCAACCACCAACTGAAAGACTATCACCTCCCCTTCCCCAGGAGTCAGACTGAAGCAGGTAGGGGTAACGAAATGCAGAAGCAGAGACAGCAAAGAAAAGAGGAAGAAGGCTCTGTGAAAGGGACAGCACCGTTAATTCTTATATTTCCTCTTCTATTTCCCTCAATCCTTTCTCCTGTTTATCCCAAATGATTTTTCTTAGAATGATAACCATCCTATAAATGCCAGTGATATATTTTCTTGAGATGAGGACTGCCAAAATAATACAACATTAATTCATCAAAAAAAAAAAAAAACCCTTGGCTTGTGCAAGACTGAATTCCCATATACTCGTTTTAAATACGAAAGACATATATTGACTTTTATTTTTTTTTNGGCGTGTCTTCTGAGAGCTGCAGTTATGCTAACTTTTGTGTTGCCATTCTGCTGGTGAAGTGCGCCCAAGGTGAGGTTCTTGGTGCTCCCTGGGTACCCCGAATCAGAGGAGGTGATATCTGAGTTGACACTCAGAATGAGGCAGGAGTAAGTAGGTGTGCCAGGCAGACAGAAGAGCAAGGCAAACAGCTGGAGGTGACAAGCTGCCAGGTGTATGGTGGCATGTAGCTAATTCGGGATTTCTGGAGCTAAAGTTGGAAATGGAGCTGGGCGGGTGATGAGACACGCAGGCTGGACCAAGTTTTGTGAGGACTCTGGTAAGAAGCCGGCCCGTGCCTGGGCAGTGCCGGCTCTCTCCACAAGATGGAGCTGTTTCTTTCATTCTTCTTTTTTTTTTTNTCGACTGAGGTACAGAGCTCAGAACTCTTCGCTAGCTGTCCGCGGAACACAGACCAGACATCAGCGTAGAGCAACCATGGCAAACAGGATGGAACTTGTCTCCTGCCGACGGCGGAACACATCCCAGACATCGGCACAGGGTGACCGCGGCCCACAGGCCGGACCTCGGCAAAGGGTGACCGTGACACTCAGCATGGACCTCGGCGTAGGGTGACCGCGACACACAACCCGAACCTCAGTGAAGGGCCCCCGAGGCACACAGCCCAAAAATCTATGCAGGGTGACCATGGCACAGAGCTTGGAACTCGTCGCTAGCCAACCGCAGAAGACAGCCCGGACCTCGGCACTGGGCGACCAAAGCACAGAGGCCAGACCTTGGCGCAGGGCGACCACGGCACACAGCCCGGACCTCAGTGAAGGGCAACCGAGGCACACAGTCCAAAACTCAGTGAAGGGCGACCGCATCACACTGCCCGGAACTCATCGCAAGCTGACCGCAGAACACAGCCCGGACCTCAGCACAGGGTGATGGTGGCACACAGGCCGGACCACAGCACAGGGTGACAGCAGCACACAGGCCGGACCTCGGCTCAGTACGACCATGGCACACAGGCTGGACCTCGGGGCAGGGCAACAGCGGAATGCAGGCCGGATTTCGGCTCAGGGCCACTGGGGCAGGAGCCCAGAACTCGGCTCCTGGTGACTGCGGCACACAGCCCAAACCTCAGTGAAGAGCGACCGAGGCACACAGAATGCCCCTCAGCACAAGGTGACGCTGGCACACATCTCGGACCTCAGGAGATGGCGATGGCAGCACACAGCCTGGACCCCAGCACAGGGTAACTGTGAAAGACAGCCAGGACCTGGGAGCCTGGCTACCACAGCACACAGCCCGGACCTTGGTGCAGGTTGCCCACGGCACACAGCTCGAAGCTCAGTGAAGGCTGACCGAGGCACACAGCCCAGAAATCTGTGCAGGGTGACCGTGGCACAGAGCTCAGAACTCATCGCTAGCCAACCATGGAACACAGCACGGACATCGGCACAGGGCGACCGCAGCACACAGGCCATAACACGGCACAGCATGACCGTGGCACACAGGCCATACCACGGTGCAGGGCGACTGCGGCACACAACCCGGACCTCGGCACAGGGTGACGGCAGCACACAGCCCGAAATTCAGTGAAGGGCGACTGTGGGATACAGTTCAGAATTCTTTGTCAGCCAACCATGGAACACAGCCCGGACCTTGGAGCAGGGTGACTACTGCAAACAGGCCTGAACTTGTCACAGGTGAGCAAGGTACACAGCACGGACCTCCACCAAGGGTGACCGAGGCACACTGCCCGAAACTCAGTGAAGGGCGACCGCATCACACAGCATGCAACTCATCGCTAGCCAACCGCGGAACACATTACTGACTTTGGCACAGGGCGAACGTGCACACCGCCCGGACCTCGGAACAGGGCGACCACGGCACACAGCCCGGACCTCTGAGGAAGGCTACCTCGGCACACAGCCCGGATCTCGGAACAGGGCGACCATGGCACACAGCCCGGACCTCGGCACAGACGGAACGAGGCACAGAGCCCGGAACTTGTCGCAAGCTGAGGGCAGAACACAGCCTGGTTCATCGCGGGGCGACCGCAGCACAGAGCCTGAACCACATGAAGAGTGAACGAGGCACAGAGAACGGACTTTGTCGCAGGGAAACCCTGGCACCCAGCATGGACCTCGGAAGATGGCGACCGTGGCACACAGACCGGACTTCAGCGCAGGGCAACTGCAGCACACAGCACGGACTTTGGCGCAAGGCTTCCGTGGCACACAGCCCAGAACTCGGTTCAAGCCTACCGTGGCAAAAAGACTGAATCTCGGCACAGGGCGACTGCGGCACACAGCCCGAATCTCAGTGAAGGGAGATGGCAGCACACAGACTGGAAATCTATGCCTTGCGACCGTGGTACAGAGTTTGGAACTTGTCGCTAGCCGACCACGTAACACAGCCCGGACCTCGGCGCAGAGCGACCATGGAAAACAGGACGCAACTCGTCTCCAGCCGACGGCGGAACACAGCCCGGACATCGGCACAGGGCGACCGCGGCACACAGGCCGGACCTCGGCGCAGGGTGACCGCGGCACAGAGCATGGAACTCGGCTCAGGGCGACTGCAGCACACAGCCCGACCTCATTGAAGGGTGACCGCGGCACACTGCCCAAAAATCTGTGCAGTGCCACCATGGCACAGAGCTTGGAACTCATTGCTAGACAACCATCAAACACAGCCTGGACCTCCGCACTGTGCGACCGCAGCATACAAGCCGAACCTCTGCGCATAGCGAGCCTGGCACACAGCCCAGACCACGGTGCAGGGCGACCACGGCACAGAACCCGTTTTCAGTGAAGGGCGACTGTGGCACACAGCTCGGAAATCTGTTCAGGGCAACCGTGGCACAGAGCTCAGAACTCATCGTTAGCCAACCGCGGAACAGAGCACGGACCTCGGCACTGGGCAACCGGGGCACACAGGCCGGACCTCGGTGCAGGTTGACTGCAGAACACAGCCCGAACCTCAGTAAAGGGCAACTGCAGCACAGAGCCCAGAAATCATCCCCAGCCAACCGCGGAACACATCCCGGACCTCGCCGCAGGGTGTCTGCAGAACACAGCCCAGAAATCTGTACAGGGAGCCCTAGGCACAGAGCCTGTAACTCATCACTAGCTGACCACGGAATACAGCCCGGACCTCGGCCCAGGACGACCACAGCAAACAGGCTGTACCTAGGCACAGGGCGACCACGGCACACAGCCCGGAACTTGGCAAAGGGTGACTGTGGCACACTGCCCAAAACACAGTGAAGGGCGACCGTGACACACATCCAGTAAGTTGTTTCTAGCCAAAAGCAGAACACAGCACGGATTTCGGCACAGGGCGACCGCGGAACACAGACCGGACCGAGGCCCAGGGCGACCACGGC
>SJYV01026312.1:66836-92686 GCA_006410875.1 Neotragus pygmaeus
ACACAGTGTGGACTTCAGCGCCGGGGATCGTGGCACTCAGCCCGGACCTTGGGACAGGGCGACTGCGGCACAGAGCCTGGACCTTGGCTAACGGCAACCGTGGCACACTGCCCAAAACACAGTGAAGGGCGACCGTGACACACATCCAGTAAGTTGTTTCTAGCCAAAAGCAGAACACAGCACGGATTTCGGCACAGGGCGACCGCGGAACACAGACCGGACCGAGGCCCAGGGCGACCACGGCACACATCATGGACATCGAGCAGGGCGACCGCTGCACACAGCCTGAACCTCAGTGAAGGGTGACCGTGGCACACAGCCCGAACCTCATTGAAGAGTGACCGCAGCACACATCCCGGACCTTGATGCAGGGCTACCCTGGAACACAGCACGGACCTTGATCGAAGGTGACCGCTGCACAAAGCCTGGAATTTGGCGCAGGGCAAATGCTGCATACAGCCCGAACCTCAGTGAAGGGCGACCACGGCGCACAGCATTGAACTAGTCACTAGCCAACCGCGGAAACAGCGCAGATTTCGGCACAGGGAGACCACGGCACACAGGCCTGACTTCGATGCAGGGCAGCTGCAGCACATATCCGGAAACTCAGTGAAGGGCTACCATGGCAAACATCACGGACCTGAAGACAAGGCGACCCTGGAACACAGCACAGATGTTGGTAGATGTTCAGTGCGGCACACACCCAGGATCTTGTAGCAGTTTGACCACGGCATACATGTCGGACCTCGGCTCAGGGCGACCGTGGCACACAGCCCGGACCTCAGCGCAGGGCGAGCGGGGCACACAGCCTGAATCTTAGTACAAGGCGACTGCATCACACAGCCCAGAAATCTGTGCAGAGCGACCATGGCACAGTGCTCGGAACACATTGCTAGCCAACCCCAAACACAGCCCGCACCTCAGCACACGGCGACTGAGGCAAACAGGCCATACCATGGCGCAGGGCGACTGCGGCACACAACCCAGACCTCGGCGCAGAGCGACGGCGGCACACAGCCCGAACCTCTGTGAAGGGTGACAGCAGAACACAGCCCAGAAATCTGTGCAGGAAGACCGTGGCTCAGAGTATGGAACTCATCGCTAGCTGACCATGGAACACAGTCCTGACCTCGGTGCAGGGCGACTGTGGCACACAGCCAGAACATCAGCACAGGGCTACCGCGGCACACAGCCAAAACNCTCTCCACTCAAGCAGAGATGTGAAAGAAAATAATTTCATTAATGAATAAGCGTTAAGCCACAACGTGGATTGCATCACAGATAATCCACTACAGGGACTGCAAAGACTGAAAGAAATCTTACCTTCTTTATGTAGGCAAGCAAATATAACACACCTCACACATGTTCTCAAGATAAACAGTACCTAGTCCTCAAATAATAGGACTTGACCACACGATCTATTTGTCAGACATAGACCATCCTAAATTCACTTGGTATTTGGAGTGGTTTTCATTAGCTAATTGTATTTATCCAAAGGAAAAATAAGCTTCTCATATCCTTAGGGATGGAGAAGGAAATGGCAACCCACTCCGGTATTCTTACCTAGAGAATCCTGTGGACGGAGGAGCCAGATGGGCTGCTGTCCATGGGGTGGCAAAGAGTCAGACACAAGTGAAGCGACTTAGCATGCATGCATGCACTCTTAGGAAGGAGGGATGTTTGCATCTTGGAGCTAGATGCCAACAAATTTTGGGTCTTATGCTTCTAGAGAAAGAGGGAGATAAGAGCACTGTTTTCCTTGATGACTACATTTCAAAGTGATGACTTTCAGATCCTTGAGATATACACACATTTCCAATGAACAGAACAAAAAGATACAATTGATTTTCTTAATAAATGCTGTAAGTAAAGGGACGTGTGCATGTGTACATACTCGTATCCAACTCTGCAACCCATGGACTGTAGCCAGCCACGCTCCTATGTTCATAGATTGTTACAGGCAATAATACTGGAGAGGGTTGCCATGTCCTACTCCAGGGGATATTCTTGACCTAGGATCAACTCGCATTTCTTGTATCTTCTGCATTAGAAGTGATTTTTTTTTTATCACTGAGCCTCTGGGGGAAGTTCATAGTAAACAGAGGAGATGACTTTCCCTTGTTTCCAATAGAGATAATTTAGGTTCTTATAGTTTTTTGGATTTTTTTTTCACTTTTTGAAACACAATTCACATAACATTTTATTAATTTGTGCTTTAGTTTTAGCAGGACATGAGATTTTATGTATTGATATTTGATGTCTACAAAAACGGTAATTGTTTACAGCAATATATATGTTCCTTGAAAGGTTATAACAGCTCACCTGTTAAATTTGAGTCTGATACTCTTATTACAAGTGATTTATTGGCAAATTATGGTTATAATAATTATAGACTTAATAAGATTTACAGTTAAGTAAATGCCTATTGTGTAAGTTTTTATAATTCTTTTGTGTAATTCTATATACAATATATTTGGGAAGAACAGAATGGCAACACACTCCAGTATTCTTGTCTAGAGAATCCCATAGACAGAGGGGCCTGGGATATAGATATATATTTTGCAGTGTAGATCTTTTGCATATAGATTTTTTGCAATAGTAAAATGTGACATTTTAAAATTAATAACTCTAATATTTGAGAGCTAATAATTCTATTGTATAGAAATGCAATAGACTCCATACATTGAGATCTTTTGTATACTAATTAATTTTAGCTTTGTGTATTTTTCCCATATAGTCACATGGTATGCAAATAATGCAAGTTTTACTTCCATCTTCTTAATATGTTAATATTTTTCTTTTCTTATTATATCACTATGACTTTCAAAACAATAAAAATAAATTTAGTGGTAAAAATCATCTTGTCATCTT
The DNA here is from genome assembly GCA_006410875.1 of Neotragus pygmaeus. Classification (NCBI taxonomy): domain Eukaryota; kingdom Metazoa; phylum Chordata; class Mammalia; order Artiodactyla; family Bovidae; genus Neotragus; species Neotragus pygmaeus. The sequence goes on from SJYV01026312.1 coordinate 69,708, forward strand.
CCTAAATTTAAATGAAAGTGTTTTCAGGGTCTCCTAAACTAATGCGTTGAAGATATGATTTATGAGATCAGTTATCTTCTTTCCTAATTAACCAAAGTTGTTTTTTGCTTGTTTGCTTGATTGTAATAGTATTTTTTTAATCAAAAACTATTTTGATAGTTTTCAAAGAAGAAATCTTTTGTTTCCTCTTTCTATATTTCATTTATTTCTGCTTTATATTTGCTAAAGACTTCCTTCAGTTTACTTCAAGGTTAATCTTATGTGTTACAAACTGCCGGCCAGATCAAAATATTAACTTTTACATGTTTTTCAAGTGCCTTTTAGTACTATAAATGTGAAACTGAAACTGTACTTGCATTATATAAGATAAATTTTGATTAGTCCTTCATGTATGCTTGATTTTAAATGCTTTAAATATAAATTTATAATTCATATTTGAAAAATTATTTAATGATTCAAGATTATATAACAATTAAGTATTTTAATTTACAAATATATTGGCTTTTTAATTCATTATTTGAAAACTAACTTCCAATTTAATTATGTTGTAGCTAAAGAGTACAATATGCATAGTAAATTGTCAATGAAATTATTGAGATTTGCATCATAACTACTACATGCATATGTTCCATATGTGCTTACAAATAAGGAACAATAATAATTATTGAAAATGGGATTTTTTTACAGGTTTTCTATATCATATTTGTTACTGTGCTGTTCAATACTATTTTGCTAGTTATTATCTGTTTTATCTGTCAATTAATGAAAATTCCATTTAAATCTCTCACTGTTATAATGGATTTCTTCAATAATTCATGCTATTTTACTAATGTTAACTTTTATGCATATAAGCTATGTTTCACATACAGCATATTTAACATAAATGTATTATACATATTTAATATACATGTATTGAATCACATTTTTGTTATATTGATTTTTTATCTATGAAATGCTTTAATCTAAAATGATTTACTGATTCTAATATGGATAGGTCAGATAGTTTTGCTCTAAAGTGTACTTTGTATGTTTTAGCACTTGTAGTGGGTAGGGAAGCAATCTTCTTCCCAAAAGAAACGAGGATGCCCTTGGGAAAGTGTTGTGGAGTGGAAGGATGAATTCAAATTATTAATAACTCTATATGCCACAAGCTGAAACTTTCCAGAAACTTGATCCATAATTTTGAATAAACTCTCAAGAAAAAGTGATGCCCATGTTTTCTTGGCCTCTTTTAGCCTAAAGAGTTTTGTTGGGGTTGCAAGAATATAATAATAATCTTTTACTTATCTCTTTCAAAATTAGAACATTTCTTAAGAACACTACTCTGGACCTTGGTAACTATACTCAGTCTAGTCCATCGCTGACACACAGATGTTACATTTCTTGAATTTATGTGACATACATGATTATTATTTTTGTTAAAAACAAGTGCTGTTATGAATTTTCTCTGCTTTTATTGGGAGGTATTATTTACATAAATTCAAGGAATAGATGAATTGAAAAAAAGTNCTGACACACAGATGTTACATTTCTTGAATTTATGTGACATACATGATTATTATTTTTGTTAAAAACAAGTGCTGTTATGAATTTTCTCTGCTTTTATTGGGAGGTATTATTTACATAAATTCAAGGAATAGATGAATTGAAAAAAAGTATCATCTTGCTAAATTTTTTATATATTCTTTTAAGATTAAGAATTTATAACTACTTTAAAAAATTTCCGTCAATTAATCACAATGTGTTTTCCTTATGTTTGCAGTTTCACACACTATTAGAAAATAGTATTTCTTTTAAAATAAAACTTGCAGGACTTTGGTGTTCCAGTGCCAAAGACTCCATGTTTCCCATGTAGGGGACCCGGGTTAACCCCAGATCAAGGAACTAGATCGCATATGCTGCACCTAAGAGTTTCGGGCCAAAACAAAAAGGTCCCACATGCTGCAATGACTCAAGGTGCCATATGCCTCAACTAAGACACAGCACAACAAAATTAAAATAAATCTTGCATTTGGGTGTTGACTCTTGAGGATAAGAATAAGCTAAAGGCTTATAGACTGATGGTTTTTCAAGTTTTAATTAAATAAAATTACCTCTCAAGTATTCAAAAGACTGGTTTATGTCTGTACCATGGCATCAAGCATCTGCGATTGCTTTTCAAATAATTATTTAAGGCACAAGTCATTCACTTATTTTCAACCAAAAATATTGTTTCTGGAGTGCACTAGGATGAATTAAATATAGCAATATTAAAAGCTTAAATTATAAGTGTAGGGTGTACAAGTGTCATATGATGGTTTAGTTTGAAAATGGAATAAAAGATAATATTCAAAGTAAGAAAGGTCATTTTGATTACAACATCAAAAGCTGTTCATAGGACTGTAGTATTTTGTATAACTTCAGGGAAAAATACGTGATCTTTTTTTTTTTTTTTTGTACTAAGNAAATTATATATGAGGCTCACATATGTCTTTGGACAGAGGAGAAGTTGAAAGATAAGAAAGAAGTAAAAATTCCATTTCACCAGAAATTACAATTGTTTTCATTTTTATGTACTACCTTTCTATTATTTTTAAGGCATAAATTTTTCTTTCCTTCTGCTGTTTATTCCATGATATCAAGAAACAAGTACAGGGCAAGAGAAAAACAGCCCAGTGAGCCTAAAGTGTTTGCCTGAGATGTCACATTTGTTAAGTGAACGAGCTGACCCCATGTCTTTCTGGCTCCAAATCGTCCTCTAAAACCTACATTCTTCTACACATAACACAATGCCTCTCCTGAAAAATCTTAACAGAAAAAAAAGATGACTCAGTATTGTATTACAGAAAGTATTAAACACAGAAAGAAAATTCAGCAAGGCCTGAAATTTTACATTATTATGGAAGGTTGGTTTGGTTTTGTTTGTTTTTTTTTTTGGTAATTTCTAAGTAGTTACCAAAATGTTTACAGGGTTGGTGGTAAATTTTTTTTCTAGAATATATTCAAGAGGTATGGATTTCCCAGGTAGCACTAGTGGTANAAATTTTACATTATTATGGAAGGTTGGTTTGGTTTTGTTTGTTTTTTTTTTTGGTAATTTCTAAGTAGTTACCAAAATGTTTACAGGGTTGGTGGTAAATTTTTTTTCTAGAATATATTCAAGAGGTATGGATTTCCCAGGTAGCACTAGTGGTAAGGAGTAATCTCCCTGACAATATAGGAGCCACAGGAGATGCAGGTTCTATCCCTGGGTCGGGAAGATCCCGTGGAGGAAGAAATGGCAACCCATTCCAGTATTCTTGCCTGGGAAATCCCCTGGACAGAGGAGCCTGGTGGTCTATAATCCATGGGGTCTCAAGAGTTGGACACAGCTGAGCAACTGAGCTTTTTTTGATGATCCAGCGGATTTTGGCAATTTGATCTCTGATTCCTCTGCCTTTTCTAAAACCAGCTTGAACATATGGAAGTTCACGGTTCATATATTGCTGAAACCTGGCTTGGAGAATTTTGAGCATCACTTTACTAGTGTGTGAGCTGAGTGCATTGTGCGGTAGTTTGAGCATTCCTTGGCATTGACCTGCCTCTTGAGAAACCTATATGCAGGTCAGGAAGCAACAGTTAGAACTGGACATGGAACAACAGACTGGTTCCAAATAGGAAAAGAAGTATGTCAAGCCTGTATATTGTCACCCTGCTTATTTAACTTATATGCAGAGTACATCATGAGAAACACTGGGCTGNAGTCTGACACTGTTTCCACTGTTTCTCCATCTATTTCCCATGGAGTGATAGGACCGGATGCCATGATCTCCATTTTCTAAATGTTGAGCTTTAAGCCAACTTTTCCATTCTCCTCTTTTACTTTCATCAAGAGGCTCTTTAGTGAGATCCACTATGAATTTAATCAAACTGCTATGCCACTGTTGCTTCCCAACCTCCTCAGGAGCTTCCTAGGTATAATCTGAAACTGGCATCCACACTCAGAGGGCAGGGAGAGACCAAAGAAAGAGGTAGACCTCTCCAGATTGACAGGGGGCCAGTTTAATAAGTCAGGGAATGTAAATGCTTCTCTTGGCTAACTGCGAGATGAGTAGATTTCTGCACCTGCCCACCAAATACCAAAATTGTATACAGAGGCTTTACTTGAGTCCAGTCATATACCCAGTCCAGACAGTCTTGGCACACATTTCTGTTTCAAAGCTGTATCCTGCAGCAGATTCTGGGAGCAGGGAAGGGAAAGTGGAATGTACATTCAAGGATGAGGGAGAAGGGAAAGTGAAAGTGTTAGTCACTGAGTCATGTCTGACACTTTGTGACCCCATGAGCACTGCCTGCCAGGCTCTTTTGTCCATGGGATTCTCCAGGCAAGAATACTGGAGTGGGTTGCCAAGCCCTTCTCCAGGAGATCTTCCCGACCTATGGATTGAACCCAAGTCTCCCACATTGCAGGCAGATTCTTTACTGTCTGAGCCACCAGGGAAGCCCTGAGGGAGAATGGAGGGAGCCTGTAACTGTCTTGCCCAGGTCCACCCCTCCCAGCTCAACCGGTGATCATGTCTCCTTGATGACCTCCTCCAACAATCATCTATTCTAAGGCAAAGTCCCAGCTACAACTATTCACCTTTCACACAAGGAGGAATGTAGTGAAAAATAAAGAGCTCATCATCTATTTTCATCAATTCTTCCCTTCCCTTCACACCCGGAGTGAAATGAAAACGTTGAGTGATATATAGGGATATATTTTATCATTCTTTGTTAATTGATTGCTTTGGGGTTAGCATTTGCAAAAAAAATTTTTTTTTAATTTATGGACTGGAACTGAGAAAAATGCATATCATTTATAGAAAACATAATTGAAATTCAAGGAAGTATGACAAAAAATCTATAGATTTTTATTAACACCAGAGTGCAACCACAGTTATATACAAGAATATAATGACCACAACATTTATAATAATTTCATATGTCATTCAAGGCAAAATTAAGCTTATTAGCATAACTCTACAGATGAAGAGGAATCCTTCTTGTACTGCCCATATTCAATGGATCATGAGGAAAGTTTTAACTGACCACGTGGGAGGATGTTCTGGCAAGAGTAATAAATAAATACAATAGTTTTCTATAATGCTACATGCCACTGCAAAAAGCTCTGGAAATAAGTTACAACTAGCTTTTAAGAGAACAGAACCCTAATGAGAAACCACTCAGCTCTAAAAGATATATCAAACAACAAAAAGCAATAAAGGAAAAATAAAGAATAGTAGAATGATCTGGGGTGAATGTTCAGAAAGCAAAATTTGGAAATTCAGAACATGGAGTTTTAGCCCACTTAACCCTATTATTTGGAGAAGGAAATGGCAACCCACTTCATTATTCTCGCCTGGAAAATCCCATGGACAGAGGAGTCTGGCAGGCTACAGTCCATGAAGTTTCAAGATTCAGACGCCTGATGACTAAACCAACTCTATTATTATCTTTGTTTGAGTCATATGGGCTTTAGTCAATTTAGGCTGCATTAAGAAAAAAACATAGACTGGGTGGCTTGCTGCTGCTGCATCACTTCAGTCGTGTCTGACTCTGTGCGACCCCATAGACGGCAGACNACCAACTCTATTATTATCTTTGTTTGAGTCATATGGGCTTTAGTCAATTTAGGCTGCATTAAGAAAAAAACATAGACTGGGTGGCTTGCTGCTGCTGCATCACTTCAGTCGTGTCTGACTCTGTGCGACCCCATAGACGGCAGACCACCAGGCTCCCCCATCCCTGGGATTCTCCAGGCAAGAACACTGGAGTGGGTTGCCATTTCCTTCTCCGATAAATGAAAGTGAAAAGTGAAAGTGAAATCATAACACGTGTAGGTAGACCAAAAATAAGATCTAAAGATGGGGGTAGAAATGCAATATTACAAATGCTGCCTTTCTATAGAAAGACTTGCCTAACAGATTAATATACAGCTTACATAACAAGGTGGCTTAAATAACATAAAATTATTTCCCACAGTCCTGGAATGTGGTGAGTCCAAGATCAGAATGTCACCATGGTTTGGTTTTGGTGTAAGTCCTCTTCCTGACTTGCTGAGTCCTGTTTTGTAGAAAAAAACGCTCTGGCTTCTTCCTTTTAATGACACCTATTCAGTCAGGATGCCTCCACCCTTGTCCCTTAATTGCTTTGCAAAGGGCTCACCTCCAAATACCATCATGATGGGAATTACTGATTCAGCCAGTGAATTTTTAGGGGACATAAACATTCAATCTATAGCAGTGTGTTAAGGGAGAAAAATCTTGGTTCAGAGCAAATAAACTGCAAGAAATATCAATGCTAGAAATGCCAGATATGCCTAAACTAAGGTTTCAGTTAACCCATTTCTTTAACCTAGAGTATTATTATTGCTTTATTAATACCACTCACTTTTAAAGACTAAGAAAATGGAGTTAACAAAATTAAAAATTTCATCATGCCAGGACCTATGTATAGTTGCATCCAATTTGAATTGTTTCCTTATTAGAATCAACAATAGATGCCTTCACACTTTTTAAGCTTTTCAACATGATCAATAAAGAACATAAAAATCTTACTGTTATAGCATTGTTTTCATTTTATTAGTGTTATAAAACTAATATATGCACTTGAAAAGAAAATAAAACTAAAAAAAAAGTTATCTTGGCCCACCTTGCCCCCATTTCATAACTCTCGGTAAGTTTTTTACATCCCCTTATTTATCAATTTTAGACACTACATGAATTGACTCTAGAAAATAAAAGATGATAATTCAGCTCACTTGACTAAACTATCACCTCCTGATAGCCTCCTTTATATGTGATTGAGCTTTTTTTAGATATATAATTGTTGCCATTAATTCAATTAGTTATTTTCATAATATTTCTATAGAATTTTGAAAAATTAAGTTTATTCCTTCAAACTATTTATTTCTTGAAACTGTATTATATGGGGATTCTTGCCTATTTTGTAGGATAATTTTCCCTCCTTTATCATTGTCTTTATAACTTCATAGTTTATAAAGTACACATTTCATTTTATAATGAAAACTACCTTTGCTGTTCACCTAAAATGTTTTTCCTAAAAATACAAACCAATGAAGAATGCTTGGATTAGAACAACTGCATAATTAATAGTCAATGTAAAATGAAGTGATGATATATTTCTAGTGGAAAGTTAAAAGCAGTCATATAGCATAAAAAGTTTGTTGCTTGAGGTTATTTTAGTTATAACATGGATTTGTTTTGCTAGTGTTCTGAGAAAGGGATACAGAAGGGAGAAGACATATGAATATTTCCATTTTTCTCTTAAAGATGTTTTTCTTATGCTCTCAGAATTCCTTTTGCTTATGCATATATTAACTTTCAAAATACTTTTGAAGACATTTTTTAAAGATTTTTAAAAATGTATCTCTCTGTGAGTAGTCTTTTTTTATAACCAATCTGTGCCCTCTGGATCTTCTCAGATCTAATGCCAAATGTGTTTTCTGTTTGTTATATAATGGGCTGCCATCACATTACTCCAAGTTATGGCTCAGTAGGTGAAATAAATTTAAGTTCATGATGAACAGCTCTGCTCTCACAGTCATTTAGTATCAACAAGTAACATGAAAGGATTCACTTTGCAAGTGATAAGTGATTTTTTTTTGGTAGCAAAATAAGTATTTTCTCCATAATCATAGAATTGTACCCTGTGATTCTCATAGAGGGGTGGTAAGGGCACCACCCAGCATTTTAATCTATCACAGATAGCACCACAGGATCTGCTGGGTGATAACACCAGGTAAATTATAAGCTGGCCACACAACTGATTCCTGCAGAGGGCTGGGTCTCATTTAGAGATCACAATGTATGCATGTATGCATGCTCAGTTGTGTCCAACTCTTTGATACCCTATGCTCTGGAGCCCACCAGTCTCCTCAGTCCATGGGATTCTCCAAGCAAGAATACTCGAGTGGGTTGGTTTGTTCCCCCAGGGGAATCGTTCCGACCCAGTGATCGAACCCACATCTCTTGTAGAGATTCTTCACCACTGAGCCACTTTGGAAGCTAAGAGCTTGCAATAATCTTGATCAATAATGCCTTCAATTTCTAAAAGTCCACCAAGCAATGTGACTCTTAATAGCATTATGTGAGATGCAAAGATTTGTGTTTTAAATTAGAGGCAATATCTTATGAATGTGAGCAAGTGTGTCACACCTCATTTTATGAAGTTTCTCTCCCATGCCATAGGATCAATGTTTCTACAGTTCAGTTCAGTCATGACCAACTCTTTGCAACGCCATGGACTGCAGCATGCCAGACCTCTCTGTCCATCACCAACTCCCAGAGTTTACTCAAATTCACGTCCATTGAGTCGGTGTTGCTATCCAACCATCTCATCCTCTGTTGTCCCCTTCTCCTCCTGACTTCAATCTTTCCTGATATCCGGGTCTTTTGAATAAGAGTTCCTTGCATCAGGTGGCCAGAGTATTGGAGTTTCAGCTTCAGCATCAGTCCTTGCAATGAATATTCAGGACTGATTATCTTTAGGATGGACTGTTTGGATCTCCTTGCTGTCCAAAGGACTCTCAAGAGTCTTCTCCAACACCACAGTTCAAAAGCATCAATTCTTTGGACCTCAGCTTTCTTTTATAGTCCAATTCTCACATCCATACATGACTACTGGAAAAACCATAGCCTTAACTAGACAGACCTCTGTTGGCAAAGTAATGTCTCTGCTTTTTAATAGGCTGTCTAGGTTGGTCATAACTTTTCTTCCAAGGAGTAAGCGTCTTTTAATTTCATGGCTGCAGTCACCATCTGCAGTGATTTTGGAGCCCCCCAAAATAAATTCTGTCACTATTTCCCATTTATGTGACATGAAGTGATGGGGCTGGATGCCATGATCTTAGTTTTCTGAATGTTGAGCTTCAAACCAACTTTTTCTCTCTCCTCCTTCACTTTATTCAAGAGGCTCCTTAATTCTTTGCTTCCTTCTATAAGGGTAGTGTCATCTGCATATCTGAGGTATTGATATTTCTTCCAGCAATCTTGATCCCTGCTTTTACTTCATCCACCCCAGTATTTCTCATGATGTACTCGCATAGAAATTAAATAAGCAGGGTGATGATATAGACTTGATATACTCCTTTCCTGACTTGCAACCAGTCTGTCATTCCATGTCCAGTTGTAACTCTTGCTTCCTGACATGCGTACAGATTTCTCAGGAGGTAGAAAAGGTGCTCTGGTATTCCCATTTCTTCGAGAATTCTCAACAGTTTGTTGTGATCCACACAGTCAAAGGCGTTGATGTAGTCAATAAAGCAGAAATATATGTTTTTCTGGAACTCTCTTGCTCTTTCCGTGATCCAGCCAATGTTGGCAATTTGATCTCTGGTTCCTCTGCCTTTTCTAAAACCAGCTTGAACATCTGGAAATTCACAATTCACGACTGAAGTCTGGCTTGGAGAATTTTGAGCATTACTTCACTAGAGTGTGAGATGAGTGCAATTGTGCCGAAGTTAGAACATTCTTTGGCATTGCCTTATTTTTGGATTGGAATGAAAACTGACCTTTTCCAGTCCCGTGGCCACTGCTGGCCAAATTTGCTGGCATATTGAGTGCAGCACTTTCACAGCATCATATTTTAGGATTTGAAATAGCTCAACCGAGATTCCATCACCTCCACTAGCTTTGCTCATAGTGATGCTTTCTAAGGCCCACTTGACTTCGCATTCCAGGATGTCTGGCTCTAGGTGAGTGATTATATCACTGTNCAGCACTTTCACAGCATCATATTTTAGGATTTGAAATAGCTCAACCGAGATTCCATCACCTCCACTAGCTTTGCTCATAGTGATGCTTTCTAAGGCCCACTTGACTTCGCATTCCAGGATGTCTGGCTCTAGGTGAGTGATTTTATCACTGTAGTTATCTGGGTCATGAAGATCTTTTTTGTACAGTTCTGTGTATTCTTGCCACCTCTTCTTAATATCTTCTGCTTCTGTTAGGTCCATACCATTTCTGTCCTTTATCGAGCCAATCTTTGCATGGAATGTTCCCTTGGTATCTCTAATTTTCTTGAAGTTATCACTAGTTTTTCCCATTCTATTGTTTTACTCTCTTTCTTTGCACTAATCACTGAGGATGGCTTTCTTATCTCTCCTTGCTATATTTTGGAACTCTGCATTCAAATGGATATATCTTTCTTTCTTTCGTTTTTCGTGTCTCTTCTTTTCACAGCTATTTATAAGGCCTCCTCAGACAGCCATTTTGTTTTTTGTATTTGTTTTCCTTAGGGATTATCTTGGAGAAGGCAATGACACCCCACTCCAGTACTCTTGCCTGGAAAAATCCCATGGACAGAGGAGCCTGGTGGGCTGCAGTCCCTGAGGTCTCTAAGAGTCGGGCACGACTGAGTGACTTCACTTTCGCTTTTCGCTTTCATGCATTGGAGAAGGAAATGGCAACCCACTCTAGTATTCTTGCCTGGAGAATCCCAGGGATGGGGGAGCCTGGTTGGCTGCCATCTATGGGGTCGCACAGAGTTGGACACGACTGAAGCGACTTAGCAGCAGCAGCAGGGATCATCTTGATTCCTATCTCCTGTACAATGTCACGAACCTTCATCCATGTTCACCAGGCACTCTACCAGATCTAATACTTTCAGTCTATTTCTCACTTCTGCTGTATAATCATAAGGGATTTGATTTAGGTCATACCTGAATGGTCTAGTGTTTTTCCTACTTTCTTCAATTTAAGTCTGAATTTGCCAATAAAGAATTCAAATTCTGAGCCACAGTCAGCTCCTTATCTTGTTTTTGCCGACTGTGTAGAGCTTCTACATCTTTGGCTGCAAAGAATATATAATCAATTTGATTTTGGTGTTGACCATCTGGTGATGTGTATGTGCAGTCTTCTCTTGTGTTTTTGGAAGAGGGTGTTTCCTATGACCAGTGCACATCAACAGTGGACTGTCACAGTTACAGGGGCTCTAGGTGCAGCAGACTTGAGTATGGCATAAGCCCTCTTGGAGGAGGTCACCATTAACCCCACCATAGAGCTGCCAGAACTTACATAGGACTGGGAAATAGACTCTTGGAGGGCACAACAGAAACTTGTGGGCACCAGGACCCAGGAGAAAGGTGCAGTGACCCCACAAGAGACTGACCCAGACTTACCTGGGAGTGTCTAGGAGTCTCCAGCAGAGTCGTGGGTCGGTGGTGGCCTGCTGCAGGGTTGGAGTAATGAGTGTAGCGGTACATGCATGGGATCTTTTGAAAGAGGTCGTCATTATCTTCATTACCTCCACCACAGTTTAAAGTGAAGTCGCTCAGTCATGTCCAACTCTTTGCGACCCCATGGACTGTAGTCTATCAGGCTCCTCTGTTCATGGGATTTTCCAGGCAAGAGTGCTGGAGTAGATTGCCATTTCCTTCTCCAGGGTATCTTCCTGACCCAGGAATCAAACCCGGGTCTCCCACATTGTGGGTAGACGCTTTACCGTCTGAGCCACCAGGGAAGCTTGGCCTCAGGTAAATAGCAGGGAGGGTACACAGTTTCAGCTATCAACAGCTCTGCACTAGAAGATCCTTAACTGTTTTCTCTAATGACTTTGTCCCACAACACGCGTGTCATTTTTTTCCCCTCCTGTGGGGGCCATGACTTCAGTTTAGAATACTTGTTGAAACTATGTATTCATCTTTTGTAGCTTTTACTTAAAATTAAATCCTGTGTCTGATTTTCAGAATGTTTTGCTCTGAGTCTATAAGGGATAAGTTGCTTTAATAATGCCTTGGGGCATTAGTTGTATGCCTAGATTTGTTGGTTGACTATTCTGATTTTAGGCAGTTTTGGAAGGTATGTAAAGCATTTTACTGAGTCCTCTCACTCTACAATTCTCACAGTTTTGACTGCCTTCATACATTATAAATGATACTGCTACCTCAAAACACCAATGGTTCACCTTCTGAACACACCATAGTCAAGTGCTCTAGCAAATAATGTTTTATTTTATATTTTTTACCTCTTCATATACCACAAGTTATTACCTTCAATATCTGACCAGTGGGTTATATACCAGCTTCAGAATCCCATCCTGAAATTATACTGTCTCAAGGGCCACTACAACCAAGAGCTGTATCCTGGGTTTGCACCCTGAAGCAAAGCTGGAGTCAAGGGCTTGCATACAGGCAGATTACTTGGGGAAGTGACCCCAAGGAGCAGGAATGAGAGACTGTGAAGAGGAAACGGGAGAAGAACGGTTAGGTTGCACCCCACTGGCCTATAAGGCCTGTGCTTGCCTAGCTTCAAGACCAAAGAAAGAGGACAGAGTCAGCAGGAGAGAGATCGACAGTTTAATGGATAGGGAAGCTTACCTGGCTGAGGCGAGGTCCTGGAGCAGTGCCCCACTGTGCACCGTGGTCTGCAGGCAGGACTTGGCGGCAGTCTTTGCTCCTGCCAGGAGAGGAGTGATTATCAGTTACAAGGGGAATTGATTTCAGCTGGGCTCACTAGTTACCAGGGAAACCAGTAGAGGATCAAGACCCTCACCTGGCCTTTGATGAGAACAATCACCAGCTGGGGCCTGAGGCAAATACAAAAGAAGATCAGTTACATGCATAGGACAGAGGTAAAAGCAGGCACTGCTCAGGCAGGAGGGAGACGCAGAGAGCAAGAGAACAGTCATCTTGAGTGGCCTGACCTTACAAAACACAGTCCAGCTGTGGGTTATTGAGCTAAATACTATACTGGGGAGCTAGAGTTTTGATCCCACTGGGGCCTTTAAAGGGTTATGTAGAATGCACCTGAGAATTGACTCCTTGAGTATATTGACCTTACAAAACACAGTCCAGCTGTGGGTTATTGAGCTAAATACCATACTGGGGAGCTAGAGTTTTGATCCCACTGGGGCCTTTAAAGGGTTATGTAGAATGCACCTGAGAATTGACTCCTTGAGTGTGGGTGTATGTATGTATGCGTATGTGTATATATATATATATATATTTCAATCAGAGTTTCAAATTGCATTTAACTCTCTTACATGTATGGATTTGCACATGAATCAGAATTGTTGAGCTGGTTCCCACATTTGAGAAAATTACAAAGTGTTTAATAAAATCTATATTGTGAAAAGCTGTCATATTTTTAAGACATAAACAAATTTTCAAAAATAGAATTGCACTAAATATGTGAATCGATTCTCACAGGAGATGATCTCAAAATTACCAACACAACCTACAACATCATTAATTAGAAACTAAATAAACAAGATTTTTCACTGTGAATTAATATTTAATTAATTATACTATAATTACTTGTTTATTCACTAATATGCATTCTCTTTTGGCTATACTGCTTCTCATCATATATATTTGGTTATAGCACATGTATTTGCTGTAGAAAATTGGGAAATATCCGCTTATAAATAAATGTATGAAAAGAATACATGTAATTCTTGACATAATATTTCTCTCTCAAACAGGTGTATTTTCTGTTGGATTATGTTTCTATTAAATTGCTAAAGCAATTTATTTGGTCAGTATGTTTTTTCCCTTTTTTCTGTTTTTTTTTTGTTGTTGTTGTTGTTTGTTTGTTTAAATGAAGGGGGATATATAGTTATTCTGCTTTAAGGTTCATAGAGAATTCTGACAGAAAATATGTCTTTGAAGAATGTAATAAAAACCCACTAAAATAAAAAAACATAAATTTAGTTTTAATGTGATAATTGTTAGACATTCCATTTTAAGAGCATGATTGGTACCTGGTGTATGTGGGTGACTTCATCATATTAGAGAATGTTTGCTCTCTTAGGTGCTGTGTCTTCTTTCTCTCGCGCTCAGCTGCTTCAGTCATGTCTGACTCTCTGTGACCCCATAGACTCTAGCCCACCAGGCTCCTCCGTCCGTTGGATTCAATAGGCGACAATAAGCTCAGCTAAAACAGTGACTTTCTCTAATAGGGCTGTTCTGACTGAGGAACCCTGGCTCACAGTGTGCTCGACTTGACTTATACTGTGTGAACTGATGTGGTCACTTGCTCTCTTATCACTTATTTGCAAAGCACCAAAAATTTGTCCTTAGAATTTTGAACTCTACTCATTTATTCTATTTATTACTAATAATCAACTGTGTAATATCCCTCAGATTAAATTAATTAAACACTAAAAAGCAGATGTTGTTTTTGTATTGGTGATGACTTTATAGTTAATGCCAGAAACTATTCTAGCTAATTCTTAAGTGATTGATTTTTGACCAGCATAATTAGACAATCATACATTTTAAAATATACCACTCTCTATAACCTACCATGTCTTACCCCCTTGAACTTTGGGTGGGATTACACTGTAAGAATAGTCTACTTACTTGCATGTGGGCTTTATCTTTAGGGAATCACTAGTTAGATTTACCTTCCTTTCGTTGTGTGTGCATTATACCAAATNCATGTCCAACTCTTTGCGACCCCATGGACTGTAGTCTATCAGGCTCCTCTGTTCATGGGATTTTCCAGGCAAGAGTGCTGGAGTAGATTGCCATTTCCTTCTCCAGGGTATCTTCCTGACCCAGGAATCAAACCCGGGTCTCCCACATTGTGGGTAGACGCTTTACCGTCTGAGCCACCAGGGAAGCTTGGCCTCAGGTAAATAGCAGGGAGGGTACACAGTTTCAGCTATCAACAGCTCTGCACTAGAAGATCCTTAACTGTTTTCTCTAATGACTTTGTCCCACAACACGCGTGTCATTTTTTTCCCCTCCTGTGGGGGCCATGACTTCAGTTTAGAATACTTGTTGAAACTATGTATTCATCTTTTGTAGCTTTTACTTAAAATTAAATCCTGTGTCTGATTTTCAGAATGTTTTGCTCTGAGTCTATAAGGGATAAGTTGCTTTAATAATGCCTTGGGGCATTAGTTGTATGCCTAGATTTGTTGGTTGACTATTCTGATTTTAGGCAGTTTTGGAAGGTATGTAAAGCATTTTACTGAGTCCTCTCACTCTACAATTCTCACAGTTTTGACTGCCTTCATACATTATAAATGATACTGCTACCTCAAAACACCAATGGTTCACCTTCTGAACACACCATAGTCAAGTGCTCTAGCAAATAATGTTTTATTTTATATTTTTTACCTCTTCATATACCACAAGTTATTACCTTCAATATCTGACCAGTGGGTTATATACCAGCTTCAGAATCCCATCCTGAAATTATACTGTCTCAAGGGCCACTACAACCAAGAGCTGTATCCTGGGTTTGCACCCTGAAGCAAAGCTGGAGTCAAGGGCTTGCATACAGGCAGATTACTTGGGGAAGTGACCCCAAGGAGCAGGAATGAGAGACTGTGAAGAGGAAACGGGAGAAGAACGGTTAGGTTGCACCCCACTGGCCTATAAGGCCTGTGCTTGCCTAGCTTCAAGACCAAAGAAAGAGGACAGAGTCAGCAGGAGAGAGATCGACAGTTTAATGGATAGGGAAGCTTACCTGGCTGAGGCGAGGTCCTGGAGCAGTGCCCCACTGTGCACCGTGGTCTGCAGGCAGGACTTGGCGGCAGTCTTTGCTCCTGCCAGGAGAGGAGTGATTATCAGTTACAAGGGGAATTGATTTCAGCTGGGCTCACTAGTTACCAGGGAAACCAGTAGAGGATCAAGACCCTCACCTGGCCTTTGATGAGAACAATCACCAGCTGGGGCCTGAGGCAAATACAAAAGAAGATCAGTTACATGCATAGGACAGAGGTAAAAGCAGGCACTGCTCAGGCAGGAGGGAGACGCAGAGAGCAAGAGAACAGTCATCTTGAGTGGCCTGACCTTACAAAACACAGTCCAGCTGTGGGTTATTGAGCTAAATACTATACTGGGGAGCTAGAGTTTTGATCCCACTGGGGCCTTTAAAGGGTTATGTAGAATGCACCTGAGAATTGACTCCTTGAGTATATTGACCTTACAAAACACAGTCCAGCTGTGGGTTATTGAGCTAAATACCATACTGGGGAGCTAGAGTTTTGATCCCACTGGGGCCTTTAAAGGGTTATGTAGAATGCACCTGAGAATTGACTCCTTGAGTGTGGGTGTATGTATGTATGCGTATGTGTATATATATATATATATATTTCAATCAGAGTTTCAAATTGCATTTAACTCTCTTACATGTATGGATTTGCACATGAATCAGAATTGTTGAGCTGGTTCCCACATTTGAGAAAATTACAAAGTGTTTAATAAAATCTATATTGTGAAAAGCTGTCATATTTTTAAGACATAAACAAATTTTCAAAAATAGAATTGCACTAAATATGTGAATCGATTCTCACAGGAGATGATCTCAAAATTACCAACACAACCTACAACATCATTAATTAGAAACTAAATAAACAAGATTTTTCACTGTGAATTAATATTTAATTAATTATACTATAATTACTTGTTTATTCACTAATATGCATTCTCTTTTGGCTATACTGCTTCTCATCATATATATTTGGTTATAGCACATGTATTTGCTGTAGAAAATTGGGAAATATCCGCTTATAAATAAATGTATGAAAAGAATACATGTAATTCTTGACATAATATTTCTCTCTCAAACAGGTGTATTTTCTGTTGGATTATGTTTCTATTAAATTGCTAAAGCAATTTATTTGGTCAGTATGTTTTTTCCCTTTTTTCTGTTTTTTTTTGTTGTTGTTGTTGTTTGTTTGTTTAAATGAAGGGGGATATATAGTTATTCTGCTTTAAGGTTCATAGAGAATTCTGACAGAAAATATGTCTTTGAAGAATGTAATAAAAACCCACTAAAATAAAAAAACATAAATTTAGTTTTAATGTGATAATTGTTAGACATTCCATTTTAAGAGCATGATTGGTACCTGGTGTATGTGGGTGACTTCATCATATTAGAGAATGTTTGCTCTCTTAGGTGCTGTGTCTTCTTTCTCTCGCGCTCAGCTGCTTCAGTCATGTCTGACTCTCTGTGACCCCATAGACTCTAGCCCACCAGGCTCCTCCGTCCGTTGGATTCAATAGGCGACAATAAGCTCAGCTAAAACAGTGACTTTCTCTAATAGGGCTGTTCTGACTGAGGAACCCTGGCTCACAGTGTGCTCGACTTGACTTATACTGTGTGAACTGATGTGGTCACTTGCTCTCTTATCACTTATTTGCAAAGCACCAAAAATTTGTCCTTAGAATTTTGAACTCTACTAATTTATTCTATTTATTACTAATAATCAACTGTGTAATATCCCTCAGATTAAATTAATTAAACACTAAAAAGCAGATGTTGTTTTTGTATTGGTGATGACTTTATAGTTAATGCCAGAAACTATTCTAGCTAATTCTTAAGTGATTGATTTTTGACCAGCATAATTAGACAATCATACATTTTAAAATATACCACTCTCTATAACCTACCATGTCTTACCCCCTTGAACTTTGGGTGGGATTACACTGTAAGAATAGTCTACTTACTTGCATGTGGGCTTTATCTTTAGGGAATCACTAGTTAGATTTACCTTCCTTTCGTTGTGTGTGCATTATACCAAATGAAACTTTGATGCTTTGGGAATGAGAATAATATCTTAACATCTCATTGTTATAGCCTTATTTCTTTATCTCTATACTCTATTACATTTACTACACACATGAATAAACACACATCTGATTAAACTTGTCTAGAAACTCACGTAACAAGTATTATATTACATTCTTCTAAAGAGAATAAAGACCCTGTTTGTAGGTGAGCTAAGTATCGATATTAGCTGGAATATAGATAATTCCTGAAACTTCAGTGTCTTATTGCAAAGGAGAATTTTTTTCCATGCTTGCTTGAGCTTAGTTAATGGTGGTCATATTAATCAGAAAAGATTGTTTCATCTGGTTATTAATGGATGAAAAAAATGGAGGTTTTTTAATTTTTGACAAATAGTTTCCACAGTCACTTTTGAGATGTGCTCACTCTGCTAATAGATGGAAGAAGAAATAGTCTGAATTCCTTGAGCCAGAATTCAATGAAATATCCAGAATTCATTCAGCCAGAATTCAATACCATAGCTTTCCTAGATGCAAGAGGAGATAGGGAATTCTGAGTGGTGTGACTGGAGCAAATCATTTAACTTCTGTGTGTTTCAGTCTACCACCTGAATTCACATATTCCTACCAAATAAAATTGTTTGGATTATCAAATTCAGTGAGGTTATCCACTCATTCAGGCTTCTGATCTCTTCAAGGCTTTAACTTTGTTTCTTTGGTACCTCTGGGGAGCATAACAGTTTCGCACAGTTGTTGTGCCTGACATTTAACAGCTATATATGTTCCCTTTTATCCTGCTAACACCATTAGGACTATTTCCTTCATCATGGCTTCTGAAATTGAATCCTTTAAATTATGCTATCAGTATCCTTCCTGATGCTTAAAACAAAATTACTTAGCTTGTAAATGCTCCACTTGAGACAAACACACGTCTTGGGAAATATAAATAAATTGATTTTGATTGGATATCTTTTATGAAAAAATAAATGATTTATTTCATAAATGCACTGGGAATATATATATCATAATTCCACTGAATACTACCTTATTTATCTATTACTATTCTCTTTTATTAAAGATGTATTTTCCCCTTAAGAAGTTAGACATTTTATATGTAACTACAAAAAAATGAAAATGAGTACACAGTGTGTTTATATTAGAAATCCAATATTTTTATCATAAAATATGAATGTTAAATTCAAACAAAAGTACATATTATGAATTTGTGTCTACAATAAGTTATATCAATTTTGTGAGAAAAATGATACTATAAGCAGTTATTCAAATAAAATATAATCTCAAGGAGCTGCAACAACATATACTTACAAAAATACTGAGAGTTGTAAAAGATTGTCATTGTACATGTAAAATCAGGAAGAACCAATTTTCCAACTGATATTAGTTTTGAAGATCTTTATGTACATTTTAGTGTTTTGAAAGGCTTGGCATTTTATAGTCATGTATTATGTAATAAAGTCTTAATGCCATTGGTCTGCTTTTACTGCTGCTTTGCCATCACAGAATCTTAAAACAAACAAACTAGGAACAAAAGAAATGTTTTAAGATTCTGTGATGGCAAAGCAGCAGTAAAAGCAGACCGGTGGCATTAAGACTTTATTACATAATACATGACTATAAAATGCCAAACCTTTCAAAACACTAAAATGTACATAAAGTGGTGGATTCATATCGATGTATGGCAAAGCCAATAGAGTATTGTAAAGTAAAATTTAAAAAATAAATAAATTTTAAAAAAATAATAAATTAAAAAAGAAATACATAAAAACTTGAGGACTGAAGTCAAGGAAGGAAACTGGAAAAGAGAAAATGAAAGCAAACTTAAATGCCTAATAGTAAATAATGAAATACAGTTAAATTCTCACATGTATTTATTCCACTAAACGTGAATGGGATGAATTCCCTTGAAAAATGCAAAAAAAAAAAACAAAAAACTGCACATAGTTCAGATAGAAAACATTAAAAATCAAAATCATGTGAACAAAATTTACATGAATGAATACATCTCTCTTTTTCTCTGTCCGCATAAAGTTCATTTTTATGCACATATAAACACTGAGTTAATTGGATCATAGAGATACAAGAAGTCTCAAAGATTTTAAAAAATCAGAAATATTACCAAAGATTCTACCTTGAAAAATAATACTGTAATTGAATTAGAAATAAAATGACTTACAAATGTGTTAAATTTCTTTCTTTCTCCTTCTTTTTTTTTTTTTAGTGGAGTCCAATATAACACAAGCATTAGAAAGAACCCACACTGGAAATTACAAAATATTTGGAATTAAATGGTCATAACACTATGTGTCAAATCAGAAAGCATAAAACTATAGTAGTAATTTAATATACTATTGAAGTAATAATTTTTATAAATATATATTGAAAACAAATGTAAAACAAAGTTTTAGTTCATGCTGCTCTAACAAAGTGCCATAGACCAGTAGATAATAACAGAAATTTATTTATTTATGGAGGCACATGGACATCACCAGATAGTCAATACTGAAATCTAATTGATTATATTATTTGCAGCTGAAGTGGATAAACTCTATACAGTCAGCAAAAACAAGACCACTAGACTATTCAGGTATGACCTAAATCAAATTCCTTACGATTAGACAGTGGAAGTGATTTTATAGATTTGAGGGATTAGATTTGATAGAATGCCTGAAGAACTATGGATGGAGGTTCATGACATTGTACAGGAGGCAGGGATCAAGACCATCTCCAAGACAAAGAAATGCAAAAAGGCAAAATGGTTGTATAAGGAGGCCTTACAAATAGCTGATGAAAGAAGAGAAGTAAAAGGCAAAGGAGAAAAAGAAAGAGATATATCCATCTGATTGCAGAGTTTCAGTAATTAGCAAGGACAGAGAAGGAAGCCTTCCTAAGTCATTAATGCAAAGAAATAGAGGACAACAACAGAATGGGAAAGACTAGAGATCTCTTCAAGAAAATTAGAGATACCAAGGGAACATTTTCATGCAAAGATGGGCACAGTAAAGGACATAAACAGTGTAGACCCAAGAGAAGCAGAGGATATTAAGAAGACGTGGCAAGAATACATAGAAGAACTATACGAAAAGATCTTAATGACCCAGATAACCACGATGGTGTGATCACTCACCTAGAGCCAGACATCCTGGAATGTGGAGTCAAGTGGGCGTTAGAAAGTATCACTATGAACAAAGCTGGTGGAGGTGATGGAATTTCAGTTGAGCTATTTCAAACCCTAACAGGTGATGCTGTGAAAGTCCTGCACTCAATATGCCAGCAAATTTGGAAGACTCAGCAGTGACCACAAGATTGGAAAATGTCATTTTTCATTCTAACCCCAAAGAAGAGCAATGCCAAAGGATGTTCAAACTACTGCATCTCACATGCTAACAGAGTAATGCTCAAAATTCCCCAAGCAAGGCTTCAACAGTACGTGAATCATGAAATTCCACATGTTCAAGCTGGTTGTAGAAAAGGCAGAGGAACCAGAGATCAAATTGCCAACATCCATTGGATCATAGAAGAAGCAAGAAAATTCCAGGAAAGCATCTACTTCTGCTTTATTGACTATGCCAAAGCCTTTGATTGTGTGGATCACAAGAAACTGTGGAACAGTCTTAAAGAGATGTGAATACCAAACCACCTTACCTGCCTCCTGAGATATCTGTATGCAGGTCAAGAAGCAACAGTTAGAACTGGACATGGAACTACAGACTGGTTCCAAGTCAGGAAAGGAGTACATTAAGGCTCTATATTGTCACCCTGCTTATTTAACTTCTATGCAGAGTACATTATGAGAAATTCTGGGCTGGATGAAGCACAAGCTGGAATCAAGATTGCTGAGAGAAATATCAGTAACTTCAGATATGCAGATGACACCACCCTTATGGAAGAAAGTGAAGAAGAACTAAAAAGCCTCTTAATGAAAGTCAGAGAGGAAAGTGAAAGAGTTGGCTCAAAACTCAGCATTCAGAAAACTAAGATCATGGCATCACATCACGGCAAATAGAAGGGGAAACAGTGGAAATAGTGTCAGACTTTATCTTCTTGGGCTCCAAAATCAATGCAGATGGTGACTACAGCCATGAAATTAAAAGATGCTTGCTCCTTGGCATAAAAGCGATGACCAACCAAGACAGCATATTAAAAAACCGAGACATTGTTGACAAAGTTCCATACAGTCAAAGCTATGGTTTTTCCCGTAGTCATGTATGGATGTAAGAGTGGACCATAAAGAAAGAGGAGCACTGATGAACTGATGCTTTTGAACTGTCATGTTGGAGAAGACGCTTGAGAGTCCCCTGGGCTGTAGGGAGTTCAAACTAGTCAATTCTAAAGGAAATCAGTCTTAAATGTTCATTGGAAGCACTGATACTCAACTCCAATACTTTTGCCACCTGATGCAAACAGCTGACTCACTGGAAAAGACCCTGATGATGGGAAAGATTAAATTCAGGAGGAGTAGGGGGCAACAACAGAGGATGAAATGGTTGGATGGCATCGCCACCTCCATGGAGATGAGTTTAAGCAAGTTCTGGGAGTTGGTGATAGACAGGGAAGACTGGCCTGCTGCAGTCCGTGGGGTCGTAACTGCTGCTAAGTCACTTCAGTAGTGTCTGACTCTGTGCGACCCCATAGACGGCAGCCCACCAGACTCCCCCATCCCTGGGATTTTCCAGGCAAGAACACTGGAGTGGGTTGCCATTTCCTTCTCCAGTGCAGGAAAGTGAAAAGTGAAAGTGAAGTTGCTCAGTTGTGTCCGACTCTTCTCGACCTCATGGACTGCAGGTCCTCTGTCCACGGAATTTTCCAGGCAAGAGTACTGGAGTGAGGTGCCATTGCTTTCTCCGATGGGGTTGTAAAGAGTCCAATACATATGAGCAACTGAACCAAACTGAACTGAGAGGCTAAAAGTCTTGAGATCAAGGTGCCAACATGAGTTCTGGTGAGAACTTTCTTCCTGTTTGTAGACTGATAATTTCTCATTATATCTTCACATTGCAGAGAGCAGATAGGGCAGAAAACTTTTATTGTAACTCTGTAAGGATTCAGATGCCATTCATGAGAACACCACCATCATGGCCTCACTTAATCATGATTACCTCCCCAAATCCTTGTCTCCTAACATCTTCACGTTGCAGGAGAGAGTTTCAATGTATGAAACATTTAGTCAATAAGAACGTATATATTATATAACATGGGGAATGTAATCAATATCTTATAGTAACTTTTAATGAAAAATAAACATTTTATACAATTTATATACATTTTGTTACAAGTTTTTTTAACTTAAATTTATTTATTTTAATTGGAGGCTAATTATTTTACGATATTGTATTGGTTTTGCCATACATCAACATGAATCTGCCACAGGTGTACACATGTTCCCCATCCTGAACCCCCTCCTACCTCATTTCCCAGATCATACCTCAGGGTCATCCCAAGTTTTTAAAAAATTATTTAAAGAATTTAAAAATTA
>SJYV01026321.1:0-14364 GCA_006410875.1 Neotragus pygmaeus
GTCCACCTGCGGGGTCCCCCTTCCGTGGCCCCAGAGCCCTTCAAGGCGAGGCAGCCCCAGATCCGTGTGAGCCCGGGTTGGGCGGGCAACGTGCCCCTTCCCCATTGTTTCTTCCCGAGGCTCCGGGGAACCTGCCACTTGCTCTGACCTCCGGCGCCTCCCACCTCACTTTTCTCGCCTTTGGTGGAGACCACAGGCTGTAGCCCGAAGAAGGCGGCGAGACCCGCCAGGAGCGAGAGCTCGGAGCGCAGCAACGGCTCTATCCTCGTTTTGCTTCATGCTGAGTCTGTAGCCTTCAGTGCAGTGCCGGGCGCGATTGTTCTTTCCTCGGCACAGAACAGGTTCCCAGTGGCAGACAAAGCAGATGACCTCTCATCGCTTGGTTTTGCACCAGGAGAATCCCCCGGAGCCTTGATCGTGGAGTGATCTTGTCGTTTGGGGCCTTAACTCTGAAGCCAGAACAAAGGCAAACGCCTGCTTTCCAGAGCTGTCTGTGGCCTTTCGGAATTGCAGTCTGGTTCTCGGGAAGGTTCACCGCGTTTCGTGTACCGAGTTCAGACCTTGCACCTTCTGTCAGGTTGGTTATGTTGAGAGTCCAGTGGCAAGAAGGACCCCCAGGTTCCCTCTGTCCCCTGGGGATGTGGCAGGAGCCCCGCTGGCTGCTGTTTACTTTTCCAGGGAATGGCGTTTCAGAGGATATCTCCCTTTCCCCCCAAACTTCACCCTCGAGGCCTCTTTAAAAAGTAACAGCACAGCCTAGGCCATGGGGACAGTGAGTCTCCAATGCAGTGATAGTGGGTGCAGAATTCCCCGAGCTGGCTGAAGGGAACCCGGATCCCAGCTCTCGGCAGCCTCTTTACAGGTTTTCCACAATGCCAGTTGCTTTCATGAGCCATGCTGGTCTTTATTTGCCTAATTTTCTATCTCTTATTTCTAAATGCATGTTTAGAAATATTGTCTCATGGACATCATTTTAGGCAGTGGTGATGGTAGCTGTGTGGCGACTGATGAGACTTCACCAAATTTATTTCTACAGGGGAAAGGGGCTGGTGGTTTAGCTGCTAAGTGGTGCTCGACTCTTGCGACCTCATGGACTGTAGCCCGCCAGGCTCCTCTGTCCATGGGATTTTCCAGCAAGAATACTGGAGTGGGTTGCTGTTACCTCCTCTAGGGGATCTTCCCCACCCTGGGATCAAACCCTGGGATCAAACCCCAGTCCCCTGCACTGAAGGCAGATTCTTTACCAAGTGATCCCCTCTAGAGCCCACCAAACAGCTGCCGTTGCCATGGTTACAGGATAAATTGATTACTGCTAACCCTAGGACTGGCTGAAGCTTCAGGAGTTGCTATGGTAACTTGACAAAATAAACTAGGGCTTTTCAACACCTATAGGCAGAGCCTGCTCAGAGGTTGAGCTCTGTTTTTGTCTTTTTTGCTTACAATTCATGTTTAATGTGGTCAGTCTATTTCTGTGGACAGATGTTTGGGCATTGATTACATGCTCAGTCCTTGGCTAGCTGCAAGGACAGAAACATGAAGTGCCATCAAATGTGGAATAACATTTACTGAGCACCTGCTCTGTGCCAGACATGGACACTTACATACTTGATTATAGTCAATTCTAACACGTCTGACAAGTCTATGACATTGGTATTATTATTCCCATTTTACAGATCAGGATACAACACTTAAGTGAAATGAAGCAATTTCATTTAAAAAACATTAAAAAAAAAAAACAATTTCATTGGGTTAGCAGTAACCCAGGACATATCATTAGCAAGGAAGAACATGGGTTTCAAACTGGCTCTGAGGATTTGCAAAGCTGCTATGTTTTCCAGCTTATTGCCTCCCCCTGAGAAAGACACAAAATAAGGGACCAGGTGGACATGTTTAAAGATGGCTCATCTCTTCTCCAAGCTTCCCAGGTAGCTCAGTGGTGAAGAACTCGCCTGCCAATGCAGGAAGCCTAAGAGACACGGGTTCGATCCCTGGGTCTGGAATATCCCCTCGAGGAGGGCATGACCACCCACTCCAGTATTCTTGCCTGGAAAATCCCATGGACAGAGGAAGCCTGGCAAGCTATAGTCCATGGGGTCTCAAAAGAGTTGGACGTGACTTAGCGACTAAACAGCAGCCGCAGCGTTTATGCTTGGCGACAGTGCGTGCTCAGCACAAGCTGTGGGTGTGCAGTGACCACCAGGTGGGTGTGGGTGTGTGACCAAGCTGCTGTCCCCACACATCGGCAGGGGGCAGTTGGACAGAGACATATGAACGCCTCCATCCATTTGTTCGGCTAATGCTGAGTGCTGGCCTGATGCCAAGCTCCGTGTCAGGCACTGGGACAGGGATGCTGGGGGACAGTTGAATAGAATATACATTTTCTTTCTGGACCCTTGGAGAGCAGTGGACAATGCCAGACCAAGCCATTTCCAGAAAGGGCGACCAAAATGCCTGGCATATAGTAGACCCTCCATAAGCATCTGTGGGATGATTGGAAGAGGGTAAGACAAGATGTATGTACTTGAAAGGACAATCACAGGAAAAGCCAGTGAATTGGAGGTGCACATGCCCCCGCCCCTGAACACCTGCTCATCAGTTCTTGAGCCGAGGAGTTCTGATAGATGAGAACTAGCAGCAGATTCCCCCTGGTGGGCCTGGGAATAAAGGTATTCTAAACAGAGAGGCACGGAGCTTCCCTGGTGGTCCAGTGGTTAGGAGCTGGCACTTTCACTGCCATGGCCCGGGGTTCAATCCCTGGTCAGGGAGCTAAGATCCTGAAAGCCGTGTGGTGCAACCAAAAAACAGCAGAGATGCATGGAGGCAGGAAAGCCCAGAATGTATTCGCAGAATCCTCCAGGAAGCTGGAGGGCAGGGGGCGTCACAGAACTGGGAGAGAGAGGCCAGGAGCTGGTGGCAGAAGGTACTCACTGCCTGGGATGAGAAGTTCACACTGAAGCAGGAAACGGTGGGAGCTGTTGTAGGTGACTGAGCACAAAGGATCTCTCACTGAAGCAGCACCCTGGGAAGGCCTCAGCCTCAGCAGAGCCCAAAGCTGGAGGGATGGATGGAGTAGAAAGCACACACCTGTTTGATTCACTGATGGAGCAGAAGAAACCACATCCTTGTGACTCCAAACCCCAAGTCTCTCTCCCTTCACCAAGTTGTGAAATATGATTTCTCTTTGTGGCTTAAAAAAAAATCTGGAGGATATATGCCATTTTAGATAGACACCCTTCTCAAAAGTTAAGCATCAAAAAGACACTGTTCTTGGATGTACAAAGTGGACATCAGTTATCCAGCAGATCCTCTTATAGGGATGCACCCTCCCTTGTGCATGTACTCAGGGCTGTGGGTCTGGATTTAGAAAATGCCGTGGGTGCTGAAGATATAAAGACTCAGCTCGCTCCTGAGCCTTGGAGGCACTCTACTCTCCTTTTCCCCAACCCTAAAAACACCCCAGCCCCTCTCTATACAGTCCCTGGGTCCCTGGAGATTCTAGAAGGGTGAGTGGTGAACAGGAGTATATGTTTTCCTATGGCCAGAGAGGGCCAGTAGAGGAAGGCTACCCAGACCCCTGGGAGCTGGAAGGTCAGGAGAAGCGCAGATATTGAAGACCGATCCTCAAAGCCCTGTGTTGGCAGTGGGGTAGCCTGTCTCCAAAAATGGCCCCAACCATTCCTTCCCTACTTCCTGGAGGCACCTGTTGGCTCCCCATTAGAGGGTGGGAGATCTGATTCCCCGCCCCTTGATCTGAGCCCGGCTTAGTGACTTTTCTGACCAAGACAAGTAGTGTGAGTGACATTCTGAGATGAGCTTGTAAGAAACCTGCAGCCTCTACCTGGGACTCTTGGAGCGCTTGCTCTGGGGTAAGTCTGTGAACTTCCGTCATGCATGAAATGTGGAGATCCTGAGACCGCCAGACTCAGGAAAGGGAAGGAACATTTAAGAGGCCTACTCTGTGCTGGGCCAACACATGGAATGAACTGGAGGTACAAGGAGCCCTGTTTGCATGTTTCTAGGTTGTGACCCCCTATAGAAAAAAAAACAGGTCTAGGGCGTAAGAACTCACTCTTACTTTTGTCTTCCATTGTCCCTACAGTGACGAGTCTAAACCCCGGAGTTCCCAAATGTTGCCACCATTAGAATCACCCGGAAACTTCTAAGAGTCCTGCTGCCCAGGTCCCTCCCTAGACACTCCCATCCGAGTCTGGAGCTGGGAGCCAGCATCAATACTTTATTTTCATCCCTTAGTTGATCCCAGGGTGCAATCAAGGTTGAGACCTGGACCTGAAACCACTGTAGGGCTGTTCCCCTCCCACCTCTCTGCTGCTGCTGCTGCTGCTGCTGCTGCTAAGTCACGTCAGTTGTGTCCGACTCGGTGTGACCCCATAGAAGGCAGCCCACCAGGCTCCCGTCCCTGGGATTCTCCAGGCAAGATCCCACCTCTCTGGGTGGAGCAAATCTTTGACTCTCTGGTCCCTGTTAGGTCATAAAAAGCCATGCCGTCCCTGGAAGTCACTCCAGTGTCAATTCAGCACATTCAAATGTTGAGGCCCAGAATAATGGGAACTTGCTCCAGAACAGAGATCCTTATTTAGGATTAGCAGATGCAAACTGTTATGCAGAGAATGGGTTTACAATGAGATCCTACTGTTATAGCACAGGGAAGTATACTCAATACGCTGTTATAAACCTTAATGGAAAAGAATATGAAAAAGGATATCTGTCTATCTATCTATCTGTGTATCCATATGTTAATCATTTTGCTGTCCAGCAGAAACTAACACAGTGTTGTAAATAAAATTTAAAAGAAGAAAAAAGAAAATTGAGGTTCTCTATGCTTCCAGACCACCCCTGCCGCAGGTGGGAAACTTGGAGCTGGAGGGGGTGCCTTTATTATTCTCAGGGTACAGACAAGGAAGAGATGGAGAGACAGAGTGGTTTGGCTGGCAGGCAGGGGAGCCAGGAGGGGAGCCTCGTCTGCTGACTACAGGCTTGTCCTTCCCCTCCCAGAGCAGTCCAGAGGCTGGGGGACAGGGGGGACCCAAGACCCTCCATGGATCAGCTTCAGGGAATCATCAAGCCTCCAAGGAACATGAAGTATCATGACCAGGTACATTTTGAAAACAAGTTCTTAAATCTGTATTCGTGTCCTAGGGCTGCCATAACANAGCAGTCCAGAGGCTGGAGGACAGGGGGGACCCAAGATCCTCCATGGATCAGCTTCAGGGAATCATCAAGCCTCCAAGGAACATGAAGTATCATGACCAGGTACATTTTGAAAACAAGTTCTTAAATCTGTATTCGTGTCCTAGGGCTGCCATAACAAATGACTACATTCCGGATGCCTTAAAACAGCAGAAATGTAATCTCTCCCAGTTCCAGAGGCTCCGAGTTCAAAGTCAAGGTGTCAGCAGGGCTGTGGTCTCTTCGAAGGCTCCTGGGAGGACAATCCCAAGCCTGTGTGTCAGCTTCACGGTGTGGTCTGCAATCACTGTGTCCGTGGCTGGCAGCCGCACGCTGGTCTCTGCCTCCGTGGTTACCTGGCCCTCTCCCCATGTCTCTGCGTCTCTTCTCTTCCTCTCCTCAGCACACTAGTCATATTGGACTAGGGCCCACCCTACTAATGTCTCCTTCACTTGAGAGCATCTGCATAGATCTTATTTTCAGTTCAGTTCAGTCCCTCAGTCGTGTCCAACTCTTTGTGACCCCATGGACTGCAGCACGCCAGGCCTCCCTGTCCATCACCAACTTCCGAAGTTTACCTAAACTCATGTCCATTGAGTTGGTGATGCCATCCAACCTCCTCTTATCCTCTATCACCCCCTTCTCCTCCAGCCTTCAATCTTTCCCAGCATCAGGGTCTTTTCAAATGAGTCAGCTCTTCGCATCAGGTGGCCAAAGTATTAGAGTTTCAGCTTCAACATCAGTCCTTCCAATGAATATTCAGGACTGATTTCCTTTAGGATGGACTGGTTTAATCTCCTTCCACTCCAAGGGACTCTCAAGAGTCCTCTCCAACACCACAGTTCAAAGCATCAATTCTTCAGCGCTCAGTTTTCTTTATAGTCCAACTCTTATCCATACCTGACTACTGGTTATGTCTGTTAGAAAGCTATTAAATGAGATAAGAGAGACACCACAAGGCTGAAGGAGTTTCACCAGGCCCCTCCCCCACATTATGCATTTTTGAGATCAGATGGCGTGAGGTGTGTCATCACTCGCCCTGGCCACAAAACAATTGACAAGAAAACTAGTTTGTTGAGCCGGGTTTGGGAAAAGAAAAAGTTAATCTTAGGGGGAACCATTTTGAAGAAAGGCAAATTCCAAAGCAAATACATTTCATTAACATAGCTTAAGAAAAATATTTCCATAAGAAAAACACATTGGTTAGCTCTAAGCAGAACAACGTGTTGTCAACACAGAATTAAAAGAAACCTCTTTTAACTTTGTGTAGAGAAGGAAAAAAAAATCTGTCAGTTGCAGTTTATTTCCTCCTGCCTCATAGGGACCTCTGGTGTTCCTGCCTGTTACACTCACTTTTTCTCATGTTACTGTACGAATCAGGGTAATATGAGAAGGAAGCCTCGGCTTGGCAAGTCACATAATTGATGCCTTCTGGAATTTCTCAGCTTGCCTTCAATCCCCACAGTGTTTGTACTTTAGGAATTTCATATTTACTTCCATATTATGCACACATTACCTGAGGGAACGTAGAGATGTTACATGTAATTATGGTGAATCATTTAGCAAACAATTAGGGATCAAGAACAAACAAGTCACTCTTTCCAAAACCCCTTCTTTAATCACTTTGCACATCCCCAGAACCTGGAGCAAATATTAAGATAATTAATCACTGCCAGCCTGTCAGTCATAAGGACAACATTCCCAATTAATTATGTGGAGCTGATGCTCAGTCCTGGAATGAACTGAAGTTTTGTTAAAGGTCACACTCTAAATCCTCTGTGTAAAGGAGAGATTCAAGTCAGTTCCAATGCTTCCTGTAGGATTATCTGTTCTGGGCTTGGCTGTCATCAACAACAAATTCCACACAATCTAGCTGTTTCATCAGAGCATCTTCTCCATGACCCTGTATGAACTTCCATGCTTGGAAGAAGCAGGAGAGACTTTCCAGTCATTTGTCAGAGGTCAAATTGTGGTACTTTTGTTATATAAGGGTGCCTTGGAGAAGCAGACGAGTCTGGCAAATCCACTAGCATTTAGAAGCAGAATGAGATAGCGCCAGGTGGTAGAACTGCTCCATCAGGGTCTGAGACTGGGCTCAGAAAACAGATGACTTCTTGGTNGAAGAGTGTGATCTTGGTTCCTGTGTTAGTGACCACTGGTCTTTGAGAGGCAGTGGACAGATCACTTCTCTAAACCTCAGTTTCCTCCCCTGTGAAATGGGGACAAAGTGGCCTTCCTCATGGCACTGTTCATCTAGTCATTCAGCAAACATCTCCCGCGTGCCAGGCCCTCCCTCTGGAGCGCTGAGGGGCAGAGGGTCACAGGCCCTGCTGTGTAATAATGTGACAGGCTGGAGTAAACGCAGTTGCCCCGTACCCCAGAAGAGGCACCTCCCCAAGCTTAGGGCTTCAGGGAGACTTCCGGAGGTCCGAATTGAGCTG
The DNA here is from genome assembly GCA_006410875.1 of Neotragus pygmaeus. Taxonomy (NCBI): domain Eukaryota; kingdom Metazoa; phylum Chordata; class Mammalia; order Artiodactyla; family Bovidae; genus Neotragus; species Neotragus pygmaeus. The sequence continues at coordinate 7,629 of SJYV01026321.1, forward strand.
AGTTTGAAGGATGCATAGCGGGTTGTGTAGACAAAGGATGAGGACCCTCCAGGCTGGGGCAATGACGTGATACGGATGGGACTTGAACGGTGTCTCTTGCTGGGAATGAGGGGTGTAAGCAGTTATTTGTTGGGGCCAAGCAGCAGGTCAGGGGGATAGTGGAGATGAAGCCAGCAGGCAGGGAGGGGGAAACTGGGCCCAGGTAGGTGGACTCATGGAGTGGAGCAAGACGGGGTGGGGGACTGTGGTGACCCAGGGAGCAGGGGCCTGGCCTGGAGGGCACACAGGTAGCGGCCCTGAGCTCCAGGAGCGTGCTTGTGCCGTGCAGACACACAGGCTGGGGGGCTGCAAGTGCTTGTGGCTGTTTTAAGAAAACCGAAAACTCCGATGCTTCCAAGCAGTCTGGATTTTCCAATGTTCACAGCTAATTAAAATCTTGATTTTTCTTAATTGGAATATAATTGCCTTACAATGTTGTGTTAGTTTCTGCTGTACACCGAAGTGAATCAGCTACATATGCACATATATCCCCTCCTTCCCTCCCCGTCCCTCTAGATCATCACAGAGCCCCGAGCTGAACTCCCTGCGCTGTACACACCAGCACCAGGGACTGGCTTTGTGGAAGACCGTGTTTCCATGGATGGGGTGGGAGTGGGGGAGGCTGCTGGCGGTGGGGAGCAGCGGATGAAGGTGTGAAGGTTTGCTTGCTCACCCCACCTCCTGCTATACAGCCTGATTCCTAACAGGTTGCGGACTGGTACTAGCTAGGCAGCAGATTCCCACTCGCTGTCTATTTTACACATGGTGGTGTATTTATCGGGCTTCCCTGGTGGCTCAGAGGGTAAAGTGTCTGCCTGCAATGCAGGAGACCTGGGTTTGATCCCTGGGTCAGGAAGATCCCCTGGCGAAGGGAAAGGCCACCCACTCCAGTATTCTGGTCTGGAGAATTCCATGAACTGTATAGTCCATGGGGTCATAGAGAGTCAGACATGACTGAGTGACTTTNCCTGGGTCAGGAAGATCCCCTGGCGAAGGGAAAGGCCACCCACTCCAGTATTCTGGTCTGGAGAATTCCATGAACTGTATAGTCCATGGGGTCATAGAGAGTCAGACATGACTGAGTGACTTTCACTTCAATATAATTTCAGCTAGTTAGTGGCTTAAAGCAATCGTTTCGTTCGTGGGACCAGAATTTGGGAAGAAGTGGGCTGGGCAGATTGTGCTCCGATGGTGTCAGCTGGGGCCTCGGGGCTGAGGTCTAGACGTGCATCACAGCTTTCCTTGTGTATCTCACACCTTTGTGCAGCCTGACCCTTCTCTCCACTTGGACTTTCATCCTGCAAATGTTTAGGCAAGTGGGGCTGCCCCCTCCCCTCCCCGCCTGGTGGTCTCGGGGTCATTGCCTGGTACTGCCTTCCCTCTCGAATCAGCGTTCCCAGAGGGACCCTACGAAGTTTCTTATGTTCCTGATTTGGAATTCCCAGAATGTCACAAATGCACATTCATTGGGTCAAGAAAATCCTGAGCGCAGACCAGACTGAAGGACAGGAGCATCAGAGTCCACCTCTCATGCAGAAAGCGGCACACACACCCGGGGAGGGAAGGATGAATGGCAGACATCTTTGGAGGCAGGCTACACCTGGACCAAACAGAATAGGTCTGTGGACTGGCTTCATGCTGGGACTGCCGGTGCAGTAAGGATCCCTAGACTAGACCGATGTGTGCAGAGCTTGGCAACACCTTGCACATTTCCAAGCCCAGGAGAGAAGTAGATTATTACTAAGGAGCTAGACCAAAACTTTTATCAGGCTGAACCGTATGAAGTTGCTGATATTTGACCATTTTGACCTACAAAGTGACAATTGCTTATCGTTCAGCCTATTAGGTACTAACTAGAAAGACAGTATGGTTTTTTGGTTTGTTTTGATATTAATTACATGCTGTTTATTTTATGTATTTATTTTAATTTTTAAAATTAATGGTTTAACGTTTTATTTTGCCTTGGGGTATAGCGACTAACAATGCTGTGTTTCGGGTGAACGGTGAGAGAACTCAGCCCTCTGTGTACAGGCATCCGCTCTCCCCTGAGCCCCCTCCCATCCAGGCTGCCACAACATTGGGCAGAGTTCAGTGTGCTACACAGTAGGTCCTTGTTGGTCATGCATTTTAAACATAGGAGTGTGTACATGACCTTCCCAGACTCCCTAACAATACCTTCCCCCCGTCCTTCCCCCAGTCAACCATAAGTTTGTTCTCTAAGTCTGTGAGTCTCTTTCTGTTTTGTAAGTTCACATGTATCACTTTTTTTTTTTTTTTTTTTTGGTTCCACGTATAAGAGACATCATCCAGTGTTTTTCCTTCTCTGTCTGACTTATTTCACTCAGTGTGACAACCTTTAGGTCCATCCCTGTTGCTGCAAGTGACAGTCAGTTTTTTGCTTTATGGAGGGAAGAGGGCTGTGAAACCTAGGAAAGGAGGGTCACTGCCTGCTGGGGAGACTTGAGGGGGCTTCTTGGGTTTGAGGAGCACGGGCCTCCCCACCGCTGTCTCCCTCCGTAGCCCAGCTCTTAGAAGCTTGGCCTTGCTGGTGGGAAGACACAGTCACATCTGGATGGATCTTCCCTAGGGTGGGTCTTCCTAGAAGACAGATCCATGGTCTAATCATAGCTGAGATGCTGATACACCCACTGCCATCCCCTCTTCTCCCACCATGCCCCCCCGGGACCTGGAGATGCTCACAATTAGTTTGTATTTTAATCATTTTTCACAGAAGGGAAAAAAAAAACCCCACAAAAGGCTCCTGGTCAAGCTGAAGAGATGAGTCTGTTATCTCTTGAAATGGTCGTTGCTGCTGCTGCTGCTAAATCGCTCAGTCGTGCCCGACTCTTAGCGACCCCATGGACTGCAGCCTACCAGGCTCCTCCGTCCATGGGATTCTCCAGGCAAGAGTACTGGAGTGGGTTGCCATTCGTAGCTGCACTCAAAGGCCTGTGGGAGCATTCTGAAAGATCTGCAGGAAGCCAGGAGAAATTTCCCCTCCTCTGAGGAGGCACCGCACTGCCCAGAGAATTCTAGGGAGTCTGGCAGTCTGCTGCTTAGAAAATGTTTTCCCCAGCCAGTGACTGCTCCTTTTCTTTAAGCAACAATTATCATTAAAATACAAATTGTCTATTATCTCAGATTTTTTTTTGTTTTGTTTAAAAATTTGCTTTTATTGAATTACAACTTTCAATTAAATTCTCAGATCTTAAGTGCGGATGTTCAGTGAGTTTTGACAAATGCCACACACTTAATGCACATTCCTATCAGGATATAGACAAATAAAATCAGATATCCTTAAAAAAAAAAAGACTTCTACAAGAATGCCAGAGATGCTTTACTGAGAGTAGCCAAAGCTGGGAGGAAAATGACCATCAAAAGGAAAATGGATTTTAAAAGCGCAGTAGAGCAATCTGATGGAACACTACTCAGACTACAAAGGAGCAATACCTATAATAACATGGATGGCACCCAAAAGCATGCCTAGTGAAAGCAGACAGACATCAAAGAATGTGAACTCAGTGACTGCATTTATGTGAAATTTATGAGCAGGCAAAGCTCAGCTATGGAGACAGAAATCAAAACAGTGGCGTCCTCCGAGGTGGGTAAGGGGGTTGGTGAGTGGGGATTGACTGGTTAGGCATACAAGGGAACTTTCTGGGGAGATGTTTTTAACCAAAGGGCTTGTCTTCGTGTGCTTTGAATTGTCATTTAAAAGATATAAATATTTTATCATTTTAATTAGACTTGCCTCAGGAGAGCATGTAGTGCTACAGTTTTGCAGCTGTGTAATGAGAAGTTAAGGAAGATGTAAAAATCTGTAACAAGTTTTGTAGACCAAATTTCTAGATAATGTGTGAAGAGTCAGGATATTCCATCTGACTTGAAACAATTGTACCTCCCAGAGGCAATGGCACCCCACTCCAGTACTCTTGCCTGGAGAATCCCATGGATGGAGGAGCCTGGTAGGCTGCAGTCCATGGGGTCGCGAAGAGTCGAACATGACTGAGTGACTTCACTTTCCCTTTTCACTTTCATGCATTGGAGAAGGATTGAACCAGGGCTCCCTACATTGAAAGTGCAGTGTCTTAGTTGCTGGATCACCAGGGACATCCCCTGCCTTTCCTATTTGAATACTTATTTTTCACTGAGCATAGAATTCTAAGTTGCCTGTTTTCCAGTGTTTTAAAAATATTGTTCCACCATCTTCCTGCTTCCACTCGTTCCACTGAGAAATCTGCTGCCATCCTTATCTTATTTCTTCCAACATAATGTGCCTTTTTTCGCCCCTTTGGCTGTTCACAGTTTTCTCCTTATTGATTTTGGGCACTTTCATTAGAATGTACCTTAGTGAAGTTTTCTTCATGCTGCTTGTCTTTAGGGTTTGGGAGCTTCTTGTATTTGTGAGTAGATACTTTTCATCACAATTTAGAAAGTTCTCTGCCATTCTTTCTCTCCCCTCCTCCCAGTTTTATTGAGATATAGTTGGCATATGACATTGCATAATTTTAGGGTGTACAACACAGTGATTTCATACATGTATATATTGCAAAAAAGATTACCACACTAAGTTTAGTTAACATCTGTCAATTCACATATTTACAGTTCTTTTTTTCTTGGTATGAGAACTTTTAAGATCTACTGTCTTAGCAACATTTGTATATACAATGCAGTATTGCTAATTATAGTCACTGTCCTTTATATTATATCTCCAGAACTTATTTGTCCTATAACTGAAAGTCTGTACTTTTTAATGAACTTCATCCAATTCCCCAACTTACCTGCCTTTGAAAAGCACCAGTCTGGTCTGTTTATATGAAGTGTTTCTTTTTTTTTTTTTTCAAGATTCTATGTATAAGAGAGATAATACAGTATTTGTCTTTCTCTATTTGGTTTGTTTCACTTAGCATGATGCCCTCGAAGTCCTTCCAATGTGTCTCAAATGACAAGATTTCCTTCTTTTTTAATGTCTGAATTATATATATATATTATTATATTACTGATAATATATATACACACACACGGGGCTTCCCAGATGGTGCTAGTGGTAAAGAATTGGCCTGCCAGTGTAGGAGATGCAGGATGTGTGGGCTTGATCCATGGATTGGGAAGATCCCCTCGAGTAGGAAGTGGCAACCCACTCCAGTATTCTTGCCTGGAAAATATCATGGACAGAGGAGCCTGGGGCTGCAAAGAGCTGGACACGACTGAGCGACTCAGCACATAGACACATGCATTTGCTGTTGTTCAGTCACTAAGTCGGGTCCGACTCTTTGTGACCCCGTGGACTGCAGCACGCCAGCTTCCTTGTCCTTCAGTGTATCCTGCAGTTTACTCAAACTCATGTCCACTGAGTCGGTGATGTTATTCAGCCATCTTATGCTCTGTCGCTCCCTTCTCCTGCCCTCAGTCTTTCTCAGCAGCAGGTGAGTCATCTTTTTGCATCAGGTGACCAAAGTATTGGAACTTCAGCCTTAGCATATTCAGGATTGATTTCCTTTACGATTGACTGGTTTGATGTCTTATACACACATATTTATATGTATGATATTTCCTTATCTGTTCACCTGTCAATAGGGACAAGTTTTCAATGTCCTGGCTATTATTGTAAATCATGCTGCTGTGAACATGCGAGTGTGGATATATTTTCAGGATAATGATTTCATTTCCTTCAGGTATACACCCAGAAGTAGAATTGCTGGATCATATACAGCTTAATTTTATTAATTAAATTAATTTTTAAATTTAATTTTTGAATCCCTATGCTGTTTTCCATAGTGGCTGAACCAATTTACATTCCCATTAGAGGTGCACAAGTGACCTATTTTCTCCACATCCTCACCAACACTAGTTATACCTGTTTTTGATACTAGTCATTCTAATAGGCACAAGGTGGTGTCTCATTGTGGTCTGATTTTCATTTCCTTGATGGTCTGTGATGTTGAACACCTTTTCATGTACCTATTAGCCATCTGAATATCTTCTTTGGAAAAATGCCTATTCAGGTCATCTGCTCACTTTTAATTATATTATTATTCTTTTATTACTGTGTTCTGAGTTTTCTATTATTTCTTTACATATTTTTCTGTCCCTCCCTCTTTCTTTTCTCCTTTGGTAGTTCTATTTATATGTATATTCAGTTCAGTTCAGTCGTTCAGTTGTGTCCTACTCTTTGCAACCCCATGGACTGCAGCACCCTAGGCTTCCTTGTCCATCACCAACTCCCAGAGTTCACCCAAATTTATCTCCACTGAGTCGGTGATGCCATCCAACTATCTCATCCTCTGTGGTTCCCTTCTCCTCCTGCCCCTAATCCCTCCCAGCATTAGGGTCTTTTCAAATAAATCAGCTCTTGGCATCAGGTGGCCAAAGTATTAGAGTTTCAGCTTCAACATCAGTCCTTCCAGTGAACACCCNATCCAACTATCTCATCCTCTGTGGTTCCCTTCTCCTCCTGCCCCTAATCCCTCCCAGCATTAGGGTCTTTTCAAATAAATCAGCTCTTGGCATCAGGTGGCCAAAGTATTAGAGTTTCAGCTTCAACATCAGTCCTTCCAGTGAACACCCAGGACCGATCTCCTTTAGGATGGACCAGTTGGATCTTCTTGCTGTCCAATGGACTCTGAAAAGTCTTCTCCAACATCACAGTTCAAAAGCGTCAATTCTTCAGCACTCAGCTTTCTTTATAGTCCAACTC
>SJYV01026322.1:11013-21588 GCA_006410875.1 Neotragus pygmaeus
TTTATTCAAGAGAATATAGTTAATTGCTCTACTTTGTTGTCTAGGAAGATATTCCTTTTTTCCCTCCTGAGTTTGTGTGTTCCACACTTTTTGGAAGTATTTGGAACATTATGTTGATCTACTTCTTATGATAAATATAAAGTAGAAAGTACTGTATTTTACTAATCATTACCTTTCAATAGACATGATTAGCTTAAAAAATAATAATGAAATATTTTATATTTGCTGTCTGCCTTTGAAATATTGAAGTATAATTGTGAAACAGTAGTAATTATATTACTTCTGGAAATACAAGAAGGAAGAAGAAAAAAAGGTAATTCAGTCATTCTCCTGTGGCTTTTACTATTTCATGGGGAAGGAGTGGTTTTTATAAGTTAGAACATCTAAAATTCTATAAGTTATTTGACTTTTTGTTGAGACCTCTTGAGTTATTGATATCTTTGTGTTGTGGTTTAGTTTCATTTTCTAGCAGTCCTAGGCAACTCAAATCTCCCTCCCCTATGTACCTTCGTTTCTAAATAGATTTCTCATATATAATGCATTTTGTATTAATTTAAAAATTAGACTCCACATTAGACATATTATCACTGATGCAATGGGCATGAACTTGGGCAAACTTCGGGAGATGGTGAGGGACAGGGAGCTCTGGCATGCTGCAGTCCATGGGGTCACAAAAATTTATACATGACTGGGCAACTGAACAGCAACATGAATTAATTATGGCATTACTAGGTAAACGTTGATAAATGAGCCTATGTTCTTTACTATGAAATAAAAATCTAATATGTTTTTATTTGTTAAAACTAACAGCCGTTATTCAAATCAACCTCTTCCTTAAAAGTGAGTTAATAAGTATTATTAGAACTCTGCTATAGATATGAGCAAATGTCCAACCTTAACTCCCTCCTTTGATTTTTTTAAAGACGATTTTTATTTACTTTTTATTGGCATTAAAAATATCCTTTTTATTTCAAATGTAGCAGTGTGTATAATAACTTAAATGGGGAAAGAACTTGAAACAAATAGGTAACATGTATATGTGTAACTGAATCACTTTACTGTATACCTGAAACTGACATGACTATACTCCAGTATAAAATAAAAACTTTAAAAATTCTTTATTTCAATTTAATACTTTAAAATCATTGAAATATAAAAAAAATCATTCAAATAGAACAGCCCTTATATATGCATAATGCCACAATTATTAGAGTTAAACCCTAAGAGAAATAGAAATGAAATTATTTTCATGTTTTAAAAATTTTTAACATTTCCTAAAACATTTTTTAGGATAATCTAATTATCAGCAAATTTTTATTGTTGTTGTGGGATATATTGCAATTATATGCCATGCACTTTTCTGAAAGAGTCTTCAAAAACTAAGAACAATTTCTAGGACATTAAGTACTCAACAAGATCATCATAAAAATATAGGAAAGTATTCTCTCGTAATGTCTAAAGTAATGTCATACTCGCAACCTCAGTAAAGTTCAGTTACATTTCAGGCTTGGGCCACTGTATTCTTTAGAACAAATTTCACAGTAAAAATATGAGATATCGGCATTTTATAACTAAATAAGTGAACTTGAATGACATGTTCATTTTATGCTTACTGAATTCCCCTAACTAGTCTAGTTAGTGGAATAGTCTATGGAATTTGGTTGCCATGGAAATCATTTGCTTTTTGTTGTACAGAGTATATGCAGCATGATCAATAAGACTTTGAAGCATAAAAATATCTTGTATTAGAATAAAAATTCAATAGCAGTATCCTTTAAAGTGAAAGAGGGAGGGTATGACATTTCCAGTTGTTAACTGGAACTCTCGTTCATTTATTTTTTAAATGAATGATAGTGGGTATCATATCATTTTGGCATGCAGTTGCCCATAGGAAGCTTGGCTGGTTTAGCTGGGCTCTGAGCCTTTCTGACCTGACCTCTGTATTCCTGCACTTTCTCTAGTACTTCATAATTAAGCCTCTTTTCCATTTTGTATGCACTTGTTTTTCACGTTCAGAATTTGGTAGATCTCCCTGTATGCTGAGATGCTGTCTAGCACACTTCTCCTCCTCAGGCTCCTTGCCATACTTCTTGGCATCCTTCCAGAACTGGCCCTGCATCACGTGTCTCCCATGGTACAGAGTTTAGAGCTGTCCTGAGGGTTCTGTAATGGTGACGTGTTAGCTACTTGTAAACTTTCTTTACATACATTCTGAGATTGTGTTGTATCTCATTGTCTTAGAGAGCTCTTACCATTCATACATTAATATTCTTATAATACTCAAAGGAAAAGTTTTATCACGTTGAATTTTTTTCAGTGTTTTACTCCTTCGGAATGGTTTTTTTTCTTTAATTTGCTTCATTTTTTCAAAAACTGTTGAGATAAGGGAAGCAATGTATTTGGTTTGTTTTATTTCTGTATCAGGACAGAAAGTAAATGATACTTTTTTTTTTTTTTTTTGGTGTACCTGCTTTATTCCATGAAGATGGATACAGGCCCATGATGAGTAAATAGGCAGATGATGATCAGTCCCTTAAACTTTCAAAGGCTATCTCTATTAGGACAAAATGATTATGGGTGAATCCCACCATAAGTCAGCATATTACCCACCTGTAAAATCCCCAAAGGAGTCGAAAAACAAACAGTGAACCAAATAATCATCACAGAGCAGAATCTCAGGCAGTTGTCAGAAGATGTATTCCTGTAACAGCTATTCATAAAATGTGTTTAATGAATACATGGATAAATATGTCAGTTTTTAAACAAATATTTGCTAGTTTTCGAACTTCATCTTTCTCTTACCATGCTTTTTTTTTGGTGCATCACTAAAACAGTTTCTTTCTAGCAGTTCACTAGATCTAAATTAGAATGTGAATCAAAAATCACTAATTTTGATTATTACTGCAAGAGGACTTAACACTTATGCAGTTCTAGTTTGCTGTGCAATTATCAAAATTGTTACCCTTCACTGAGGAAATATTTTCCAGCTAAATTAGCTTAACTAAATTTTAACTTAAATCCTCAAGGTACTAAGGTCCTCAAAGCAAACCACTCGGTTCCACCTGGAAAGCGAAAGTGAAAGTAGCTCAGTCGACTTTTTGCAACCCCATGGACTATACCGTCCATGGAATTCTCCAGGCTGAAATACTAGAGTGGGTAGCCTTTCCCCTTTCCAAGGGATCTTCCCAACCCAGGGATCAAACCCAGACCTCCTGCATTGCAGGCGGATTCTTTACCAGCTGAGCCACCAGGGAAGCCCTGTGCCTATCTTACTGATTGTGAAGAAAGAAAAGCTCATATTTAGGTGGTATTTTATAGTTAAGATTTTCGAAAATACATAGAAGAGATCAACTGGAATCCAATAAAATGTTCCCTTTGTGTCATTTGTGTCCTTACATTAACACGTTTTAAATCTCATAATTCTACATGTATAATTCCAGCTGTGTTTACCTCTCTTTGTCCGTTGCCATTTGTAATGATTTCCCAAGAACCATTTGGATCTGGTTGGTTTACTTTTTAGCATACAGTCTGACGTAAGGGCCTCATCCTTCAGAGTCTGGCCTGTGCTCCATTCAGAGTCCCCTTAGAAGCAAACCTGCTTCTAAGATACCGTCAAATCTGGTGACTTTGGAGCTAGTACAGCTCCTGAGTTGAGAGGCTAGTTTTTGTGAGCTATGGGGAAGGTAATGTAAAGGGCTGACCATTCCCGTGTGGCCAGAATGATCATCATGCATCTCGTGTGTGTCCCGAGGGCACGGTGTACATGTGAGTGCATGTGGATCTCAGTGTTGTTTTTCGTCGCTGATTCACTCATAGTATTCATTTTAGAAGTTCTCAAGAGCAGTGATTAAGGCTTGATCAGTCTGCAGCTTTTGCCAGTGTTTCTTCCAGCTCTCACTGTGGTTTCACCGTTTTCCTTAGTCTTCTTTGAGACTGGAGCCAGGGAGTTTTTGCAGTGTGTGCTTCAGGGAAACTTTTAGGTTGTGACACCATCAAGACTGGTGAGTGAAAGATGCAGATGGAAAGTGGCAAGAAGGCCTGAAAGATGAATGGAGGCTTTGAAATGTATTGTACTAGCCACTTTTTCCAATCTTACTGATTCACTTCCCTAATAAAAAAAGAAAGATGGCTAACTTTCCAGGTGGATTAAAGCTGATTTAAAGTTGGAATTAAAGATCATTACTTTCACTTTCCCTTTAGTCGATTAATCAGCAGTTATTTTAGAATTTTATAAGAAAAAGAGGATAATTGTGTGAAAATAAAACCATCTGGGAATTTTGGGGATGATCATACACACACACTGTTATATGAGGACTTTATCAAGGCAGAAAGTAACTAACACATTTCTTTGGTATTTCATTCACAAATTGTTTCATCCTTAATGAGTTGTTATTCCTTATAAATAAAATCTCCCTAAGCAGATCTAATTTTGAAAGTATTTCTTTAATGCCTGCTATATGCAAGATACTGTGCTGTGCTCAGTTGCTTTACTGGTGTCCAATTCTCTGCGACCCTCTGGACTGTAGCCCGCCAGGCTCCTCTGTCCATGGGATTCTCCAGGGAGGAAGACTGGAGTGGGGTGCCATGCCCTCCTCCAGGGGATCTTGCCCATCCAGGAATTGAAGGTGTGTCTCCTGATTTTTTTTTTTTTTTTTAACAACCAGGCACGTTTTAATGGAAGAAAATGAAAAGAGTAACAATACTAGGAATGATTGAACGTATTAAATGCATTAAGTGCAAATGTCAGTAATAACTGCAAGTTTGTGTTTACTTTTAGTATACATGCTTGCTGTTGTGGGAATCTGGGAAAACTTAGAGCTATGTTCATCATTTAATGAGCTCGGGTGCACCATTAAATAAATACGCATGTATGGATGTGTGGATATGTACTCAATCATATCTGACTCTTTCCAAATTGATGGACTGTGGCCTGCCAGGCTCTCTGTCCATAGGATTTTCCAGGCAAGAATACTGGAGTGGGTTGCCATTTCCTACTCCAGGGATCTTCCCGACCCAGCGATCGAGTCCAGGTCTCTTGCATCTCCCTCATTGGCAGGTGGATTCTTTACCACTGCACTGCCTGGTCTTTCTGGAGAACGTCCTAAAATGCCCATTTTCCTGGGAAACCTGGTTGTTTTAACAACACCAGTTTGATACTGCTTGGTCTTTTTTGTTGTTGTTGTTAGTGCGGAGAGCATTACCTTTCAATCACCTTGGCTTTACTATGGAAATTTCCATCCCTTCACCTTCTGTTATTGTCTTCTTCGCTTTCCAAGTGATGGATATCACTTGGTCTTTTTGTCAGCAAAGCTCATTTAGCTCAAATAAATTTATCTTGCTACATAATTTTTTTCCAGAGGAAATATGAAAGTTTCTATTTATTTGTGATATTGAGAGCACAAGTTAAAAGAGAAATGTTTAATCTCCTTGCAACATAGATAATTGCAATCTTCTCCTGTTTTTTCTGCATGATAATTCAAGTTAGTAAGTGTTTCATTTTGTTCAATAGTGCTGTCTTTCTATGCTTCTCTATAAGACAGGCCGTTTTGTAATTGTCATTGAGGTTTGTTTTGAAATTGTTAAAGATAAATCAGTATAACCTGATTAATAATCATTATGCTTACATTTATTTACATATTATGCATCTATAGTAATGATCAGATTGATCTGTTTGCGAAAATAATATTCTGTGATATTTCCTCTGATTATCAATGGTATGGCTTCCCAGGTGGCTAAGTAGTAAAGAATCCGCTTGTAGTGCACAAAATGCTAAGTTTGATCCCTGAGTTAGGAGATCCCTTGGAGAAGGAAATGGTGACCCACTCTAGTATTCTTGTCTGGGATATCCCATAGACAGAGGAGGCTGGCGGGCTATATAGTCCACAGGGTTTCAAAAGAGCTGGACACAACTGAGCGACTACAGCCCACCACCAGCAGTAACAGCGATCACTGGTACGCTGCTGTTTTTCTGTAAGGGGGAAGGGCTGCCTTTTGTTTTGGAGGCTGTGGTTCCTTTTCTGATGGTTGCCACCAGATCAAGAAGCAGTGCTCGTCTTCATGCCGGTGACAGGCGTAACCTCACAGTTGAGTGGATGCTTCAAGTATGCTTACTTTGTGTTTCTGTTTGAACGCACCTCTTTACTAAAATAGCGAATGACTAAGTCACGTGCTTCCTCCACTTGGACATGATTGCTTTAGTGCACAGATCACTCTGCGAGATTTACCTTTTGTATGACTCTTAGATCCCTGAAGCACTGATATCAAGGGTTGTTTCAGCACCACCGAGGTTTTTTACCACAGTGCCTACCCTGTATGGGCTTCCCTGGCAGCTCAGACAGTAAAGTGTCTGCCTACAATGCGGGAGACCCGGGTTCTATCCCTGGGTCAGAAATTTCCCCTGGAGAAGGAAATGGCAACCCACTCCAGTACTCTTACCTGGAAAATCCCATGGACGGAGGAGACTGGTAGGCTACAGCCGGTGGGGTCGCAAAGAGTCGGAAACGACTGAGCAACTTCGCTTCATTTCTTCTTCACTACCCTGTGTATATATATATATATAAAGGACTCAGCCAATGCTTACTGAATTGAACTGAACTCTATAAATAATCAAGAGCCATTCTTTAAATTGCAAGCTTTAACATTTCAGGTATGTTTTGCTGTGTTCTTTCTCTTTCTCCTATTTACTTCCTTTCAGAAACATTCATTTTTACAGAGCTTCTCTTCCTGGTTCAGGGGGGAAAAAAAAAGAGTCATCCATTTACTTGATTAAAAACGCTGTTTGCCTCTTGGTATTGAATATGCAGAAGCTCCAGCCCCTCACGGTGATGTCCAGTCCTGATGACTTTACCCCTTTAACTCATAATCACAGTGGAAAGGGTCACCCAGTGCATGTTTCTTTCTGAGACACCAGGACACTCACTGACCAGCCTGAATCAGTGGGTGATTCTGTCAGTCAGCAGTCAGTAGTGTCCGTAGATTTAACATTCTAGAAGAAAAGTATTGTCCATCATATATATCTTTCACTCTCCAGGGACATCCGTGAACAGATTTCCTACAATCAGAACATTATAGTAGTTTCTCGCAGATTATATTACTAGGTATATGTAAATTTCCTTCTGAAACAGAAATGTCTTCTTTTAGCATGCTGACTGTTGGAAAGCAATAGCTTCTGAGATACTGGTGTCAGGATACTATCAAATCTGAGTTACTTATAATGCTTTTATCACCAGAGTGATAACCTGCATTACTGTGAAAGTATCAGGCATGCAGTCCTGCCTGACTCTTTGCTATCCCATGGACTGGAGCCCACCAGGCTTCTCTGACCATGGAATTCTCTGGGCAAGAATACTGGAGTGGCTTGCCTTGGCCTTCTCCAGGGTATCTTTTCAACCCAGGGATTGAACCCAGGTCTCCTGTATTGCAGGCAGATTCTTTACCATCTGAGCCACCNGGTATGCTTCTTCTCAATACATTAAAAGACAATCATATAATTGTTCACTTTAATCATTTAATATATTGAGCGTCCTTTATAGATTTCAAAATGTTAGATAGTCCTTGAATTTCTTGCATAAATGTGAGTTCATCATGATGTATTATTTATCTACACCACTATATTTTGTTTGTTGATATTTTATATACTTTGCATGAATGAGATCACCCTGTAAATATTTTTTTCCTATATTCTAGTCTAGTTTTGGTATTAATTTATTGCTTCATAGGTTGCAGAGTATTCCTTCCTTTTTTCTCCTTTGAAAGAGTTTTTAAAAATCAGATTGACTTTTTAATACTTTGATCTTTAAAATTATCTGAGACAATATGTGTGTGCATGTGTGTATGTAAAATAAAATTATGGATTCAATTTATTTTAAAATGATGGGAGATATCATGCTTCTTTATCTCTTCCTAAATCTTTTAGGAAATTTTCTAGAAAATTGTCCATTTTTGACTAGGAATTTATAGTCATTGATATAGTCTTCACTGAATTCTCTATTATCTTTTTGATATCTGTTTCATTTGTAGTTATGTTTCCGTTTTTATTCCTATCGTGATTTACTTGTGGATTTTCTTTTTTTTTTTTTTTTGCCTCAGTCACTCTTGATTGAAATCTGATTATTTATGAGCTTTTTCAATGAAATAATTTTTGCTGTTCTTCTCTGTTTAGTGAAGTGAAAGTTGCTCAGTTGTGTCTGACTCTTTGTGACCCCATGGACTATACAGTCCAAAGGAATCTCCCATGCCAGAATACTGGAGAGTGGGTAACCTTCCCCTTCTCCAGGGGATCTTCCCAATCCAGGGATCAAACCCAGGTCTTCCGCATTGCAGGCGGATTCTTTACCAGCTAGGCCAAAATGGAAGCCCAAGAATATTGGAGTGGGTAGCCTATCCCTTCTCCAGCGGATCTTCCTGGCCCAGGAATTGGGAATCATATTTTACTGGTTAGCTAAATGTTCATTATAATTCAGGTTTAATTATTTTAAATTTCAATTATTATTTCTTAAGTTGATAGATTTTGTTAACATTGCCAAATATATGGAAATTTTAAAATATGTATGTTGATATTGATTTCTAAATTAATCACATTTTAGTGAGATGATGTGACATATGACCTGGGTAGTTTGTATAACTGTTCCAGCTTTTGAGAAGAATATTTACTTTATTATTACTAGGTGAAGAATTCTATAAAGACCAATAGCTCATGTTTCATAATTATATTGTTTACATTTTCTATATTTTTACTACACAGCAAAAATTGAGAGATGTTAGAATCTCCCATTCTGGTGGTAGATTTTTAAAATATCTCTGTAATCTTATTACTAGATTTTAAAAGCTATATTGCCCAAGTACATGTAAGTTTAGTATATTTTTTAAGCTATATTACCTAAGTACATATAAGTTTAGTATACTTTAGCTTCCAGGTGAATCATATATTTTATCACTGGCATGGGTGACAATAAAGAGACCAGTTAGGAAGCTATTGAAATAATCCTGGTGAGTGGTGGTGGCTTGGGCTGAGGTAGAAGGGCTGGAGTTGGTGTGAAGTGGTTGAGTCTGGATATATTTTGATTTACTGTCGAATTATGTGTGGTATGTGGAAAAAACAAGAATCAAATACACCCCCCAAAGGACCTGTGCTGCTAGAAGGATGAAATTGCCATTTACTGAGATGCAGACTCCTAGAGGAGGAACAGGCTTTCGTGGGGGTTGTTGTGGGCTTTAAAAGCAGTCATTCACTTATAGACTAGGAAAGTTTAAGATGCTATGAGATATTCAAGTGGAAATACATGGAGGGAGTGGTTGGATGTTTGAGACCTAAGAATTAGGCAGAAATGAAGTATTTGGGGATGTCAGCTGGTGGCTCGACTTTAAAGCCAAGAGCCTCGGTCAGGGGTCCAAAGGAGAGAAGGTAGGTAGTAGAGAGAAAGCCAGGGGAACCAAGTCTCTAGGGCACTTCAGGGCTCAGAGATGGGAAATGAAGAGGCACCCCAAGGCTGTGGAGGCCTCAGAGGTAGAAGGACATGTGACAAGCATCATTTCCCGGAAGCCAGGAGTGTCTGAAGGAAAAGAGAGTGATGGATTGTATGAAAGGCTGCTTAAAGGTCAAGGCATAGAGAACTGAGACTTGACTATTGGATTTAGAAGCGTGGCAGACCTGGTAACCTTTAGGAGAGTAATGTGTTGCAACCGGTCTCCCTTCGTGAATTTCTGAGAAGAGAGACATATCAAGCCTTGGCTGGTGGAAGCATTCAGTAACAAGTGCTAGCCGTCATTGTTCATCTGATTGCTGGGCTGCAGCTTGTACTTTGCTTTGTAGGAAACAGCTGCCAAGAAGAACACATGGTTTTTCCACCCACACATATGCTGCTGTCCCAGAGACCCAGGGTTTCTCTAGGAACAGACAGAGGCCAGCCCGTAGACTCTCCCAGTGACTTAATGCCCTGGGGCTGCTGTCCACCAGGACCAAGGACATGGTGTTCCTTTCTTTCTAGGCAGATGACAGCCAGACTCTGGGATTCAGTTTGAGCCTGTCTACTTCAAGTGGTCCTCAAGATATGACAAGAAGGACTTGAAAAGCCCTGTGGGGCAGGGGAAGATGCTAGTGCTGTTGTGGCAGAATTAAAAATCTTAATTGAATAAAAAATGGTATTGACCTTGTCCTCTTTCAATAATCGATATGGGCAGAGGATGGATTAAGCACTCAAAGTATGAAGATGATGCCAGCGTAGAAGCTATGAAGCAGAAGATATGAATCCAATCTATACATTATTGATATTCCTCGAGGAAGTTCTAGAATGTTCAGGAATAGAAAAGGAAATTAAGAAGGAGTGGCCAGTGGTGTAGGAGCATCTGTCAGGGGCAGCATCCAGGTTGACGGGTATCCACAATCTCTGTTCTAACAGATAATCTCTTTCCTGTGCTACTGCTGTTGCTACTGCTAAGTCACTTCAGTTGTGTCCAACTCTATGGGACCCCATAGATGACAGCCCACCAGGCTCCACTGTCCCTATTATTCTCCAGGCAAGAACACTGGAGTGGGTTGCCATTTCCCTCTCCAATGCATGCATGCATGCTAAGTTG
>SJYV01026330.1:0-32168 GCA_006410875.1 Neotragus pygmaeus
CTCTCTCCTGTGGGAACTTTGGGCAGACTGCATTTTTCCTTCAAGCAGTTAAGTCTTACCTTCTGCTTGGTCCCTGTGCCCTGGGGGTTGGGTGGGGTAGGGTAGGAGGTTTGTGAACTCTCTGAGTGCCTGGGAACTCAGAGGAAAAAAGCCTGAGCGCAGCCTGGGAATTCCCCAGTGGCCCTGGGCTGCCTCTCTCGTCTGAGGGAACACCTACCTTCTGCATTTCCAGGGCCATGCTGGGGAAGTGTGTGTTTTGGCCTCTCTGGAGAAGGGCACATTAGCTTCCCTTGGCCTGTTTACATTAGTTTGGTCCTTTCTGCCTTTGATTTCACATGAAGCCTTGGGTGGGGGATTTCCCTGCTTCCGTGGAGCTCACTCCTTCCTTTTGTCTGCCTTCTCAATTTTTCCTCCTGGAGAAGAGATGCCCTTGACTTAACTCCTTGTTTCATAGACTTTGCCTACTGAGTGAATCAGTTCATAATCAGGAAGCAATGCCTCTGACTCCTAAAATTCTCTTGTGCTGTATTCTGTGACAATCAGACCTGTTCTCATTTGCCCATCACTGCCTTAGTTGCCAGTACTGTCCTCTAAGAAAGGGAGTAATGGTCTTTCATACCCAGAGGCTCGGCTGCTTATTGGAGCTTGCTGAGCTAAAATGCAGTATTTCTTAGTTCTTTGGAATGTGTGTCTTGGCTGCTCAAATAGAATGTAAACCTGTTACGGGTAGGAGCTCCGGGTTCTTTCTCTTCTTCCAGCGGGGAGGGTAACCGCCAGTGACTCAATCTGCTGGTGAGATTCCTTCATCCTTGCTCCAGCGTCGTCCTGCCTGCTGAGCGTGCCGGCACAGCGTCTCTGAGGTGGACCCCCTCTCTGCTAGCACAGTGGCCCACAGGACTTCCCTGGTGGTCCAGGGGTTACGACTCACGCAGCCACTGCAGGGGGCATAGGTTCAATCCCCGGTCCCCTGGCTGGAGAAGTTCCACATGCCTCACAGTGTGACTAATTAATAATAATAATAATAAATAGGATAATGGCTCATAGAAAGAGTCCAACACTGTTAGTCAGTTGTGTTTGACTCTTTGCGACCTCATGGACTGTAGCCCGCCAGGCTCCTGTCCGTGGAATTCTCCAGGCAAGAATACTGGAGTGGGTTGCCATTCCCATCTCCAGGGGATCTTCCCAACCCAGAGATTGAAAGCAGCCCTCCTGTATTGCAGGTGGATTCTTTGCTGACTGAGCCACCTGGGAAGCCCATGGCTGACAGAAGTGCTAGAGAAAACCTTTCTGCCCCAGGGGCAGTGGTAGAAAGCCTGAGTCAGGCCTTTATGGAATCTTCCCTTTTCGTTGTGTTCATTTGACACAGTCGAGTGATCCTATCTGCCCTTTAAAGCCTTTTCTTTGTTAGAGCTTCCTGGAAAGCTCACGTGCTGTTTCCTTGGGTAAAAATGTTCCAATTCCACAGCTTTCACACTCTCTGGAGAATTTCTCTTTTGGATAATCAGGTGGATTTCTTTTCTTTCTTTCTTTTTTAAACCAGTGGACCTAGTTTTGTATAGCGACTTCTTCAGTTTCTCCAGCCTTCCTTCAGCTGCTTGATCTTGGAAGAACCTTGCCTCGGTCCCTTGACCTCCTTTCCATGGTAGGAGCATCACCTACCTGTCCTCCCCTTGAGTTCTGAGGTGCCCCCAAGTCACTCCCCCAGATTCCTGTCCTTTTGACTCCATATTTTGATACATTTTCTTTTGACTTCCTTGTGGTCAGTTCTTAGATGACAGTCTATTTACACTTATGTTTAGAACCCTACTTTTAAATCTCAACATTAAAGAAAAATAATCTTTGCTCCTAGCTTGTCCTCCACTTAAGACTGCATTTTCCCTCCTTTGTCACCCATCTGCTGGCCGTTGCAGTGGTTTTCTCTTCAGCTTCCCTGTGTTCTGTGCCTACCTCACTCCCACAGTCTTCCCCTCCAGCACAGATCACAGAGGAAATATTTAGTTAGTCTCTGCCAAACATTCTGGCTGTGTTGTTTTGCTTAAGAGGACATGCAGATAAACTGTTTTGATTCTTGGTCTTGATGCTCGGGGGCAGATGTTCCTCCTATAACGGAGGTATTGTGGTCAGTTGGAAAGAGTGCTCGACTAGAGTTTGGATTATTGGATTCTAATCTCTGCTGTGCTACTAATTTGCGGTACAGACTTGCGCAAGCCACATTTCTATGTCTCAATTTTCTTTTGTCAAAAGGGACTTTATGATGAAGAAGACAGAAATCTATGGCGATCGGGACCCAGAGAGTCATCCAAGGGGAGCTGGTAGAGTAGACAGGCTAGAAGCAGAGAACCATGACCGTGACTGTCATTAGTGGAACCAAGAGGAAACTCACGTCCAAACACAGATAAAATTAATACGTCTGGTTACATTGAAAAAGTATAAACTGCTGTCTTGGGGTTGGGGAGTTGGCTCCACAGGGATGTTAAAGCCACTTGCCTCATCCAGGGCAGCTTCTTCGGTGAGCTGTGGACAGTGAAGAGGTACAGCTCCTAGCTCCAGGCACCCTGCCAATGCACAGTATTTCTGCAGTTCATAGCCTAAGCTCTCAACCATCTTCCTTGATCTATTGTCTGTGGCTGCTGATGTCCCATCTCAAGGGCCNAGGAGAAGGGGACGACCAAGGATGAGATGGCTGGATGGCATCATGGACTCGATGGACATGAGTCTGAGTGAACTCCGGGAGATGGTGATGAACAGGGAGGCCTGGCGTGCTGCAGTTCATGGGATCGCAAAGAGTCGGACATGACTGAGTGACTGAACTGAACTGAACTGAACTTAGTGGACTTGCACTCAGAGCCTTTACTAACTCTCCCCCTTCCCTTCCTATCACTATTCAAACCACTGTAATCTATCTACAAACCACTGCAACCTGACTTCTGTTCCCATCACTCTATTGAGACCTCTTGGCAAAATCGAGCATCACTACCTGGGGGGCTAAATCTTGTGTACATATCAGCAGGAGACACTGTTGACCACCCCAGAGTTTCGAAACATTCCTGTAGTTTCCATGACACCATGCATTTTGAAGCAGCCCTTTTGATGTGATGGCATTTTAAAAAACAATCTATTCAACTTACAACTGTAAAAATGTATTGCCTAGGGCCCTCCTGAGGTCTCTCTTGAATTGCTGGGTGATCAGGGATGACCATCCACTCTGGCTGAGTGGAACTTGATTTGTCTATCAGTCCTCTGTGAGGTCAGGGCACTGTTTATTTCTGTGCCTGCAGTGTCTCATAGTATCTGGCCTCGTGAAGTTTTACCCTCTGAATGTGTACCTTGTGTTCAGCAAAAGCTCAGGAGAACCCTTATGCAGACTTTTGGAGGTCCCTCCTCTCTAGAACTTGTCAATTTACAACCACCTCAACCCCAAACTCTGATCTCTGTCATATCAATTTAGTATGACCACTGCGCTCTGCTTGGGATCTGCCTCTCAGCTCTGTGGTCTGGAAACTGCCTTCAGGATGAAACCCAGGACAATTGTAGAGTTTACCTCTTTCATTTCTCTTCTTTCCCAGGTAGTACTGAGTTACCTGTTGTCTAAAGTCTGAGAACACTGTTCATATATTTTTGTCTAGTTTTCTAATTATTTTCTGACTAGTTATTTATGTTGAGAGAGTAAATCTGGTCCCTGTTACCCCATCATCAGAAGCATAAACATCTTGTTAACTCCCACTCAGCTTTCAGGTCTCAGATTAGAGGTCACTTCTTCCTGGAAGTCTTCCTAAACCCCGGTCTTGGCTGGGTTCCCCTTTCATGTGCTCCTATAATACCTCATCAGAGTGCTTATCACCCTATATTATAACTACCATTTTGCTTGTCAGTATCCCTCAGGAGAATATAAGCTTTTCAAGAGCAAGACCATATCTGCCTGACTTGCTCTTATGGCCCCCGGACTCATCACAATGCTTGGTGCACAGCATGCTTTCAATAAGGATGCATTTAATGAATGAACGCTAAATCAGATGAGCTAGAAACCAAGGAAGCAAAGGAGAAAGTCTAGAGCTTAGGGTGAAAGAACTAACTTAGAATCCTAGCACTAATTTACTTTTAAAAGGGTGTAGAAAGACCAAAACTAGTAACAATGATTAACCATTGGCAGTGGAAGGAATGAGAGGGTAATTGAGGAATGTTTTTCCTTCTTTCTTTTCTAAATCAACTTTATTGAAGCATAATCCACAGAGGATAAAATGTGCCTATTTTTAGAGCAGGGGGCAAGCATTAGCTCGTCAAGATATGGAATGTTTCCACCGCCCAAAAAGTTCCCCCAATAGCACTTACTTTTAAACAGTTTATACAACCAAATTACTTAATGCATCTGTTTTTATTATGTCTCCTCAACTGCCCCTAAGACAGGTTCTTTGAGGGCAGGATCTTTGTTTGTTCAAAATTCCCAAGGTCAGAGTGCCAGGTTAATAGTAGCCACTGGACACATTTGTTGAATGACTAGATTCCAGATAATTAAATACTCAAATATAAAAGATGAAATTATCAAATATCTAGAAAAATGTAAGATGACTATCAAATATTTACCCAAGTCAGTATGGGAAGAACCTGGAGGAAAAAAAAAAATTTTTTTTAAAGGAAGCAAAACTCAACCTGGAAAAAAACATTATTTCCAATTACATAATACACCTATTTCTCCAATGCCTCCCCCAAACAATATATCCATGACACATGGAAAGCTAGAGATAATCTGAATCAAAACAAACAAGCTTCTTAAATCAGTTTAAAAAAACCCTCAACAACCCCATAGAAAAATGGAAAAGGCAGCAGTTCTTGCAGTGTGTTCTGGTGACACCAGGGGTTCCCAAGACCTTTTCAGAGGGTCTACAATTATTTTCATAAATAATGGAAGAAGTTGTTTGCCTTTTCAACTATACTGATATATGCACTGATGATGCAAAAACAGTGGTGGACCTTGCCATGAATCAAGAAAATTGCACCAACCTATCCTAGAAGTCATGATCTTCCCCATCAGGCAACTTTCACTTAAGAAAGTCCCTGATGAAGCACTACAAAACCTTGAGTTTACATCTTAAATCTTTAAAAAACATTTTTATTAAGGTGTAATCAATATTTGTTTCAGGTGTACAATGTACTGATTTTATATTTGTGTATATTGCAAAATGATTACCATAATAAGCCTAGTTAACAGCTGTCTTCATGCATAATTTCAGAATTTTTTTTCTTTTTCTAAAAACAATTTTATTTATTCATGACTGTGCCGGGTCTTCACTGCCGAGCGAGCCTCTCTCTAGTAGTGGTCTGAGGGCTTCTCATCGCGGTGGCTTCTCGTTGCAGAGCACAAGCTCTAGGGCATCTGGGCTTCAGTGGCTGCAGTGTGCGGGCTCAATAGTTGTGGTTCCCAGGCTCTAGAGTTGTGGTGCAATAGTTGTGGTGCAATAGTTGCGGTGCATGGGCTTAGTTGCTCTGACGCATGTGGGATCTTCCCGGACCAGGAATGGGACCCTTGCCTCCTGCATTGGCAGTTGAATTCTTTGTCTCTTTTTTTTTGACTGTGTTGGGTTTTAGCTGTGGCTCATGGGCTTCTGTGTGGTACCCGTGACACGTGGGATCTTAGTCCCCTTATCAGAGATCAAACCTGAACCTGTGTCCTCTGCTTCTGAACGTAGGAAGGCAGATTCTTAACCACTGAACCACCAGGAGAGTCCCTGGCAGGCAGATTCTTTACCACTGAGCCACCAATTTTTTTTTTCTTGACAGGAGGACATTTTTTTTTTTTTTTCTTTTTTCAAACCCATGCTCCCTGCAGTGGAAGATTCTTAACCACCAGACCACCAGGGAAGTCCCAAGGGGGACTTTTAAGATTTATTCTTTTAGCAATTTTCAAATAGGCAATACAAAATTATTAATTCTAGTCACCATGCTGTACATTAGATCCCCATGACTTATTTATTACTGGAAGTTTGTACCTTTTGATCTGCTTTACCCATTTTGCCTTTCCCCACTCCCACCTCAGCAACCACCAATCTGTTCTTTTATTGATGAGTTCTTTTTTTTTAATGCCACATATAAGTGAAATCATACAGTGTTTTTCTTTGATTTATTTCACTCAACATAATACTGTCAATGTAATTCACGTTGTTGCACACGGCAGGATTTTTCTTTTTTATGAATATGCACTGAATAGATTTCCAGTGCATATATATATATACACCACAGTTTCTTTATTCACCCATTGATGGACGCCTAGGTGGTTTCCATATCTTGGCTATTGCAAATGAATACTGCAGTGAACATGGGGGTTCATATACACTTTTGAATTATTGTTTTCACTTTCTTTGGATTAATATCCAGAAATGGAATTACTGGGTTATACGGTAGTTCTGTTTTTCAGTTTCTGAGGGACCTCCATACCATTTTCCATAGTGCCTGCACCAGTTTACATTTCTACCAACAGGGCACAGAAGTTCCCTTTTCTCACATCCTCACCAACACTTGTTATTTATTTATTTGCTATCTTTATTTTTAAAATACATGCACAATGGTAAATTTAAAAAAAATAATAAAATGGTACACAAAGATGTAAAATGAAAAATATATCTTTACTAACTTATAGAAACACTTGTTACTGTCCTTTTGATAATAGCTATTCTAACAGGTATGAGGTGATATCTCACTGTGGTTTTGATTTTCATTTCCCTAATGATGAGTGATTTTGGACATCTTTTCATTTACCTGTTGGCCATCTATATGTCTTCTTTGAAAAAAACGTCTATTCAGATACTCTGCCAATTTTTAAAAATTAGATTTTTTTGCTATTGAATTGTCTGAGTTCTTTATATATTTTAGATATTAACCCTTTATGATTTGCAAATATTTTTATCCTATTCAGTAGGTTGCCTTTTCATTTTGTTGATGGTTTTATTTGCCGTGCAGCTTTTCTCTTTTAATGACTTTATTTTTTATTTTAGTGACTTTATTGTTTTAGGGTCACAGAAAAATTAAGCGGAAGGCGCTGGGAATTTCCATATTCTCCTTGTCCCCATACATGCATAGCTTTCCTACTATCAACATCCCCCTACTAGAGTACTAGTGCTGATGAATTTATATTGCTACATCATAACTACCCAAAATTCAGTTTATATTGGGATTCACTCTTGGTGTTATACATTCTAAGGGTTTTCACAAAGTATAATGAGATGTGTCTATCCTCCTGGTATCACATAGAGTAGTTTCACTGCCCTAAGAATCCTCTGTGTTCCACCCAGTCACCACTCTGCCACTGTAACCCCTGGCAACCACTGATCTTTTTATTGTTTCTGTAATTTTCCAGAATGTCATATGGTTGGAATTGTACAGTATGTAGACTTTTCAGGTTGGTCTCTTTTGCTTAATAATATGCATTTAAGCTTCCTCCATGCCTTTTTATGGCTTTATAGTTCATTTTGTTTTAGCACTGAATAATATTCCATTGTCTGGGTGCACCACCGTTTATTCATTCATTTACCTACTGAAGGACATCTTGGTTGCCTCCAAGTTTTGGCAATTATGAATAAAACTGCTATAAACATTCATGTGCAGGTTTCCATGCAGATATATTTTCAACTAATTTGGATAAATATCAAGGAACACAAGTGCTGTTTTGTATGATAGGAGTATGTTCTGTGTTGTAAGAAAGTACCAAACTGTCTTCCAAAGTGGCTATGCCATTTTGCATTCCCACCAGCAATGAACAGGTATTCTTACTGCTCCATAGCTTCATCAGCATTTGGTATTTTAGGTTTGTTTTTGTTTGCCATTTTAATAGGTATGTAATGATATCTCATTGTTATTTCAATTTGCAATTCCATAATGACATATTATGTTAGCATCATATGCTATTTGCTATCTTTGTATCTTTTTTGGTGAGGCAGATATACAAAATTTCCCCATTTTCAAATTGGATTATTAGTTTCTTTTTGTTGGTTTTGAGAGTTCTTTGTATATTTTAGATAACATCCTTTATCAGATATATCTTTTACAAATATGTTCTCCCAGTCAATGGTTTGGTTTCTTACTCTCTTTACCTTCTTTCATTTTTAATTTTATAAACTATGTATTGCTTAAATTTTTGCAATGACTATAATAACTTTTAAAGTTAGTTTTATTGAGATATGATTCACATACTATACAATTCCCACTTAAAGTGTAAAATCCAAATAGTTTTAACTATCTTCATAGGTTGTACAACCACCAGTATGGTCTAATTTTGGAACATTTTACTATCCATAAAAGAAACCCTGTACCAGTTAGTAGTCACACCCCATTCCTTATCACCACCACTCCCAGCCTTAGGCAACCACCAGTCTACTTTGTGTCTCTATACACAAATACCCTATTCTGGATGTTTAATACAAATCGAATCATATAATATGAAGCCTTTGTAACTAGCTTCTTTCACTAACATGTTTTCAAAGTTAATCCCAGTTGTAGCATGAATCAGTCCTTTATTTCTTCTTATTGCTGAAAAATACTGTATGGTTACATAATATTTTATTTATCCATTCACCAGTGGATGGTCATTTGAATATGAATAATGCTATGAACTGCATTCATATGTGATTTTTACATGAATATATATTTTCACTTCTCTTGGGAATAGACCTAGGAGTGGAATTGTTGGGCCAAATGATAACTTTATATTTAACATATTAAGGAGCTGCCAAATTGTTTTCCCAAGCAGCTGCACCATTTTATATCCCTACTAACAATGTTTATAACTCTTGAAATTAAAGATCTCTTTTTAAAGAACTCTAGACTTTCAGGTAGAACATAGTGGGTGTTTGGTAACTGTTGAATGGAAGGATGAATGGGTGGTTTGAGTAAGGAGAGGAACTGAACATGGAAAACAGAGTGGGAGATGGTTGAACCCAACTGCCTTTCACTCCAGCACTAGCTGGCCGGGCTCCTCTGAGCCCCATGTGATTCCCAAACAGGACCAGCCAACTTCTTCAGAGCCAGAGATCGATCTGGAGGCTCTCATGGAACTATCCACAGAGGAGCAGAAGACTCAGTTGGAGGTAGAATGGGTGACCGGGCCCCAGACCCAGGGTTGGGGGATGGAAGCTGGGCTTGGACCAAGGGGAACACAAGAACCCAGGTTCTGCTTTCCCATCCAGTGTGGGGAGAACCAGTTCAGAGGGGAAAATTCCTGGGAGACTGGGGACTCGTGAAAAAGTGCTGTGGCTCAGAGACACACTCTTTGCTTTCTTCCACCAGGCTCTTCTCCAAAACTGCCCCCGCCCCACAGAGGTAAGGGATGCTCCGCTGATCTGGGCTAAGAGGGGGCCCAGTGGGCTGGCAGCTAGTGAAGAGGAAGATTTGGCCCTGGGTCTTTCTCCCCTTCCCTGACTCGGAGACCATGGTGTCAGGTGGAGACTAGGGGGAAGACTGTGGTGGGGTAGGTGTGACCCCAGAACTTGATCTCATCCTTCCCTCTGCTCCTGTTTCTTTCTCAGCCTTTTATCTCTGAGCTGCTCAGTCAACTCAAGAAACTTCGGAGACTCAGTCGACCTCAGAAATAAGCCTTGTGAGACTAGCTTCATCAGCCTCAGCACTGCCCAGTCTGCCCTGAACCCCTGGATCTTCGGCTGGGTGGGAAACAGCTCCTTGGGACCCAGACGAGGAGAATGAGGAGGGACATTTGAAAGCCACTGTCCATGTGCAGCCGCAGCTGGTTCCTGTCAGCTGCACTGTCTGGGAGCCAGTCATGGCTGGTGTCCAGTGCCTTCCCATCAGCCAAGTGGATAAAACCTTCAGGAGCCCCAGCTTCATGGAGTGTGGCGCATATCTGTGCTGACGGATGAGGGAGGGAGAGGGTGAAGTCTTATACCAGAGGGCCAGCAACCAAGTCACTAGGCTCCCATATACCTCACCCGTCCACATGTCCAGCCACCCATCCACACATGCCTTGAGAATTCAAACACAGGTCATAGTTCTGTGTCAGAGAAATTCCCGTCATGCAAGGTCCCAGAGGCCAAGCAGAAGGCACCTGGCTAAGACACACAGCATCCTGGCACCAACAGGAGCCTAAGTGGCAAAGACCAATAGGAGAGTTAACTGGAAAAACCTAGCTGGGTCTGGGGGCATCAGAAGCTAAAACTTCCTCCCCCACTAACTGATCCAGGACGCCTCAGGCTGAGGACTCTTTCTTGAGCCAGGTCCAAGCCAGAGGCTAAAAGAGAAAAAACAGGGACTAAGCAGAGGGGTATAAAGGGTATAGGCTGAGAGCCCAGAAATCAGGGAAGGAGGGAGCTGGTGGAGACTGACACTGGGTCTGAATGGCAGGCAGGAGGGGACAGGAGCCCTGGAGGTGGCATCCTTTGGGAGTAAGGCCAGAAGCAGGGTATGCATTCGCTGTTTGTGTAGGCAGTGTCTGAGAGCTAGAAAGGATGTGTAATCCAAGATGGTGGGGCCTGGGGGCATGCCTCTTGCATGTGAGGTCACCAGGAGGGGTGGGACTGTTCCTGCCTGGAGAAACTTTTTCCTTTTTCCTCACTTCACAGGACTCTGCTCCTGTGCCTCTTCGAGGGCCCAGGCTCAGGATCCATAGGGTTCTACAGATAAAAGATGCCGGTCCAATGAATCACACACTTTATTAAATCCTCCAAGTGCCAGCGGAGGGCCCTGGGCTCTTGAGCAAGTTTCAAGGCTCCTCCTTAGATTCAGACTGGTCTTGCCCTGTCTCTCACTTCCAATCCAGACTCCAGTGCTGGAAGGCTCCTGATCTCTGCCTTCCCTCTGGCTCCTCCAGTCATTGTCTCCAATGGAGAATCCTTCCTCCTTCCAGGAACGGAGGCTTAGGAAAGGGCACATTCATAAGCAGTGCAGCCTGTCATGTCCTGCCATCAGATGCCCTGGAGGGCGCCCCAGCCTGTGTGCTTGTGTAGGATGATCTTCCTGGGAGAACCAGGGCTCCCTCAGTGCCCTCGGCCTTTATGCAGGGGCTGGTAGGCAGATGTCTGGTGCTCTTTAAGCTCAAAGGCATCATGGCCTTCCCTGCAGAGCATAGAAACAGGTCAGAGATCACAGGTAGCCCTGGAACTCTCCCAGCCCCAAAGAACATTCTACCTGCACCCACCGGAAGCAGCGGACGCAGTAGAGGTCTCCGTCGCAGCCAGCACAGCGAAGGGTGGCATCCTCATTGCAGATGCAGCACCAGGGGAGCTCCTCTTCCTCTTCCTCAGGCCTGGTGGCCACGGCTTGGGCCTTTAAAGACCAGGGAGGGATGGGGGACATCAGGTGCCTGACGGAGGTGGGAGGGAGGCTATGATGGCAGCCTGGGGGTCTGTGTCTGTGGCTCTTCTCACCTTAGGCTCTGCCCTGCAGGACTGGTCTTGGGGTTGGGGAGTTGGCTCCACAGGGATGTTAAAGCCACTTGCCTCATCCAGGGCAGCTTCTTCGGTGAGCTGTGGACAGTGAAGAGGTACAGCTCCTAGCTCCAGGCACCCTGCCAATGCACAGTATTTCTGCAGTTCATAGCCTAAGCTCTCAACCATCTTCCTTGATCTATTGTCNAGGGATAGAGTGAGAGAGGGGCTGGTATTGCCTGGCAGTGCCAAACTGGCCGGGGGTGGGGGGTGATGGGGCAGCACAGCAGGGACCGGACAAGGGGTGGTCAGGTGGGTAAGGCAGGGCCAACCTGCCGCAGGACTCTCTGGATGGCCTTCTCTTCCTCCTCTTCATCATCGCTGTCTGGAAGGTGGTAGTCTTGGAGGGTCACTTGAAGACGGAGGGCAGGGAGCAGGGGAAGAAGAGTGAGGTGGAGAGCTCACCGGAGTGGCTGTACGGCTGCCCCCAGGAGTGGCGTGGTTTCCAGCGGCACTCGTTCCAGAGGTAAGCCGCCTCCGCAGCCACTCTCATCAGAGTGGCTCTGACTCCCCTCTGCCCTCTCTGCTGGGCTGGACAGCATGAACAGAAGGCTCTGCACCTGAAGGGACCCGGGGCCCCTGCCCCTGACGGCTGCCCCCTGTTCTTCATCCACCGTTTTGCCCTAGCACTTGTCTCATGGTTCCAGGCAGTGCTCAGTAGACTCGGCCTGGCAGAGAGTAGAGCCACTGTGCAGGGCTTGGCCTGGGGGTGGGAGTCGGGGGGCCTGCCCAGGGGACACGAGTGAGTGGCTGTTTTATCAGCCTCTACCTCTGTCAGGGTCCCGTCCCTGCAGCACAGCCAGGCGCTTGGCGAGGGCCAGGATGCGCTCCTGCCGCGTGTTCTCCTCCCGAAGCTCGACCGCTGCCTCAGCCAGCAACCTGCTCTTCTCCTCCTCCAGGGACCAGGTGGCTTGCCCCCTGGAACTGGTGCTCTGGGCCCCTGGGCCCCCTCCATTGAGGTCGTTCTGGATAGAGGTGGCTAGAAAGAGTGATGCATTTGGGGAGGGAGACATTTCAGGATCTCTCATCAGAAACCACTGAGCCCATTTCTTAACTTAAACCCCCCTCCAGCTTTTTGTTCCATAATAGTTCCTGTGGCTTACATTGCAAATAAAATTAGTTATTTTATTCATTTTCCCACATATAAAAAACTAGTAATCTTAGACATTTTTTCCCAATTAAATTCATCCACACCCACCTGATACTTTAACATGTTGCCCTTAGAGTGGGTGCCCTATGGTATAAGAATCACTGCCCAAAAGGAGCAGAAGATGGGGAGGCAGGGTCTAGCCAGGCTCTCTGCCTTACAGGCTGGAATCAGCATTTCTGGGGAGCAGCACAGAGAGGACATGAGGGAAGCTGAGGTCTTAAATGTCACTAGGGGGGAAGAATTTTACTTGAGTGGGTGTGGCTCTGACATGATCCCCTTTAGCTCAGAGTTTTAGAACAAGACATTTGAAGTTAGATAGCTTTGGGCTGAAGTCCCAGTTTTGCTACTTAATAGCTGTGTGACCTTGGTCAAGTTCCTTAAGCTTACCAGGCCT
Organism: Neotragus pygmaeus; assembly: GCA_006410875.1. Lineage (NCBI taxonomy): Eukaryota > Metazoa > Chordata > Mammalia > Artiodactyla > Bovidae > Neotragus > Neotragus pygmaeus. Next base: position 12,968 of record SJYV01026330.1, read on the forward strand.
CAATTTCCTCGTTTATAAAATATGTATAATAATAGTAATCATAGGATTACTGAGGATATTCAATGAGATTGTATCTCTAAAGCAGGATTTCCCTTTTTTTTTTTGGCTCTATAACACGGCATGCAGGATCTTAGTTCTCCAGTTAGGGATCAAACCTCTGTCCCCATCAGTGGAAGTGCAGAGTCCTAACCACTGGACTACCAGGGAATTCCCCTAAAGCAGGGTTTCTTTTGTTTTTTGTTTTTTCTTTGGGTTTTTAAACTTTTTATTTTGTATTGGGATATGCATGCATTTGTGATAGTTTCAGGTAAACAGCAAAGGGATACAGCCATACATATACATGTATCCATTCTACCCGAAAACTCCCCTCCCATCCAGGCTGCCATATAACATTGAACAGAGTTCCATGTTAAAGCAAGGTTTCTTAATCTTGGTTCTATTGACATATTGGACAGGATATAGCATAACTTGCTTTACTGCACTTCACAGATAATTGCTTTTTTTTTCTTACAAATTCAAAGTTTATGGCAGCTCTATGTTGTCAGATGGTAGTTAACAATTTTTAGCAATAAAATATTTTACAGTTAGGTATGTACATTTTTTGAACATAGTGCTATTGTACACTTAACAGTCTATAGTGTACATAATTTTTATATGCTCCAGGAAACCAAAAAATTCATGTGCCTCATTTTATTACAGTGAACTTGAACTGAACCCATAATGTCTGAGGTATGCCTGTAATTCTTTGTGGTAGGGGCTGCCCTGTATATTGTATGACGTTCAGCAGCTTCCTTAGCCTCTGCTCACTAGATGCCAGTGGTACCCTTTGAGTTGCAACACCCAAAATGTCTCCAGACGTTGCCAATTGGGCCCTGCAGGGAAAATCATCACCATAGTTGAGAACCACTGCTTTGAAGCTTTTGAAGAGCTCTGTCCAAAAGAATTTTTTATGATGATGGAAACATTCCATGTCACATCATGGTCTGTATCTGTGCTGTCCAAGATCATAGCACGAATCTCTTGTGACTACTAAGCATTTGAAATGTGGTACCACCGAGGAACTCAATCTTAAATTTAATTTTAAGTAAATAGCCTCTTCCTCCTTATCATCATTATCACAGAGAACATTCACTTACTATGAGCCAGGCAGGGTCCTAAGTACTCCTGGATTAGCCCATTTACTCCTCATGACTTCTCCATGAGGTAGATTTTGGAAAGTGAGACTTCAGTCGAGTAACATGCTAAGCATCACACAGCTACTAAGTGGTAGAACAGGGAATCACTGTCTGAGCCTAAAGCCTACACACTGATCTACTAGGCTTATACTGGCTCCCATTGGAGTAAACATTCAATAAATGGCGATCCTTATAATGTTGATATTCTCTAATTTATATTCACCTCCCAGAGTGTCAGCATTGGAGCCTCTCCCACCTGGGGAAAGAGTGGGGGGTGAGTCCCTGGGGGAGCCAGGTGGAGAATATACCTGGGCCTTCTTGTTCCCAGCTCTCGTCAATAGCCACCTCCGCTGTTAGCTGTGTCAGCAGATCCTGTGCTTGCTGCACCTGGGTCCTGGGGTCCGGTGGTTGATGTGCCTGCTCAGAGGAGGGAACCTCAGTGGGGAGTAGGGAAGTGGGGAAGCCATATCATAAGGCTCAGAGCAGTTCAGGTCAGGGCTGGGTGCTGAGGAGTTCCCAAAACTCAGGGAAAGGGGACTAACCAAGAGCTCACGTAATCAGGTAGGTCTGGTAGTCCCCAACAGAACCTAGGGGCCACTCTTTGCTGCCCTACCCAATCCTGCTGCTTGTCCCTGGTTCCTCGGCCTGGCAGCAGGCCTCAGGAGCAGGAGGTACTCCTGCAAAGTATCTAAGCATACACGTATCTGGGCTTCTGCTGGGTCCTTGTCCCAGGACCTCCATCCCTCCAAAGTCACAGCACTCACCAGCTGGGGGGCCTGAGAAGATGGAACTCTGCCTTGCAGCACAGCAAGCCGTGCCTCCATCTCCTGGGTGGAAGGGACAGGACCCTGGGGCGCATCCCTCAGTGCAGCTAGCCTGGCTTCTATCTCTGCCTGCGAGGGCACTGACTCTGCAATTGGCATAGAGAAGCCTTCTAAGATCCAGAGGGATCCTAATCCCAGGAGCCCTGGATGGTGTCTTTTCCACCCTGTCTGGGCCTGCTCACTGGGCTTTTTCTCCTGGCGGAGCCGTGCTAGGCGCTCAGCAATGACTTGATCTTGCTGGGTCAGTCCATGGCTCCGGGGAGTGCTGGGCTTCTGCTTGGCTCCCAATGCTGCCACACGCCTGGCAGGATATAAGACAGAGGCTCTTGATGAATGCAGAAGGGAGGGGTGAAGGCACCCTCGCTGTTTCCCATTCAAATCATTTCTAGGTAGCTAGAGAGGCCTCCAATGGACAATCTTCTGGGCCCATTGCTCATATCACCCTGCACCCCAACCCAGCCAACTGGCAGGAGGGTTCAGCTGAGAGGGTGAGGTCTACCAGGAAACTTTTCTGGGGAAGTGACTCATGAGCTGCTCTCTGAGCCCAGGAGGGCAGTCAGGAGCTGCTGATCCTGGGCTCATTTAAGCTACAGGCTGGGAAGAGACTCCTATCCTATGGCTCCTGTGTCCTTTCCCCTCCCCATTTGTCTCTGTCCCTTCAGCACTTACTTCTTATAGTTCTGAGGTGGTGACCACTTGGAGGCACTGGCAGGAGAAGATCCTCTACAGAGAAGAAATCTGGTGTTGGAAGTCACCCACCATCTGCCTATTGGTGCCCTCCACCCCAAACAATCCTGAGTCGACCTCTAGACACAGAGCACAAAGCTGAGAGGCCTGGCCAGCTGCCAGCTGCCATGCTCGGCTGAACCGTCACCCATGTTGGCCTCTCACCTGGTCAGAACCTCATGGCACTGCTTGCAGACTTTCTGTTGAGTGTTTCCAGCTCGGGGAACTGCTGCACTGAAGCTAAGGCAGCCAGAACAGAAGGCTCGGCCACAGTTCTTACAGCCATACTACAAGAAACATGAAGCAAGGAGTCTACCTCTCACCCCCCGCTGAAGGCTCCTCATGGGGACTCTTGGAACACACACACAGAGCAGACTGAAGCTGTGACCAGCTGCTAGAAGGAAGGTGGGGAATTGGGCCCCTAAGGCCTGGGGAGAGATGAGGGGTGGAAGGCAAAGTGATTCCTGTCTCCAGTCTTCTATTCAAATCTCATAAAGCTTCATGAAAAATTCACATGCTTTCTACTTGGTCTTCAATTCCCTGACACAGGAGTGTAAACGATAAATAGGCAAAGTCCCATGCTTCAGGTCACTGACTCTTCAACAGAGCAGAGAGAGAATGCAGGGCCCATGCCTTCTCTGTTCTAGCAGAAATGGAAGGAGGCTTGACTCAGAATGGGATGGTAACAATAGACTCCACTTATTAAGCATTTACTGTGTGAGTGAAAAGTGAAAGTCGCTTAGTTATGTTGGACACTTTGCGACCCCACGGGCTGTATAGCCTACCAGGCTCCTTTGTCTATGGAATTATCCAGGCAAGAATACTGGAATAGGTAGCCTCTCCCTTTTTCAGTGGATCTTCCCAACCCAGGGATTGAATCCACATCTCCCACATTGCAGGCAGATTCCTTACTGTCTGAGCCAGGCACTAAATTGAGTACTTAACATTCATCACTTGATTTAATCCTCAATTTATACACACTATCATACTTAATCCTGATGACAACCATTATCACTCTTATTTTAAACAGGATCAGAGAGGTTACTAGACTTGCCCAAACAAAGGTCACCCCTGTGAATGACAGCAGAGCCCCAATTTGAATTCTGATCACTTTGACTACAAAACTCAGGTTTCTGAGGGCTCCATGATCTGCTTCCCTACCAGCTATTCATCCTGCCTATCTGGTTCCTATCTCCTGGTCACAGAGGCAGAGGAAGCCTGCTGTTTACCAAGGGAATTTGGCAGGTTTGTGCTGAGGACAAGTGAGACTTTGCTATGTTGCCCTGGAGACAGGAGAAAGGGCAGGCTGCTTGATGGTGAGGGCTTCAGAGCAGAAAGAGTAAGGGGCATGGTGTAGTGCAGAGTGGTCACAGAGTATTAACTAAGACCGGGCTGCGGAGGAGCAGGGTGGAGGGAAAGAAACAGCCAGATCCTACACTTGGCGGACAGAAAAGCTTAGCTTTCCGAAAATGACAGGAGCCTGACGTACAGTTTACAGGGAACTCACATCCAGCACCTTAACCCCGAAAGCAAGGGAGTGTTAGCCCCGTTTTAGAGAAATGTTAACTGAAGCTCTGTGGCTTCATCAAAACCGCACGTCTGGAGAGGGCCCATAAAACCAAGCCTAGGACTGCAAGTCGCGTGTATTTCCCTTCACTTCGCGTCCTCCCTCTAGCCCGTGAAGAGAGACTCGCCTCCTTCTTGAAGAGGGTGAATTTGACAGCGCATCCGTAGCACCTGCTCTCCATCCTGTTTCCTGGTGCAGCGCGGCAGGGACCGCAGAGCGCACCTCTTGCGGGTAAGGTACCGGCCCCGTGCTCCTTCACCCAGCCCCGCCCCTACCTACCACGCCCACTTGCGCGGGCCAGCCAAGGCCTCCGACAGGAGATTCACGACAGTCACCCCAGCCGGAGAGCAGCGGCGGCGGGCGCGAGGGCTGCCGGGAGTCGTAGTTCGTTCACCATTCAGCGGGCTTGGAGCCGAGAGCCCCCGGGAAGCCCCAACGCATAGATTTTTGGGAGTTGTAGTACTAATCCAATCAGAGTTGGAACCATGGCGGTGACGAAGGAGCTCTTACAAATGGACCTGTACGCGCTATTAGGTATTGAGGAGAAGGCGGAGGACAAAGAGGTGAGAACGGGGGTGAGGAAAGGCGATCCTGAGAGACCTGGCGGCCGTCCTAGCCTTGGCGCCTCGCCTGAGGCTGGCACCACCATCTTTCCAGGTTCGGCTGGGCCCTGAGTGGGGAACGAGAGGCGGCCCAATGGCCTCAGAAGGGGGGTTCCCGGACCTTCCTGAGACCTCAATGGTCTGAGGGCTTCACGAAGAAGAGGGGCCACGAGCGAGAGGTTACTTCGCGGGGCACTGTACTGTGCTCTCCGGTGGCCCTTGTGTAGCGGAGGCCGCGGGTGAGCCTGGGAGGCAACCCTAAACCTACTTCGTGCGCCTGCGCAGTGTCAGCCTCTGATGCCTCTTCTGTCTAGACTGCTTCCTTCTCTCTCTTGCTGGCTGATGTAACTATGTTAAGAGCTTGGGGCGGAAGAAAGGCCGGGTCTCAAGGCTCCTCCATTCCTTTTTCATACCTTCCGTGGCAGTGTGACCTATGACTTTGCCATCTCTGTTTTCTTTTACACTCCAGCCCATTAACTCTTTTCTAGTAGCAGATGCTCAGGTGTTGCCCTCCTAACATGTGCTAGTGGCCAGAAGCTGGAGAGTCAGAAGGGTAGGCAGATGACCTGGAATTGGAGTTTCACAGGAAACTCCAGGTTGATAAATGTGCCAGGGAGTGGTACACTGATCAAGCTGTAACGAAGATTTCTGTTACTTCCACCGGGATTATGGTGGTAGCTGTAGTATTGTAGGAAGTGGAGGCAGATAAGTTATCAAGTGAAAATTAGTGCCTACAGATGCCCCTGTACTTCCAGGCTGTTCTGCTCATTGTCTGAGTGAGCTTGTGGAAAGAGGAAGCTCTGGGACAGAAAAGCAGGGAGACCACAGGGCCCTTGAGGAGTGATGCAGTCAGTCAGTACAGAACTGTTCCTGCAGCTGCAGCTGAAATCAAAAGTGGGCTGTGGGGTTGTATACAGAGCACCAGAGGCATCTGTTACACCTGTCTCATAAGTCTTAAATTTTCACTATTGGTTATGCATAACACCGATACAAGGGCTTCCCAGGTGGCTCAGTGGTAAAGAATTCACCTGCTAATGCAGGAGATGCAGGTTGGATCTTTTGGTTGGGAATATCCCCTGGAGGGATTATTACTTCAGGATTCTTGCCTGGAGAATCTCACGGACAGAGGAGCCTAGTGGACTATAGTCCATAATGTTGAAAAGAGTCAGACACGACTCAGCACAGCACCACCTATATAATATTATGTGCTGAACACCATTTTAAGTATTCTATATTTATAAATTGTTTAATTAGTACTTCATTATTAGTGGACATTTCACACTGGATCTAGCCAATGTGTTGGAACCTTGATGTTGAGAACTCCTGAGGAAGGCAGTTATGAGCCACTGATGTATATATTAATCAGAGAAGTGACATAATCGGATTTTAAAGAAAATATTCAAAGTCAATTTGCAGAAAGGACACTGTACGCGCTGGGTAGAGGAGCTGCCACCAGGGGATCAGGTTGAGGCTGTTGTCTAGGCAAGAGGCTGAGGTCTAAGCAGGGCAATGAGGTTGGGATTCAGTTTTCACTCAGGTGAAGTAAGGGGTAGATGAGAAGACTCTGCATTGGCTGTACTGAATCTTAGTTGCAGCACATAGGATCTTCATTGCATCATGTGGGATCTTTCACTGTGGCACACAGACTCTAGTTGCAGCATGCAGGGTGTGGGCACATGGGTTCAGTCATTACGTCATGTAGGCTTAGTTCTCCATGGCATGTGGGATCTTAGTTTCCTGACTAGGAATCAAATTTGTGTGCCCTGCAGTGGAAGCACAGAGTCTTAACCACTGGACTGCCAGAAAAGTCCTTCCATCTGTGTTTTAGAAGTGAATAGAAACTTTTCCCCCAAACACCATTTGATTCCACAAACTTTTATTAAATGTCTACAAGTGAAGAGAGCGGTCCCTGGAGGGTTACCTTATCATGTCTGTTTCCAGCTTCTCTGTCTCTTGCTTTTGTAGTTCATCGTTTAGAAATGCAGAAATCAAAAGCTGATAATTCTAGAAGGTGATGCTTTCTAATCAGATGGTGGTTTCCTAGAGAGTGTAACTTTGTAGAAAATGACAGCATTTATAACTAATCTTAACAAGTGAGACCAAGAATTGTTGCTTGTTACATCCCTGTATTGAGAATGGATGGAAATCATAGTGCAGCATTGAGCAATGTTGGGATTGTAAATGTGCCTTTATAATCATCTTGGTACTAATCACTGCAGGCAGTTAAGAAAGAGAACTTTGGAGTCAGACTGCATGCATATTGGTTCCACTACTTACTTAGTTCATGACCTTGAGCAAACATTTAACATCTGTGTGCCTTGGCTTCCCCATCTGCAAAATGGGAATGATGGCAGTCCCTCACTGGCCTTGTTGTCTGGGTCAGTCCGGGCTAAGCACGTAGAAGGTACTTAGCACAGACTCACTGCGAGTGCATTCATGCTGTTATCATTGTAGCTTCACCTTCCTACACTGTAAGTTCTGGTGTCCAATACAGTCTCCCACAGCTCATGGCTAAGGTTGCCCTTCCTGCCTCACCCCTTCTCATTTGTTAAAGTCCCTGATTCACTTCACACCACACCAGTGATTCTCAACCAAGGCAGTGGTCAGAGTAGAAGCGAGGTGGGGCATCAGGGAGGTAGAACAAGATTGAGGATCAGCAGAGTTCACAAATGTTTGGGCATGGTGGGACTTCAGAGCTGAAGAAGATATCGCTTCTGTTTTCTGAAAGCTTACACATTATAGTAAACAATGAATTCTGAGGTAGAGTGAAAGAGGTTGAATAAAAGCATATAAGGAGGGCTTCCCTGATGGCTCAGTGGTAAAGAATCTGCCTGCCAATGCTGGAGACGGGGTGTGATCCCTAGTCTGGGAAGATCCCACATGCTGTGCAGCAACCAAGCCCATGCGCCACAGCTACTGAGCCTGTGCTCTAGAGCCCAGGAATCGCAGCTACTAAAGCCTGCATGCCCTAGAGCCGTGTTCTGCAACAAGAGAAGCTACCACAATGAGAAGCCCGCCCGCTGCCACTAGAGAAAAGCCTGTGCAGCACTGAAGACCCAGAGCAGCCAAAAATAAATAAAATTTAAAAAGCATATAAGGAAAAATGCTGTCGGAATAAAGAGGAAGGTGTGATTCATGTGATTGGTAGAATCAATGAAGACTTCCCCTGAGGAGGTGTTTTTGTGCAAGACCTTGAGGGGAGAAAGGAATATTTCGCAGCAGGGTTAAAAAAGATCATCGTGGTCATTTACTCTCTTCATTTTATAGACAGGAGGATGGAGGTCCAGGGAGGTTATGGAACTTGCTGAGATCACCCAGTGAGTGAGTGTTGGGCCATATTGGAGCCCCGATTTACTGTTCCTACCACTGCCCTGCAGGTATCAGTGGGAGCTGACATGTGGATTTCTGTCCTGTTTATAGCAGCCTTGCTTTTCATTTGAAGCCCTTTGCAGGGTACGTAATTCACTGTATTACTTGGTAAAGCTAGGTGCTGGAAAATGTGTTTTGATCAACCCTTTGAAGACTCAATTTTTAAATGTATCTACCAGGAAAACTACCATGGAAACTTACTATTGACCTTTTGGGGTTATATTTTATTATTGCTTTAAGGAGAAGGCTATTTTACCTGTTTGCTAGCTAATACTTGTATTTAAATCACTTGTTTCAGTTATACTCTAGAATGTGATGCACTGACATTCATTGTTTCTTACCGATTTAAGAAAAGTAAGACAGAGAAGGACTTGAAGAAATGGTATGAGGTTAAAGTGCTTGGCATGACAAGGATTGGGGCATTGCCTAGGATTTGTTGAGGATGTGGCAGGAGATGAATCTGAAAAGTGTGGTATCTCTGGGCCTCTAGGCCCTTGGATGGGTATACTTGATTTTGGCCCTTGGGTGGGTATACTTGATTTTGTGGGTGTCTGGGGGCCATTTCTGGACTTGAGGTGTGCCAGACTCAGTCCGCTGCCTCCAAATGGGTGCCTTGCCTAAAGCCTCTTGCCTCCAGACCAGGCCCTGAGGCGCTAAGGTTGGGCACCGAGCCTGGTTTCACTTGTCATTTCTTCATTCAGTAAGGGCCTGACGGGCACTGGGTGGGACCAGGAGCCCGACCTCCAAGTCTTCTTGGTATCTCTCTGATAATTAGCTCATTGCTGGGTTTGGCTGTCTGGCTGAAGCTCTGAAGTTACTTGGCTACCTGTTAAGTCAAAAGGAATGATTCATTTGTGTTTGTAAGCTATTCATTCAAGATAATACCTCACATTTATATGACACTAAAGTGCTTTCACATAAATTATCTCATTTGATGTGATCTTCAAAACAAGCCTGTGAGGTATGCAAGGACTATTAGCTCCAATTTATAGATGAGAAGACTGAGACCTGCAGAGTTTAATTGATTTGGCCAGCATAAGGTGGCTAGTAAATGCAGAGCACCTGCCCAAACCTGCATTTTGTATGCCTCTTTCAGGGCTGTTTTCCATGACCCACAACTTAGGAGCAATTAGGGCAACAAGAGATGGCCCCAGAAAGCCTCTCACTCCCATCCTTGACACAGATAGAGATTTGACTCTGTGAGTAAAGCTGCCTGGCCTGGGTTAACTTGAAGGATATTAAGCCAACCTGGACAACTTGAGGAAGTGTATTAAAATTTGTGTTAAAACTACCATAGTGGAGTTTTCATCTCAGTGAAGGTAGAATTCAAAATATTCTCTATTTGCATAACTGCTTTCCCTATTTTTGCTGCTCCTGAATACTTTTATTTGGTTATTATTATTTTTCTTTAAGTCAAGGATCTTCTTTTTACTAATATAATTTTGTTTATGAAGGAAACCAGTGCATTAAGGGGAAAAAAGAATGACATGTAGGAAGTACCAGGGCCTAGAAAGAAAGAATTCTGTGCCTGGGCAGAGAGAATGACTTTGGGGGTGGGGACCGAGGACATTAGGGGTTGAGAGTGATAGCAGGCCGTGGAGGTGAGGTGAGGAGCCGCCAGACCCAGGGTATCTGTCAGATCTGAGGGGTGGGAATCTCCAACCTGAGAGAAGAAGGCAGGTGAGAATTTGAGAGTCTGAGCATGATGTAAGCCTGCTTAGGGTAAGGGTGGGAGGGAGAGGCAGGCCTGAGAGAAGAGGCCATCTGCGGAGGTGGGGGTGGAAAAGGAGACTGGCCTCCAGATGTAGACTGGTCTGGTTTGGGGACGTGGGCTGAGAAGGAGGGCAGGGCCGGGGTTGAGGCCCAGGAATGGGTACTGGGAGCACTAAAGGGAGACCCAGAGGTGAGAGCTGAGGGGAGGGAGGACCAGAGGAGTGACCTCAGGGATGGGCTGGGGACCTGCATCCTTTAAGGCGCATAGGGGCAACTTATGGGCAGAAGCAGCCCAGGCCCTGTGCATGGTCTTGGTTGGTTCAGGCTGCACAGGTCACTGTCCTGTGTCTGGACCTTGGTTAGCAGACTGTGAGAGATGTTGGTGTGAGGTCCAGGTGCCGCAGAATCATCTCACAGTACTGCCGGCAGGCCTACATTTGGAAATGTTGAACTGAGAGCACTGGTCTGGGCAGTGGCTGGCACCCTCTTTGCTCAGAGCCTTAGGAGCAGTCCCTTTTCCACAGAAATGTGGAAATTTCTCTGTAGTGCTGTTGCAGTGTAGACCATAGGCTGTAGGAAATGAAAGTGACCAGTCTTTTAGGCAGAGAGGACTTCCAGGTAAGCTCTGTGGTTTACTTCCTGCCTGTGGCATCAGGTGGTCACATAACCTTTGGAGTTGTGGCTAGTGCAGGGTTGATGAGATGTCTGCTTCCCACAGGCTTGGCAAAAGAATACTGCCCAGGCTGAGATTACTAACTATTCCTCCTTCTGGAACTGGGCCTGTAATGACTTCTAGCTGATTCACCAGCATGATTTGTTCATTTGGTATCTGTTGTCACATGGAGTGGCCTCCCTATTTGTCCTCTGTATCTGAGTCTAACCTGTGAGTTGGGCTTTTGAAAACTGGACTTAATTACTTGTACTCCAAGTTTTATCATATGAAATGATAACAGCCTTCTAAAAAATAATGATCTCTTCTTTGTAAGGCACCTTTCTTTTAAGTTAATGAAGGCTATTTTATATTTATTGGGCTCCTTAGTGCCTGGCTTTTTTGTCTCAGTTGGGAATTCATTCCTTTCAAGAGGTGAAACTGGAGGCAGTTGGATTGTCAGAGGCCCTCCTGTGTGCCTGGCACCAAGCCTAGTGGAGACGGCGGCAGACCCAGCTCCAAGCTCCTTTCCCTGCTCTGGGCTTAGGTTGCTGCAAGTGGCCAATCCAGTTATGGAGCCCCCAGGAAGGGCTGGGCTAATGCATAACTCATTCTTCCCCTCTGTGAGGCAGGGGGATAACATTTAATTCCCATGTGGTTCTTTTATCAGTCTGTTATAGTGATTTCTTCTTAAGAGGAAGTGTTAGCAGGTAGAAGGAGAAATTATGAAATAGTGTGGGAGGATCTCCAAGGCTTGGAACAGCACCCACTTCCTTATGCTATTCAATAGGCCAGAAGCAATTGACATAGTTGAGTTTTCCTAATTGTGTTTGGTTGAGAACAAATGGATGTTTGCCTCTTTCATTCAAAGGGTATTTATTGTGTGCCTACTGAGTGCCAGGCACTGCCCAGTGCACTGTTCTGGGCCCTGGGGATAAGCAAAACTCCCCATCCCCTAAAGCGCATTCCCTTTATTTCTAAGAACCCCCATAATTTCCTATACCTGTGTGCTCTCATCTGAAGTACAATCATAACCAGTGTGTCTGTTTTTCCAGGCCATACCAAAAAAGATGCAGCAGATTTATAAGCACTTCCAAAGATATGCTGGTATCTGGCACAGTCTAGTAGGGAAGAGATATTTCTATAAAAGAGTAGAATTTAAGGGACTTCCATGTTGGTCCAGAGGCTATGACAAGTAGAATTTAAGATCATCATCACCTGAGGAAGCATAGGAAAAGCCTGACTCTGCCCTCAGGTACATCTGAACATTTTGTACTGTTCAGTAGTTTATGTTCTGAGTGATGATCCTGCGTGACGGAAGACTGATCAAACTCAAGTAGGATGGAGAAGGGAAGGGAGTAATCTGTGGTATTTTTGAAAGGCATCAGGAGAAAAGACCACACTTTTGCAAATTGGAGTTTAAAGTCCCCTCATAGAGTTTAGGTTCATCTGTGATCTCTGTCATTCCGGGGCTGGGTCTTGGAGACAGCCTGGTTCTTGGAAAAACCATGGTCTGGGCAGGGGCTTTGGGTGAGAAGGCCCTCAATTGTCACGTAGGTCCTTTCTCTGAAGTCTCAGGAAATGTAAACGACTATTTCCAAGTACTAGGGAGACCTGAGTTTTTAGGAGAAACCTATAGGTAAAGAAGGAAAACTCCAAGTGTTGAGATACTTCAGTAGCTTTTGGCAACTTTCAGTGGCTGCTTCAACCCTCCCTGGGGGTCCAAGCACCTGCAGACTCCGTTTCATAAAAGCTGCCAACCCTGGGATTAAATAGTTCTGTCTCTCTCACATAATAACACAGAAGTCGTTCTGTTTCTTTATTCTTCTGAGAGTTCCTCTTCCTTCTCAACTTATCATGATTAAGAAAAATATTATTGCATCTTTTTGCCCTCTTGAGCTGCTAGTAAGGTGGGATTATTTCATAATAAACAGTATTGACACAGAAGCTTTTCAGTGGCCTGTTGTAGGAGAGTTGTGTTTATGAGATGAGAAATTTTTTAGGTACTACTCACTTCAGGAGGGCTGGGCGGAACTGGGAGTCCTGTTTGTAGCACAGAATACCAAACTGCAGGCCAACTGATTCAAAGTCAGAACTGGCCTTCCAGGCTAAAACCTAGCAATGGGCCTTGCCCAGGGCAGGCTTAGCAGCTAAAGATTGTTAATAACTAGTTAATCAGGACAGAAAGATTGTAATAACTAGTTAATCAGGACAGACACACTTGACCAGCATTCTTAGGCCAGCTGGGCTTTTGTTCCTGGCCACTCTGGAGGATCTCAGGCTACCTGCATTTTGAATGAGGGTAGTTCAGAGCCCCTGGGGGCTGACCAAGGATAGAATTTGGGAACTGCCACCAGCATTCCTGAAACCAGCCTTGTACACCTTGAGCGTTCATACTGGATTGACCTGGGTCCCTTCCTGAAGTTTCTGAAGTCAGGTTGGCATCATCCTGGGCTGGTGTCACAATTTACCTCCCTCCTAGGAGTGGATAAACAAGAGGTTTGGACCTTATATTGAGTACCTGGTTTTGTTAGGTACTTCACATGGATTATTTTCTTTAATCTTCACAGTGGCTCTGTGTGTAGGGGATACTTCCCACACTTTGTAGTTGAAGAACCTAAGGCTGAGTGAGATTTGGTAATTTGCCCCAGATTGTGCTACAAAATTTTAAAACATTATCTGTTAGACTCCAGGACCTTCTTTCTTTCAGTGAACCATGTTCCTTTCTAGCTTAGGATGATTGAAAGAAGCTAAGCATCTCTGGTTTTTTGCTTTTTGTGTTTTTAAAAATATATAATTAACATGTAACATTATATTAGTTCAGGTGTACAGCATAATGATTTGATATATTTGAGATATATATTGTGACATAATCACCAAAATAAGTCTAGTTAAATTACATCCATCACTGTACATAGTTACAATTTTTTTTCCTTGTGATAAGAATTTTAAGATCTACTCTTTTAGTAACTTTCAAATATACAGCATGGGGCTTCCCTGGTGGCTCAACAGTGAAGAATTCACCTGCCAAAGCAAGAGACTCAGGTTCTGTCCCTGGGTCAGGAAGATTCCCCGGAGAAGGAAACGGCAACCCATTCTAGTATTCTTGCCTGGGAAATCCCATGGACAGAGGAGCCTGGTGGGCTACAGTCCAAGCAGTCGCAAAGAGTTGGAAACAGCTTAGCAAGTAAACAACAGCAGCTAACTATAGTTGCCATGCTATACACTTTATCCCCCTGGCTGTTTGTTTTATAACTGGAAATTTATACCTTTTAATCCCCTTCATCCATTTTGCTACCCCATTCTGCCAACTGCCTGCCTCTGGGGCAGTCTGTTCTCTATATCTATGAGTTGTTTCTTGTTTGTTTTTTAGATTCCACAGGTATATGAGATTATATGGTATTTTTCTCTGACTCATTGACACTCAGCATTATGCCATCAAAGTCCATCCATATTGTCACTGATGGCAAGATTTCCATTTTTATAGCTGAGTAATAGTTCATTGGGTATATCTATCTGTGTGTGTATGTGTATGTATAATCTCCATGAAATTAAAAGATACTCCTTGGAAGGAAAGTTATGACCAACCTAGACAGCATGTTAAAAAGCAGAGACATTACTTTGTCAACAAAGGTCCATCTAGTCAAGGCTATGGTTTTCCCAGTAGTCATGTATGGATGTGAGAGTTGGACTATAAAGAAAACTGAGTGCCGAAGAATTGATGCTTTTGAGTTGTGGTGTTGGAGAAGACTCTTGAAAGTCCCTTGGACTGCAAGGAGATCCAACCAATCCGTCCTAAAGGAGAGCAGTTCTGGGTGTTCATTGGAAGGACTGATGCTAAAGCTGAAACTCCAGTACTTTGGCCACCTGATGCGAAGAGCTAACTCATTGGAAAAGACCCTGATGCCAGGAGGGATTGGGGGCAGGAGGAGAAGGGGATGACAGAAATGGCTGGATGGCATCACCAACTCGATACACATGAGTTTGNCTTTATCCCCCTGGCTGTTTGTTTTATAACTGGAAATTTATACCTTTTAATCCCCTTCATCCATTTTGCTACCCCATTCTGCCAACTGCCTGCCTCTGGGGCAGTCTGTTCTCTATATCTATGAGTTGTTTCTTGTTTGTTTTTTAGATTCCACAGGTATATGAGATTATATGGTATTTTTCTCTGACTCATTGACACTCAGCATTATGCCATCAAAGTCCATCCATATTGTCACTGATGGCAAGATTTCCATTTTTATAGCTGAGTAATAGTTCATTGGGTATATCTATCTGTGTGTGTATGTGTATGTATAATCTCCATGAAATTAAAAGATACTCCTTGGAAGGAAAGTTATGACCAACCTAGACAGCATGTTAAAAAGCAGAGACATTACTTTGTCAACAAAGGTCCATCTAGTCAAGGCTATGGTTTTCCCAGTAGTCATGTATGGATGTGAGAGTTGGACTATAAAGAAAACTGAGTGCCGAAGAATTGATGCTTTTGAGTTGTGGTGTTGGAGAAGACTCTTGAAAGTCCCTTGGACTGCAAGGAGATCCAACCAATCCGTCCTAAAGGAGAGCAGTTCTGGGTGTTCATTGGAAGGACTGATGCTAAAGCTGAAACTCCAGTACTTTGGCCACCTGATGCGAAGAGCTAACTCATTGGAAAAGACCCTGATGCCAGGAGGGATTGGGGGCAGGAGGAGAAGGGGATGACAGAGGGTGAGATGGCTGGATGGCATCACCGACTCGATGGACGTGAGTTTGAGTGAATTCTGGGAGCTGGTGATGGACAGGGAGGCCTGGTGTGCTGTGGTTCATGGGGTCACAGAGTTGGACACTACTGAGCGACTGAACTGAACTGAATGTATAATCTCACATCTTTATCCATTCATCCACCAGAAGACACTTAGGTTGCTTTCATGTCTTGGCTACTGTAAATAATGCTGCAGTGAACATGAGGGTGCACTGTATTTTCAAGTTAGTGTTTTCATTTCTTTTGGGTAAATATTCAGAAGTGGAATTGCTGGATCATTTGACAGTTCTGTTTTTATCTTTTTAATATTTATTTGGGCCACGCCACACAGCTTGTGGGATCTTTGTTCCCCAACCAGGGATCGATCCCTGGCCCTTGACAGTGAAAGTGTGGAGTTCTAACCACTGGACTGCTGGGGAATTCCTGGTAATTCTATTTTTAATTTTTTTTAAGAATCTCTATACAATTTTTTGTAGTGGCTGCACCAGTTGTATACCTGGGATCACTTTCTCCACATCCTCACATTCTATTTTTTGATAATAGCTATACTAACACGTGTAAGGTATTAATAGTATCTTATTGTAGTTTTGATTTGGATTTGCCTGATGGTTAGTCATGTTGAACATCTTTTCATGTACCCATTGGCCATCTGTATATCTTCCTTGGAAAAAATGTCTATTCAGATCCTCTGCCTATCTATTAATGAGATTGGTTTTTTTGTTGTTTATTTTGGGTCTTTTTATTAACCCTTTATCAGATATATGATTTGCAAATATTTTCTCTGATTCCATAGTTTGCCTTTTTATTTTGTTGATTTGCTGTGCAAAAGCTTTTTAGTTTGATGTAGTCCCACTTGTTTAGTTTTTGCTTTTGTTTGTTGCTTTTGCTTTTGCTCTCAAATCCAGAAAAAAAAACAAGAAATCATTGTCAGGACCAGTGTTAAGAAGCCTGATTTCCATGTATTCTGCTTGAAGTTTTATGATTTCATGTCTTACATTCAAGTCTTTAATCCACTTTGAGTAAATTTTTGTGTAAGTTTTATGATTTCATGTCTTACATTCAAGTCTTTAATCCACTTTGAGTAAATTTTTGTGAGTTTAATTCTTTTGCATGTGACTACCTAGTTTCCCCAACAGTATTTTTTATTTTTAAAAATTTTATTGAAGAAAAATTTCATTGGCACATAGTTGATTTAAATGTTGTGTTAGTTTCAGGTGGAGAGCAAAGCGATTCAATTTTCCATATACACATACATATCTTTTTCAGATTCTTTACCCATGTAGGTTATTATAGAATAAGTTCCCTGTGCTCTGTAGTAGCTCCTTGTTGGCTTTTTTATGTACGGTATTGTGTGTATGTTAATCCCAAGCTCTTAGTTTATTCCTCCCCACTCCAAAACTATTAAGTAGACTGTTCTTTCCCCACAGCATAGTCTTGGCTCCTGTGTTGTAAATTAATTGACCATATATGTGTTGGTTTATTTCTCAGCTTTCTATTCTGATTGATTGATTGAGGTGTCTGTTTTTATGCCAGTACCATACAATTTTGATTACTATAGCTTCTAGCTTTGTTCTTCTTTCTCAAGATTGCTTTGCCTATTTGGGGTGTTTTGTGGCTCCATATACATTTTAGGATTTAAAAAATTTTTTCAGTGAAAATGCTCTTGGAATTTTGATATGGGTTGCATTGAATCCATAGATTTCTTAGGGTAGTAAAGACATTTAAATAATATTAATTCCTCCAAACCATAAGCTTGGAATCTTTCCTTTTATTTGGTCTTCTTCAACTTCTTTAATCAGTGTCTTACAGTTTTCAGTGTACAGGTTTTTCACCTTCTTAGCTAAATTTATTGCTAGATATTATATTCTTTGATGAAATTGTAGATAGCATTGTTTTCTTAATTTCTCTTTTCTGATAGTTCATTGTCAGCGCATAGAAATACAACAGACCTTTGTGCATTGATTTTGTATCCTGCAAACTTTACTGAATTCTTTTATTCTAACAGTTTTTTGTTGAACTCTTTAGGGTTTTCTATATATAATATGTCATCTGCAAGTAATGACAGTTTTACGTCTTCCTTTTTGATTTGGATACATTTTGTTTCTTTCTTTTTAAAAATTTTTATTTATTTGACTGTCTTGAGTCTTAGTTGTGGCACGTGGGATCTTAGTTGCGTCATGCAAGGGTCTTTGGTGATCTTGAGTGAGTTCAGTAGTTGCGGCGCACAGGCTTAGTTGCCCCACAGCACGTGGGGTCTTAGTCCCCTGATGAGGGATCAGTCCCATGTCCCCTGCATTGCAAGGTGGACTCCTACCCACTGGACCACCATGGAAGTCCTGGGTGCCTTTTATTTCTTCACCTTGTCTAATTGCTCTGGCTAATTGTGTGTGTTTGAATAATTTTTTTTTTCTTGATGTGATAAGTAATACAAGCTCACTGGGAAAAGTAAATGTCAACTATACTGCTCTCTTTCAGAAATATTTTTATATTTTCATCTAGTGAGTGTGAACTCCCTTCTTGGCCTTCTCTGACACAACTCTGGCAAAAGGTTTGGGGTGCTTTGTTACAGCTGGTGAGGGTGGAAGTCCAGACTCCCTGTCCTTCTTTGATGGCAGGGGGTGATTGGGAGCCACAGTTTTTCCTATGGTATATGGCTAGAATAGAACAGTTATTGTCTGAAATAATGATTGCATAGTTTTTCATTGAATGGATTTTCAGTATCATAATGATTGCTTCATTATGTCACAGTTTTCTCGTTTGTAAAATGAGGATAATAATTTCTACCTCATAGGGACGTGTTAACAGTTATGTAAGTTACTGGGACTTCCTGGTAGTCCAGTGGCTAAGACTCTGTGTTCCCAGTGCAGGGGCCCTGGGTTTGATCCCTGGTCAGGGAACTGGATCTCTCATGCCACAGCTAAAGTTTGCTTGCCCCAACTAAGAATTCACACGCCACAACCAAGAGATCCCATATGCTGCAACTAAGACCCGACAAAGCTAAATAAACAAAAATGGCTTTTTTTTGGTTAAAAAAGAGAGAAATCCTATTTTTAAAAAATAGAGTTAAGTAAGTTACTGTATATAAAGCCCTTCAGAAAGAGCTTGCTACATGGTAGATGCTAGCAACCATTTTGGAATGTAGATTATTTCTGACTTTTATAAATATGCTATAATGAACAGCAATGTTTGTAAATACTGTATAAACTTCTAAGTATTTCTTTAGAAGAGGCCTTGCTGGATCAAAGGGTCTGCACTTTTCAAAGCTTCCTGATATATACTGCTAGATTACTCTGCAGAATCATTGTGTAAGAAATCCCTTGGCAGCCCAGGGGTAGGGCTCTGCTCTTCTGCTGCAGCGGGTGGGGAGCAGGGAACTAAGATCCTGCAAGCCACAGGGTACAGACAGAAAAAACCCAAACAGACCAGAATCATTGTGTTGATTTACATATTCACCACAAAGCCACCAACATTAAATACCATCCTTTGTTTTCCTTGTTGTCAACTGAGAGGTGAAAAAGACTTAGATTTTTTTGTGTGAGGCTGAACATTTTTCATGCCAACCATTTATGCTCTATGATTCTCTTTTCATGTTCTCTGTTTTCTTGTAGTTTGTCTTTTTCTTTTTTTTTTTCCTGCGTGGCTTCTTTGTATAGTAAAGATATCATGCACATACTTCTCTCGGTTATCATTTCCCTTGTCCTTTCTTTTTTTAACTTCTTTTTTATATTTAATTGGAGGATAATTGTTTTACAATGTTACGTTGATTTCTACTGTACATCAGTGCGAATCAGCTAAACGTATATATATATCCCCTCCCTCTTGAGCCTCCCTC
>SJYV01026330.1:32530-107983 GCA_006410875.1 Neotragus pygmaeus
TCCCTCCCACCCCCCTCATCTTTTAATTTTGTCTATGATTTTTTGCTTAGATAAATTAAAAAATTTTCATTGTAAGTCCATTCATTTTGTGTACATATACACGTGTGTGCATGTATGTGTGATTCCTTCCCTTGCTTTAATGCTTAGGAATTTCTTCCCCACACTAAAAGTAGATTAATAGTCCCATCATTTTCTTTCTTTGGGTTCTTTTAGTTTCATTTTTTGTATTGAGTTTTTTTTTTTAATCTATTTGGAATTATTTTGGTATATGGCTGAGATGAAGAACTAACTTCACTCATTATGTTGGATTTTAGTAATACTTTTTACCATACATTGAATTTTTACATTTATTACTGTTTGCTTCTTGGCCATGCTTATATGTGCCATTAATCTTGTCTTTGTGCTTCACGACAAACTTTCCTTAGCTCAAAGAGAACTTTGGGGTTCAAATTCTTTGGGCTTGCTGCTGCTGCTGCTGCTAAGTTGCTTCAGTCGTGTCCGACTCTGTGCGACCCCATAGACAGCAGCCCACCAGGCTCCCCCGTCCCTAGAATTCTCCAGGCAAGAGACCCCTAAAGCCTCTTTAGTCATTCATCCTGATTCATTACTTTTGATCTTACAAGGCTTTCCACATCTGGCCCTGCTCATAAGCACTGTGGGGCTTTTCCTTCTAAGTGGTCCACTCTCTGTTTTATGAATCACACACACCTTATGAATCATGCTAACTTTCTTGTGTTTTCAGTGTCACACCTGAGTTACCTTTAGCTCTTTCTCTTCTCAGGCCAGTTTTGCATTTCTTTGCCTTCATGTCTGCCCTCGCTCCCTAGCATTTCTTCATCCCAAGTTTGTGTTTTTAAAACTTGTTTGTGTGAATTTTATTCTTTTCCTGGTTTTCTTCTGTTACTTTTCTTTGGTCAAAGTTTTTTTTTTTTTTTTAATTAAAATATTCTTTGACAAAAACATTATTTTTATTTCCATGTTTTATTACAACCACGTCTCTGCTTTTTCATGTCCTTTTCTGTTCTCAGTACCTTTTCCTCATTAAAGGAAAACATACTTCTCCTCTGAGCTGGTTTGGGGCTTGAAGGGAAGTCAGGTTCTTCCACACCCTCTGTCTTGAATGCCCTTTCTGGCTCTGCTTGGAGAACTATTACTCACCTTTCAGATCCAGCTCAGATGTTATCTCCTGTGTGAGGCCTTTAAGGCTAAAATTAACTCTTCTCTCTTTTTTTTTTTCCATTCTTAGGGACCTCTCTTACAGGAATCTTACAACTATAGTATAATTCATTGTTTTCACAGCCATTTTCCTTGCTAAGCAGTGTCCTTCCTCTTCAGTGTCAGGGAAATTCCCGATTATTCTCTGTATCCCCAGCTTCAGCTCAGTCCTTCTGTATCCTCCATGCTCCATGAGTGGACCCAGGAGGTGGGGTAGATTTGGTGCCGTACCAAAGGGCTCTCAGAGAGCTCCCCTCCTATCTGTAGACATTCTTCTCTAAGAATGAATACCAGCATGACCTTGACTTTCTGACCTCACCTGTCCCCTTACTCATCGGGCCACTGCATGAGACTGCTAATTTTTTCCAATAAGTGAAGTCGCTCAGTCATGTCTGACTCTTTGCGACCCCATGGACTGTAGCCTACCAGGCTCCTTCATCCATGGGGTTTTCCAGACAAGAGTACTGGAGTGGGTTGCCATTTCCTTATAGGATTCTTAAATACAGAATGTTCAACTCCTTACACCTTAAAGGGGTAATTTGGAAATGGAGGCCCAGGCAAGGCCTTGAGGGGACAGAGGTCTAGGTTACCTCAAGTTGATTGGGGCAGTTGTTTGGTTATAGATGTTGAGTGTGTGGGAGGCTGGAGGGGTGGGAGTAAGATGGGGGTCCACCCACATGGGGAGTGAGGTGACCTTGGTCTAATTATACTGTTGCTTCAAATGAAATCTGATGAGACTGTTAAAGACATTTGTCGAAGGAACGTATTCTGGAAAGAGAATTGATGAGAAAACAAACTAATATATGTAGATTAATTTCCCATTATTATATAATCAGTTTTTTTGTTTGAACAATTTTCCTGTTTAAGTTTAAAAAAATTTTCTGATATAGAGCATTAAAATGAAATATAAAACAGAAAGCTATTTAATATCATTCCTTTAGAATAAAAAACTATAAAGCATTCTCTAAAGAAAGAAAAGAAAATGAGTGTTCTACCACCTGACCCCTTCTTGCCTCTTATTTTGCTTTCCTACTATTCCTGCTACTTACTATGTCCTACTATTCCTACTATTTACTCCTTCCCTCCCTCTTATTGTCCTTTTTCCGCATTTGCAAAAAAGAACACGTAACACTATTACGAGAGCTCCATGATACAAAAGAAACCATCTTCCACAAAATTCAGCCTTTGTATGGCATGCCTGCTAATCCTGGTCCTGAGGGCAATGTTGCAAATTGAGGCAAAAGACAACCCGTTCTCCCTTCCTCTTCCTCTCAACCAGTTCAGACACAGCGCCTGGGATCAGAGAGCGAGGAGAGGTAGGGCCAGAGAGGCAGAAACAAGATCCCAAAGACTTCTGTTTGTTGGAATGATCAGGGGGAAGGTCTTTGAAAAGAGGGCTGGAGAAATAGGGAAAGAACATTAGCTTTTTAGTTCTCTCTCTATATATTTTTTGTATTGTTTTACTTATTGAAAAGCAAAAGACACTTGGTCTCCTACATTGGCAGGCGGATTTTTTAACTACTGAGCCATGGGGGAAGCCTGCAAATATAAAAAATATATAGTAAAGGCTTGGTTTAAAGTGAAAAAGAAAAAAGGCCCTAGGCATAAATGGAGAAGGGAAAAGAAAGAGTAAAGGGAGGAATGACAAATGATAAGTTGCCTCAAGAGTAAAAGATGACATGTCAAATGTAAGACTGTATATGAAACTGTCACCTCCTCTTCCCTTATTATTATGTTTTAGTGACGAGAAGGGGGAGACAGGATGAGATGGTTGGATGGCATCATAGGGTCAGGGGATATGGGGTGAGATGGTTGGATGGCATCATAGAGTCAGTGGATATGGGGGGTGAGATGGTTGGATGGCATCATAGAGTCTGTGGATATGGGGTGAGATGGTTGGATGGCATCATAGAGTCAATGGATATGGATTTGAGATAGTGAAGGACAGAGAAGCCTGGCGAGCTGCAGCCCGTGGGGTGGCAAAGAGTCAGATACGACTGAGTGACTGAACAACAGTGAAAAAAAAGCTGGATTTTGTTTTTGTTGTCATTACTTTTGTTGGTGAAGACCTAGGTTGGGGTGAGGAGGTGAACATAGGTGGGCTGTTGGGAAGGTTGGGGGGCAGGGAGGGACTTCTACACTTTCTGCTCAAGGCCTGTGCTGGGAGTGGTTCCTGCTTCCTCAGGCTCAGCCAGGAGAGCTATTAATAGATGGGCTTGCTTGCCTGGGCAAGTGAAGGTGTGGTTGCAGCTCTGGCCCAGCAGGTGGCAGCACACCCCAGAGGTCCTGGGCTAGCTGTAGCCGAAGGTGCAGGCGGCACAGGGCCACAGACCCTCCCCTGGGGGTGCTGGCTGTTTGCCTCTGAAGGGCCTTTTCTAGCACACTTGGGATTGAAATGTTTATTGGTTCCCCATAGGAAGCCTGGAGAGCCAGTCTGCTCAGCTACTGGTAGAGGTTCAGGCTAGAGGCTTCTCCTCCCAAGAGATTTGAGCAGTAGGTAATATACAGGCAGAGTGAGGGCAAGGCCTCAGAAAGCAGAGGATTTCTGGGTTTTGTGTTCTGAGTGGGGAATATTCAAAAGAGAACCTTGGTAGCTATGTTAATTTATTTTCACTAATATAAAAAATACTTATTTTCTTTTTAATAAAGAGGTGCAAAGATGAAAACTAAAAATAGACCATAGCTTTCCCACCAAGATAACCCCTGTTATCAATAAAAAAAATAATAATAAAGACTAGTTTAAGGTTTGAAAAGTAGAACTGCAGAAAAGTATACAATGAGTAGTGAATGTTTCTTTCCCCTCCACTTTCACTTCTCTCCAAAAGAAACCACTGTTTCTTGTGATTGCTGTGAGGAAAAAAGGAAAACAAAGGCTTGCACATGCTCGAGTGTTTCTAACTATTTACATTTCTTTTATTTTTGATTTATTTTTAACCCCCAAATTATCATATTAATATGTACTGTTCTAAGCCTTGTTTTTTTCATGCACTGTACCTTGAAGATACTTTCTTTTTTTTTAAGTTGAGGTATAACTGACACATCACATTGGATTAGTTTCAGGTGTAGAACATAATGATCTGCTGTTTGTCATCATACCTAATCAGTTTTCTTTCTTGTAATGAGGACTTGAAGATGTTTCTGGACAGCACATATAGACTTTTGTCTATGGTGATTTCTTAAATGAGTCTCCCCGTTGTTGGAGATTTTGGTTGGCTTTACTTTGGGGCTTATATAAACTATGTTTTAGTGGGCATCCTTGTATATTTATTTTGGCATGCTTCTGCAAATCCAAATTCCATAATAAGTCAAAGAGAAAGTACATTTAAAATGTTAATGGCTAAGTTTCCCTGCGGAAATGTTGCCCTGGCCTACATTACATTACACTAAGACCGTGTGAGTGCCTGTTTCTGGGTGGCTAGAGGGAATCTGCCCCTGCCAGGAGCCTGGACATCCACAGAGGTGAGACTGGGTGCTCGGCAGGAAGCAGGCCCAGCCCTGCTGCTGGGCAGCCTTCAGCTTCCTCCATAGTCTTTGCTTCCACTGAAGATCTCCACTGTGGTTGTGAGATGACTGTTTCAGTGTGGCAATCTTCCTGTAGTGATGCAGAGCCCTCCCTGGATTTCCCTTATCCTGTTACCAGTGTTTTCCTGTCCGTCTTGGGGTGAGAGAATGAATAACCCAATCTTGTCTCTTCCAGGTGAAGAAGGCATATAGACAGAAGGCCCTCTCCTGCCACCCAGACAAAAACCCAGATAATCCGAGAGCAGGTGAGCCTCTCCTAGGCATGGGGAGGAGCCCAACCCACCTGGGTGTGATGTGAGTGCCGTGGAGGTCAACGCATGCAGCCTGACTTTGGGCACTGGGCCCATGGCTGCACTTCACACGTTAAGGGCATCTGATTAACTGCTGATAGACTCACCCTTCTTTGTTGGTTGGGCACCTGTTGATGTCTTCCTTTTCAGCAGCCTGTGGCTTCTTTGAGGTGCTTTCTGAGGGAGCACACCGTCACCAAGTCTAACTGTACTTTTCTCCTCTCTCTTTTTTGATCTCTGTGTTTAGCTGAACTCTTCCACCAGCTTTCTCAGGCCTTGGAGGTACTGACCGATGCCGCCGCCAGGGTAAGCACATCCTCCTCTGTCTGCATTGTCCCCCACGTTTAGAGACCGCTGTGTGCTTCATCCTCTGGCCATGCTGTCCTTTCCTGGAGACCGTCACCAGACTGCCGCACTAGCTCCAGGGCTGGGGCGGGGCCGGGGAGGAGGCCTGGCGCTGTGCGCGTTGCCCCGTTGACTGCTCCTGTGTGCCTTCCTTCTGCCAGGCTGCGTATGACAAGGTCAGGAAAGCCAAGAAGCAGGCGGCGGAGAGGACCCAGAAACTTGATGAGAGAAGGAAGAAAGTAAAGCTCGGTAGGTGGCATCGTGGTGCTGGCGCCCTGCGGTTTGCCTGGGTTGTTTTTATGCAGCTCTGCCACCTTTGCTCCTGTAGCTTCAGTTCCAGCCACTCAGAGCTTTGGGCCCCAGTCCTGGGCAGAACCCGGTTCTCAGGGGTGGCTCCTGAAGGACAGTCTTAGGAATAATAACAATGACTAGGTGTGCTATTAGCCAAGCATTGTGACAGATGTTTTACTGCCTCCTTTAATTATAACAACTATCCAAAGAGCTGGGTGTTACAAAACCTATTTTTATAAACAAAAGAAGCTAAGGCACCAAAAAGATAAGAACGTGCTGGAACCAGGATTTGAACCCACACAGCACGAGCACAGTCAGTGTCCTTGTTGGTCGCGCTGTCGTTTATCTGTGTCATTTGTCCAAGTTCCACACAGAGTTCTCACTCTGAAATCCCCTCAAAAGGATCCAAAGAGAGACATCCAGACATTCGCCTTTTGAAAAACAGCTTTATTGACATTATGTTGTATATCCTATTGTCTACCCATTTCAAGCAAACAACTCAGTGATTTTTAGTTAATTTAACAAATGGTGCAACTGTGACTCTAAATCAATTTTAGAACATTTTCATAACCCCCACAAGATTGGTTCAGGCATTCTTTACTCAATTTTTCTCCCCTTCATCTTGCCTGTTTCACATCCATATATTTATCATGTACATATGCCATCCCCGTACCTCCATCAAAAACAAACAAACCTGGAGTTTAGGTAAGTAAAGTGAACAGAAAAGAAAGCAGCGAGTCCCAGACCTGAGAGAAGCCTTCGCCGCAGCAGCTGTCCTGGACAGAGCCACGGGCAGGTTGGGAAGGTGGGAAGGGCTCCAGGCCCTGGGGTGATGTCCTTGCCTGGAGGCTGCTGTCTCTGTAGCTGGGTCTGCAGTAAGGCTTGGTAAATGTGAGTTGAGGGACAGGTAGAGGAGACAGTGGAAACTCAAGCACAGTGGTGGGAAAGAGCACTGAAGCCAAGGCAAGGTCACAGACTGTGGTGCCAAACCGCAGGAACAGAGGCCGGCGGCTCCACCCACTGGCAGCCCTGACCCATGGCCCTGGGCTGCTGACATCAGCACCCACCCACACCTTCTTCATTGTTCAGAGAACCAGCTTGGTCAGCAGGAGCTGCTGTAATTCTTCCAGACCCCAGCCACTCAGCTGGAGCCTATACTCTTCCTTGTGACAACTTTTCTCAATGGAAATGAATCTGGGAGCACATGGGCATGGAGGGAGGGGGCAGAATTACTGGATGGGTTTATGCTACATGAGACTTTGGGGTAGCAGCCAGAGCCAGGTGGGCTGGGGCCATGTGGAAACTGCTTAGACCAGACATTGGGTCATTCAACCCTTGTGCCTAGACCTGGAGGCCCGGGAGCGGCAGGCCCAGGCCCTCGGCAGCGAGGAGGAGGAGGAAAGCGGGAGCGCCAGGACGCTCGAGCAGGAGGTGAGCGTCCAGGCCCTGCGACCATCCGCAGGAGGAAGAGGCCGGTGGAACTAGAGGCTGCTGTTCCTGGGGCGGGCGTGCCCTTCCCTCCTTCCCCTGTGGGATCTGGGTCGTCTGTCCCACCTGCAGGTTGCTGAGCCTAGCTTGCAGGTGGAACGTCCCAGGGACCTTAGCAAGGTGAGCCAACCTGGAATTGGATCTGCACAGAGTTGTCACCCTCCCCAACCCCCGCTCTGCAGATCGAACGCCTGCGAGAAGAGGGTTCCCGGCAGCTGGAGGAACAGCAGAGGCTGATCCGGGAGCAGATACATCAGGAACAGGAGCAGAGGTTGAGAGGTGAGAGTCCGGCCCCCACGCCAGCTTCCCACTCTGAGGTGGCTCACAGTGGCCACACTGGCTGCTCAGTGAAGTTGATCTGGAAGCTTCTACCTGCTGGAACCCTCCAGGTACCCCACTTGGACACATGCCACCTTTCCTTTCTTGCAGTTCTCTGGGGCTTATTGTCCTTCCCTCTGCCTGAGATCTCCTGGCCGCATTTATGTTGGCTCTGTTTTTGGAGCAGATCACCAGGGCAGGGCGGGGAAGGCTCTGGGACACTTTGTTTCAGTAGAACTGTGAGGTCTATACCTCTGTCTCTTGCCCCCAGGAGGCATTCATAGCCCTGTTAGTGGAGTGCTGATCATGGCCTCCAGCAGGCAGCTGGGCTGCTACCCTAAGGTGGCAGCTGGGGGTGAGGGTAGGATTGCTCCTACTTGCCCTGCCAGGCTCCACAGCAGGGCAGGGCACTGCCCCTGGACAAGAGTTATCTTTTCCAGGTCCTGTGGCCCTAGACTGTATCTCCCCTGGGAGAACCTCTCCATCACATTCTATCTTGCTAATTATCCTAAATTTTCTAGGAATGGCAGAAAATCCTGAAAACAAAGAAACCCCCAAGCTAAAGGTGAGCCCTGCAGGGTCCACAGGCCACCTCACACTGCCTCCTCTCAGCAAGAAGAGATGCTTCTGGGGACACCAGGGCTTGTGGTGGGGACACTGGATCTCTGGAAGCCACACCACCGCCCACATGCCATCCTTCCGTCGTCCCAAGGCTTGGGTGTCAGGATGGCCCATGAGAGCTGGCTGCGAAAGGCTGCTCTTAGCCCTGGAGGCTGCAGGACAGCCCTCCCTGAGGCCCCTTGAAGGAGAGCATCTTATAGGCTCTATAAGAACCCTGAGACTGGCTGAGCAGGCCTCCTGCCTGTCCAATTTCCAAGGGGAATGCATTTCTAGGGGGTGCTCCCCACCGCTGCCTTGAAGGCCAGAGGGGTGTCTGCTCAGGTGCAGGGTCTGGTCCTATTGAGAAGTCAGTGTTTAATGGTGGCCCCAACTGCTGTCTTTTCAGCTCAAGTGGAAGAGCAAGAAGGAAACTGAGTCACAAGGTGGCTATTCCAGAGATGTCCTCCTGCGGCTCTTTCAGAAGGTCTGCTCTGCCGACTTCCCTCTTACCCATCATCTCAGTCCCCACGTAGCCCAAACCTCAGGATCTTCAGGCCTAACCTTCCTTCACATTTCTACCTGCCTTTTTTTTGTGTGTGCCATAAACGATGTGGTAAGTCATTTCAGTTGGGTCTCTTTGTAACTCTATTTACTGGAACCTGCTAGGCTTCTCTGTCCATGGGATTTTCTAGGCGAGAAACTGGAGTGGGTTGTCGTGCCCTCCTCCAGGAAATCTTCCCCACCCAGGGACTGCACCCTTTTCTCCTGCGGCTCCTGCACTGCAGGCCGATTTTTTTACTGCTCAGCTACCAGGGAAGCCATAAACCACAGGATAGTCTAAAGACTTCTGCTCGAGCCGTGGCCCTCCAGTCACTCGTGTTGCCATGTGCCTCCTTCAGCCAGATCCAGCCCTTGTCATCCTTAGAAGTGAGGGGCTTGGCTGGGTGTATGGGGAGAGAGGAGGGGGGTGTCTGGCACTAAAGCTCTGTCCTCTCCATCTCCTTCAATCATGGAGGCAGCTGTGCATCTCTGCTGGTCCGAATACCCACGTCAGCCCAGCTCTCCTTTGCTGTCTCCTGTATTCCTGGAAAAAAAACAACAAACACAAAAACCTTTCTTTCCCACCTCTGATATCCCCTCTCTGGGAACCTAGCAACAACAGGTTATCCCCAACCCAAAATGACCTGGTTGCCTCTGGGTGGTCTAGGCTTATCTCCAGTGTGAGCTGGGCTCTCCTGAAGGCTGGGCCATGCTTACCGGGACCCCTTATCCTCACAGTATGGAGAGGTGCTCGACCTGGTGCTCTCCAGTAAGAAGGCAGGCACTGCTGTGGTAGAGTTTGCGACCGTCAAGGCTGCGGTGAGTGCTCTGTGGGGCTTTGGGGGCCACCAGCAGCCCTGCCATTCCAGGGGAGGAACTCAATTCTGTGGGCCCTCTGAGCTTAGGTGTCCCCACTCCTTGGGCCAGCTCAGAGCCAAGATTTCCCTGAGGCCCACAGGTCCTGGGATAGGAGACCCCATGAGTGAAGGAATGAATAGGAGAATGTTCCAGGGATGGTGTTATTTCCTACTGCCTGGCTCCACACCCCTCACCTTCCCCTGGAAGCCGGTGTGCCTCCAGGTTGGGACCCTCACAGAGCCTTCTCCCCTCCCCCACTGCCCAGTCAGAAGACTCACGTTTCCCATGAGGAGGGTCAGAGCTTCAGCACACCATTGCATGAAGGCTGCTTCACTTTGCTTGGAGGATGAGAGGGCTGGTTCTAGTTCTTTCTGTAGGGGTAGAGAGAGCCACTGTGTAGCTGACTGGAATGATGGGACTGGGACTGGCTGTTGTATTTGACAGGAGCTGGCTGTCCAGAATGAAGTGGGCCTAGTTGATAACCCTCTGAAGATTTCCTGGTTGGAGGGACGGCCCCAGAGTGCGATGGGCCACAACCACCCAGGACTGTCCCGGGTAAGGAGCCGGGCCTCACTGTCCTGGGCCTACTCAAGCTTTGGGGTGTCTCTTCCTGTCTGGGCTCTTCTCAGGGCCCTTTCCTCACAAACCCGTCATTAGGACCACAGAGAGATTGGCAGGTCTGCTCACCCGAGCAGGAGGACTGTGATTCCTTGCTGCCTCTTTCCAGGCTGGCTTACCCTACCCACAACTCTTAGGCCTTACTTTCTGTGTTCTGGTCTCCCTTGGGAGCTCTCATCATCATCCAAAGGTGTTGCCCTGGCCTGTGGGTTGCTTGGTTGCTGTGTGAAGCATTTGGTGCTAAGATGACCCAGCACTTCAGAGAAGGGCTGGTGAGGAGGGTGGCTGCCTCCTTCCCCAGCTTCCTTCCAGGTGTGTCTGTGGCTGTCCCAGACAGAGACCTACTGTCAAGAGGCAGCATCTCCTCTTTAGAAATAACACTGGCTACCCTGCCGGCACTGAGGTGCTACCTGGTGCCTGACTCTTGGGGGGAAGCACAGACTTGAGCTGACTCATGCCCCATGTACCAGCTCTTCGTCCCCATGGCCCCAAGAAGGCTTGTGTTCACTCCACCCCCATATACATATACGTATACACACACCCGGCCCAGGTCACACCTGCCCCCGCTTTGCTGGGGCAAGAGCTCTCCCTTCTCTGAAGCGTCTGGGGGTCTGTGCCTCAGGCTGATGTGCTCCAGGCCCTCTGGGGGGAAGAGTGCCCCTCAGCAGGTTAGCAAGGGCTCTGCTCCCACTGCCTCTGGCATGTTCCCCTGCTCTCTGACATGGCCTTCACCCATGAGTTTGGGGTACTCTCTGGAGTGTGTCCCAGACCCTGGACAGAGGAGGAAAAGGAGCTGCTCTGAGCCCGACCTGGGACTCTTCTTTAGAGACTGTTTCTCTCCCCCCTCACCCCTGTTAAGTCCCAGCATTTCACAGCCCCAGATGACACGCCATAGGCTGTGTGATAAAGAACTTTATTTATCATCTGCACCCCTAGGGAAGCTTTCTGATCGGCACATGCACACAGTGTAGAAATGAGGAGGCCGTAAGGCTTGCATCGTGGAGGCAGTGTGTGCCAGAACCACATGCCGCCAGCCAGGCTCCGGCTCCAGGTCTTCTGGCCAGGCGTCAGGGCCGCGCCACAACCCCCATCATCAGAGGCTTTGAGCAAAGCTCCTTGGTCCTGGTGGTGATTCTGGAGACCAGCTGTGCCTCTTTACTGTAACAGCCTTGAGCTTTGTGTCCGTCCCCTGATCAGACCTCCCATATTCTCATGGGTGCAGGAAGGAGGGAAAACTGCACTATGTTTCATTACATTTCCCCAGGGCTCCCATCACACATATTTCCAAGAATTCCCCAAAGCCTCTCTTCTGAAGCTGTCTGTGCCTGACATCCCCTCGAGTTCCCTCCTTGGGCTCCAGGGAGTGCTCCGGGCAGCTGTGTTGGCATTTTGAGTCTCTCACGCCCCCTTTCCTGCTAGTGATTTCTTTGGACTTTTTCCTGAGTTACTCTCTGTATCTCCCCCAGCCTCTCTTCCTACCCCACAAACCTCTCCCTTCCCTGGCAGGTCCCATATGCTTCCCTTCCCCCCCACCAGGCTATGGTCTAGGCCTGTGTGGCCCAATAGAACTTTCTCCGGTGATGTTAACGTTCACCGTTTGCCCTTCAGTGTGGTAACCTTTAGTCATATGTGGCTGCTGAGCACTTGAAATGTGGCTAGTGTGACTGGGATGACTTTTTTATTGTATTTAGTTTTAATTAGTGTGACTTTAAACAGATACATGTAGGAGCTGGCACAGCACACTCATCTTTGAGCCCAGTCTGTGCCCTCCACTCCCAGACTTGCCCTTATGCCACCGTGCCTCTGCCTGGCCCATGTGGCTGCAGGCGTGGCCTCCCTTCCCAGCCCAGCTAGCTGTCTTCAGGGCTCCCGCCAGCAGGCGCCCCCCTCACATTTCTGGCTTGCCTCTCTACCTCTGTCCCTCCACCCTGGGGTGATTCAGAGAACTGTTCAGGACCCCAGGGGGTGGGGGAGGGGCAGGCAGGGACCTGGATTTCTATCCCTACCTTAATCCCCGACTGTCCCCTCCTTCTCTGGGTCCCCAGGCTCCCACCTCTTTCAGTCACCCCACCTCTGCCCACCCTCCTCCCATTCAGAAGCTGAGCTCACTGGGAAATTGCTCTCTGAGCATCTGCAGAACCTCCTCAAGAAGTGAAATCCCCAGGTCCACTTTGAAGGAGAAGAAGGGATCGCTGAGGTCCGGAGCAGGTGTCCTCTGGAAGGGGGGCGTGTCCGTAAGGTCCTCCTCGGAGGATCGGTGGAGGGTGTCTGCCACGGAAAGCGTGGAGGTCAGGGTGGCAGAGTAGGCGGCAGTGTACTCTGCGGAGGGGGCCTCTAGGATGTTGGGGCAGCTGAAGCTTTCCCGGTAGAGACGCGGGGGTTTGGGCGGGGCCAGCAGGGTGGCCCGGGGCTGCTCGTCCCCCCACAGTGGCAGGCGCCGGCCATCCGGTCTCCCTCGCAGCTCTCTGATGACCTCTCGGTTGCTGTACTCCTCATGGTCCCCCCCAGCCGTGCTGGCCTGACTGAGCACGCTGCCCTGTCGCCGGAGTTTCCGCGGCCGCCCCAGGCTCAGCCGCTTGAAGAAGGAGGGGCTGCGGAAGGAGCCTTTGCGCCAAGTCTCCATGGGGCCCTGAGGAGCCCGCAGACCAGCCTGGTACCTCAGAAGCCCGGTCAAGGGCAGCTGGGGACCATCGGGCCCCGCTGGAGCAGTGAACAGCAAGAATCAGGCAGCCCTCGCGGGCAGAAGCAGAGGCCTCCGGGTTTCTGCTCAGCACGAAGCGTGGGCGAGCATCCTGGATGATGAGAGGGCGTGCAGGGCAGTCCAGGAGAGCCGAGAGCTGGGAGTGCCTGGCCACAGGAGTTTCCCAGAGGGGCAAGAGTGGCCCGGTTACTCGATAGGCTGGTGGGAAAACCCCAGCAGGAGGAAGGGCACTTACAGAGCTGGAGTTCGGGCAGCTGTGGTAGATGAGAGCCGCCTCGTATTCCTTGGGGCTGGGCTTCTCACTGGCTCCGCTGGCTTCTCCCTGGCCCCAGCAGGGGACCGGCCTCTCCGCTGGTAGCTCCCAGACTGATTAGTGGCTTGGCTGTTGGTGACTGCGTGTGGCGGTGGAGATGTTTTGTTGTCTTCCGTTGACTCAGTCAGGTGGGAAGTCGCGTTCCGGCTCTGAGGTAATTGCAGCATCTGCAGGCTGGGGTTTGGGCTGCACAGCCAACACCCTGGGGCACCAGGGCGCTGAGGATTCCTCTGGGGACCGTCCGGGCAGCCCTGCTCTGTGTTACCACACTGCCTCCTCTTCCTCCACAGCCCCGGTGTGCTCTGGGCCCTGGCGGGCAGCCTGGCTCTCCAGCTCCTGTGTGTCTGGAGTGAGGAACTCAGAAGTGGGAGTTGATTGAAAGACAGGCGTGTTGAATGACTGTTGGGGAAGGAAGGGACCTGTCACTGGTATGGGTGACTCAGACCTGGGGCCCAGTGACAGGCCCTCATTAGCAGAACCCGCAGGGATGGGAGGAGGAAGGAGGCAGAGGGTGTGTTAAGGGTGAGCAGCCCTGCACCTGTAAAGTGCTGGCTCCTCCCAGGGGTGTGCCAAGGGTGACTTCAGGTTTTCTCAGCAGAGCAGCATTACCTTGGGGACCTCCCCTTGGCCTGACATCAAACCTGGCTGCTGTTTCCTCACCCTTCCTTGATTTACCCAGATGGTCTCAGGGCAGGAAAGGACAGTTGAAGGCCAGGGTCCTACCTTCCTGTCAGGCTGTGTGGACCTCAACTGGGGTCTGTCCTCAGGGGAAGGGGCTGGGCCAAGCCTAAGAGGTGGGCCTAGCGGAGAGGGCAACTCTCCTTGAAGTTGCTGCAGCTTGGGAGAGAGGAGGAGGCGTGGGGTTGTTGGAAGGAACAGGGGGATCTGGGCTGAGTAACACTTCCTGGTTCCGTATATCCCCGACTCCAAACCAATTGGCCAGGGCCTAGCATCTTAACCCTAGCCACTCCCTTCTAATTCCCTGGGTCACTGACCACCACACTTTCTTCTTGGCTTGTTTCGTGAAGGTGCACCAGCTTGGGGTACTACAAGAAGCTCTCTGCTGTGCAGCCCCCTCTGACCTGGCTCGCTTCTGTGCCACTTCTGGTGGGCTTCACCTATATTCACACAGCTTCAGCTTGCATGGAGGAAGTGGATCTAAGACCCACTGCAGACCTTATCAGGGCATGAGGTCGGTGGCTCGGGGCTCTCCCGCAGAGCCGCCTCTCCAGCCCACAGCCTTGGCCTACTGAGGTGGTTGTTTATTATTCTTTTGTTTATTAAAATACTGCCCTCTTTAATCTCTCACACTGTGCTGGCAAGATCATAAAAGCAGCAGCCAGGGCCCTGCCCTCCGGGAGCCCCGGTGTGTATCTTTAGGAGGTAGGCTGGCCTCTTGTTTCCCTCTCCTCCTAGGGTGGGGCTCCCTCTGTGTCCTTAGCAGGAGCCAGACCACAGGAAGGAAGGGCATCTGGGAGGGGGCAGTGCTCTCACCTCCTCCTCGCAGAGCCAGTATATTTCTGCACCTTCAACAAACCCTCTTCCCTGGAAACTGGGGAAGGCAGAAACCATGGGGTGGAGGACATGAGGGAGACCAGGGCCTGGCTAGAGCATGAGCAAGTGAGTCACCGAGCTGCCTGCAGATGCGAAGGGCCTGAGAGAGGGGGAGGTGGGGTGGCGTGGCAGCTGCTTGATGGACTGGAGGGAGGCAGCTGAGCAGCTGGCCTGGCACCAAAGGCCTGCTTGCTGTGAGGAATATGGGTGGCTTGGGGTTGCAGGATGTTCCAGGGTCCTCCCTTTCCCAGGCAGCCTTCTCCTTGACCGTTGGTGGCGGCTCTGCCTAGGCCCCGCCCTCCAAGCCTGGAGTCTGTGGGACACTGCCCTGCCACCCTGATCCCTCCCTGTCTCCCTTTGTCCCCAGGGCTCGGTGGTGTCTGAGAGGGACTACGAGAGCCTCGTCATGATGCGCATGCGCCAGGCAGCTGAGAGGCAGCAGCTGATCGCCCAGATGCAGCAGGAGGACCAGGCGGGGCAGCCCACGTAACCTCCTGCCTCCAGCCCTCCCCTCCCACAGCCCTTTTCTTAAACATCACCAATAAACTTTGTTTTTTAAGAGTCTACCTCTATTGCATACATAGGTATAGGGTGTGGGCCTACCCAAGCGTGGTCCTGGTTTCTGGGCTCCGCCCAGGCCTGGCTCTCCCTCCCAGGGAGTGGGCAGTCCCCAGGGAGGCGCTCCACTCGGTGAGAGTCAGTGGCCAGCAGAGCAGAGGAGCAACCTCTCATCACAGCCCTTTATTGGCTTGGACTAGCTATGCAGGCCCCACCCACCCAGTCCTGGAGCTATGCTCCACAGGGGCACCCAACTCCCTGCCAGGGGTAGCCTGGTTCGTCAGCCCCTCAGCTTTTGACAGAACAGGGCCTCCTCCAGGGCCTGCGCCTGGCCTGAAGCTGGAGGGGCAGCTGAGGACACCAGGGCCAGGGGCCCTACCATTCCACACTGTCTGAGACAGGTTTCAGAGAAGGCCATTCACTGCCCAGTGGTGCTGGGCCAAGGAGAAGGACGATTTGGGAAGAAGGGGCAGGGCGGTGAGCCAGGCAGGGTCCTGGGGTCAGGGCCCATGGCAGCCACTCCAAAGAAGGGGTGGCTGGCGCTCCTCAGTGTGGGAGGTCACTCCTTGTGCAGGCACCACACCAGGGTCTGGCCCACCCCTGTCATGCTCAGCACACGGAAGCCCCTGCGCTCCAGCTTGTCCAGGACTATTCGAGGAGGGTCATTCACGTAGTACTCAGAGCTGCGAAGAGAAGGAGAGTGGCGTGAGAGGGTGCACAGCACCGCCCCGCGTACAAACCTAGTGTCTGCTGCAGACTCGGCCTGGTCACGAGTACTCCTAACAGGACTGCTGTTTGCAGGTTGCCTTCTGCAGATGTTCCCTGCCCCGTCACCTGCTTAGCTCTTTGCATCATCTCATTTATTCCTCTAAACAACCTAAGGGAGGTACTGTTATTTCCATTTTATTTATAAGAAAGAAAATCAAGAGGGGTAAAGCAGCTTTTCTGATGTCATGCAAATAGTAACACCTCTGTTAGTCTGAAAATAGCCCACATGCCTTGGGTCACTGCCAATTTGGAGGGAGCAACCTCCTTTCCCAGGGCCATCCCCAGGCCTCTGTCCTCTTGCCTGACTGTCCTGCAGTCCTGGAGCAATAAAGTTGGCCTTCAAGAGCTCGTAGCTGTGGGTGCCACCCCCTAGGATGGAGAATGCTTGGTTTCCCTTCTTTCAGGGTTAATTGATTCTGAAGGGCCATCAGGTAGATAAAGAGCTCAAGCCCCAGGCTGGGCACCTCAGAGACAAAAGCCTCATGGCAAAGGGATGGGGTTGGCTTCAGCCCTCCAATCCTGACCAAGGGGCTAGGGCCAGCTCACCTCCTCTTTCCCTTCTTTTAACTGGGGTACACTCTGGTGACCTTTCTTAGGAGTTCCAGCCTGTCCACTGGGTAGGAAGGAATGAGGGGCAGAAGAGGAATTAATGATCACTGTTTAGACTTGGAGCTGGGGTGAAGGATGCCAAGGGAAGTGGTTAAGTCCCCAGGCAGCAGCTGAACTGGAAGCAGGACCCAGGCATCCTGCTCCTAGGGCTGAGCTTTGTTACTCATTCACCTCTTCAAGCCAGAGTCTTTCTCTGTGTCTGTCTTGGCCGTGATGGGATTCAGCTTAGAGATGAAAGGGTAAGGCAAGAAGCAGTGCACTAGCAGAAGTCTATACTCAGGGGACTGGACTCGGTCCTGGTACCTTATCCAGGGGCTCCCTTGTGAAGGGAGGGCCAATGGAAAAGCTCTCAGCAAGTCTGGGGGGCTTTGGTGAGGCTGCAGATGGGACCCACCCTACAGAGGACAGATCCTCAGGATGCAGGCAGAGGGGTCCTGAGGCTGGGCAGGGACATTTTCTTGTGTAAATGGAACAAAGACAGGCCTCGGGGCTGCTGGGAAGAAGAGTCTTAGGCATGCGACTACTTACAAGTTGTTTCCCAGGACACTTCTTTTTGAGGCCCCCAGATGCTGCATCAGTTCTGGATCTGAGTGCTCATCGCCCACCATGGTGGGGCCCACCTCCTGCAAGGTAAGCCACAGAGGCTGCTTGGCTGTCTGCCAGGTCCAGGTGTGCAGTTAGCCTTTATCTGAGCCCACTTCAGTTAAAGGCTGGAGGGAGAGGGAAGGAATCTTGGGGGCTAAACACAAGCTGGGAAGGGGTGCAGTCCATCAGTCATCAGACTGAGCAATGTGGGGCCTCCTTGGCCCCTCTAGGCTGGACTGGGCAGTGCCCAACACTGGCACCTTCATGCCAGGCACCACTGCATGTATCTGTGTATCAGAATCACCCAGAGAACAGAGAAATGCAAATGTATGTCCACATAAAAACTTGCACAGACAGTAGCATTATTTATAGTAGCCAAAAAGTAGAAATAACCGAAATGTTTGTTAACTGATGAGTGGATAAATGAAACGTGATATAGCCTTTCCATGGAATTTTATTTGACAATAAAGAGGGATGAGTACTGATGCATGCCTCAATATGGATGAACCTTGAAAATATCATGTGAGTGAAAGAGGCCAAAGACCATATATTATGATGAAAAGTAGGTGAGTGGTTACCTAGGGCTGAGGGGCCCAGGGGAAATAAGTGACAGCTAAGGTTCAGGGTTTGGGTATAGGGTTTCTATTTAAGGTGACGAAAATTGTTCTAAATGTTCTAAAATTGTTTATGGTCATGGTTGAACAATTCTGAATAAGCCAAAACAAACCAAAACCCACTCCTGTTGAACTGTACACTTTAAATTCGTGAATTATGTGGTTATATATATCATATACCAATGAAACTGCTAGTTTAAAAAATTGCTTCAGGAGCACTGAATTCCCAAACTCCAGGCTTACAGAATGCTTCCGGAGATCTGGGAAGGGACCCAGGAGTCTACATTTTACCATCTGCACAGCTGACTGGCTCTTAAACCACTGCCAGGACTTCTCCCATCCAGTGGAGCGCTCATCTGCTATTTCCTGCATCTCTAGGGAACCGTGTACGTCCAGATGGATCACCGGAGCACTGGAGAGGTAGGCGGCAGACGAGCGTCCTGCTGCCCAGGTTGGGGACCCAGCCACATTCTGAGCAGTCAGCACCTTCTTTTTGCAGAGGAAACTATTCCCAGGGAAAGGGGCGTGGCTTTACTGTTGAATGGATGTTCTCGCACCTCTAACCCTCCTGGTCGTCTCCGGGTTCTTTCTTCTTTCTTTTCTAAGGTCTCAGAAGAGCTCTTCCTGGAAGCGCCTAAGGGCGCAGGTCGTAGCTGTACGCGGGCCACTTGGCACAGGGGTCTCAGTGTCGTAGCATATCCTTTTCTTTTTCAAACCTCTTTTCCTTAGGTTAGTCCATTTCTCCCACCCCTCATTGCCCGGCAGAGCGGCTCTGCTTGAGAGAGAAGGACTTTCTTAGTCTCTCTCAGAGGCTTCGACCTCCCGCAGGCAGGTGGGACCTGAGTCGCAGGCGCCCGGAACTCCTGGGTGGCGGGGACGCACGCACGTAGCCCCTCTTCCCGGCGCTGGAGGGGCCCGGCGGCCGGAGCTCCCTAGTCCCTGGATCCGGGAAGGGTCCGAGAGTTCCAACCTCCCCCTCCGCCGCCCGCGGGGGGCGTGTCCCAGGCGGCTTCCGCGTCCCGGCACCCGCAGGCGTCGCCCGGGAGGGAGGCGCCAAGGTGCGGCCGGCAGCGTCCCCCTGCCCGGGGCCGAAAGCCAACTCCCAGGGACGGGCAGCGGGTACTCACCATGCGTATCTGGGTGCTGATGAGCAGGTAGGGCATGGCGCGCGCGTCCCGGCCAGGCTCCTTCGCTGGACTTTAGGTCTTGCGCCGACGCCAGCCCTTCAGGCTCCGGGACTGCGACCAGCAGCCTAGAGTCCAGTTACTCCGACTCTGGCCTCCGGTTGCGCCAATCCCTGAGCTCCTGGTCCGTAAGCTCGACCGGCCAATCAGGAGCGGGCGCCCTTGACGCGCCCGGAGCTCGGTGATTCGAGACCCGCCCCCAGCCCTGGGGCAGCTCACTGGGACCCTGTGTTGTCACCCGCCGCTTCCGAGGGTCGTCCGGTGGCGAGGAGGGACCTCTGTTGGGTAGTGGGAGGATCGCTCCCGCACCGGTGCGCCGGAGCTGGGAGCGGCCCCCGAGCTCTCTCTGCTGGCTGCGTTGGGCCGTGGCGCCCAGCGCGCGTGTTGACCTTGCACCCCGTTACTGCAACACCTCCATCCAGTAACAGGTTCCAAAGTCCTGCTGGTCCCCGTCCCAGCCCCTGTGAAGCCCAGCAGGAAGCAAACGGAGACCCCACTGAGGTCTCCCAAGCTTCTGCACACCTCACCCAAAGACTCCTCTAAAACGTTTATCGGATCCTTACTTCCCGACCCAAGACACGTTCTCCCGAGATTCTTTAAGCGCACCGAAGACAGGCAGGACACCCCCTCGGTGCACTGCGCATTCCTGCCTCCCCGACTGTAGTTCCTAGTACAGCGGCGGAACTTTGCATTTCTGTGGCCTTGTAGGTAAGTATGTAAGAGAACTGAGCACTTCGCTGAGTGCCAGGCCTAGAGAGACTGAGACCAGTGGAATCTGGCCGTTCAAAGAGCTTTCCATGAAGCTGGAGAGACACGGCACAAGTGCAGAAAACCACGAGGCAACACCTGGGACAAAAGGAACTTCCCCGAATCAACCACCAAAGAGAGCGGCGAGTTCACCTCCACGTGTCCACGCTCTCGTCTGGTTGTGTCAAAATCTGACAACACTCTTCATCTGCCTTGTTGTGAAATCTGCCTTGTTGTGATTGGTTTTTAAAAAAAGAAAAGCAAAACAAAGGCAAACTGTAACCTTCCCTCCTGGGCTCTTGAAAAACCTTCACTTCACTGAAGGGCACATACAGGGCTCTCTCTGTGCCTCCAGCACTTTGACCGATGAGAGAAACACAAGGGATAAATAGCAAGTTGTAACCCTAAAGAAGGAGCTTCAGGGAAGCGGTAAGGAATCTGCCTGCTAATGCAGGAGATGCAGGAGGCTCGGATTCAACCCC
Source organism: Neotragus pygmaeus (assembly GCA_006410875.1). Taxonomy (NCBI): domain Eukaryota; kingdom Metazoa; phylum Chordata; class Mammalia; order Artiodactyla; family Bovidae; genus Neotragus; species Neotragus pygmaeus. The sequence continues at coordinate 52,731 of SJYV01026330.1, forward strand.
TGCGTTGAGAATTTCCCCTGGAGAAGGAAATGGCAACCCACTCCAGTATTCTTGCCTGGAAATCCCATGGAGAGAGGAGCCTGGCGGGATAAGCCCGTGGGGTCACAAAAGAGTCAGACACGACTTAGCAACTAGACAACCCTAAAGGATCCTTCCTGGTCTGATCTATTTTTCTGTACTCTCTTTCCCTATTTTCTACTTTCAGGACTAGAAGTTTAGCTAGAGAGATAAGACATATTTATGCTTAACAAAGGATTTGTTAAACTAAAAATTAATGCCCAGGATATACAAAGAAATCTTACAAATTAGGAAGAAAAAAAAGAAAAATGGGCAAATGACTCGATTAGGCACTTTTCAAAAGAGAAAGTGGAAATAGGCGATAAACATAAAACATGATGTTCAATATCATTAGAAATTCAGAAATGCATATTAAACCACAACGAGATAATGCTTTACAGATTTGAAAAAAAAATCAAAATGTGTGAGCATCATGTATTGGTGAGGATATCTAACAGTTGAAGCATGAAACATTACTGTTGGGATTACAAATTGTTATGATAGATACAATCACCTTGGAAAACAATTTGGCATCATCCAGTAAAGCTTAAGATGTTCATTACTGTGACCCACCAAACCTCTCATCGATAAACCTAGGAAAACTCACTGACTGCATCAAGAATATTAAAAAGAATATTCATAACATCATTGTTTGTAATTAGCAAAAAACTGGAAACAGTCTATTGCCATCTGAAGTAGAACAAGTTTTTGCTTGATTCACACAATGGAAACTATAGCAATAAAAATGAATGAAAAAGCAAGTGTTGGGGGAAATACAGAATAATTCTATTTACCTAAAGCTCACAAACATGCAAAAATAATTTGAAGGAAATGATAAATGTAATATTCAGGGTAGTGGTTACCTCTGAAAGAAGAGAAAGGGATAGAACAGAGAAATGCAGGGTTCTTAAAAAGACAAAAGTGATGTTCTCCTTCTTACACTAGGATGTGGGTACAGAGGATTATAAATGTACTCAGTTTTTATACATATAAGTATTATTTTGTAGCCATTAAATATTTTGTAGGAACAATCTTTTTTAAATATCAAGTGTCTTAGAGGTAAGGCCATCATCCCAAGGCATATGTAACCTCTCTTGAAAGAGCCAGGTACATAATGTTCTCATGTTCTGGGCAGAGACCAGAACAGGGATTTGGGGTGTGCTCTACTCTCTCAGGCTGGACTGTGGAGGGGTGGGGAGGAAACAGGAGGACAGACTATCTCAGACTGCCAGGGATTTATTAAATTTGCAAAACTGGTCTGCAGATGCAGCATAAGAGAGAGCGCTCCATCCAGAATCACCTACCCCACTGCTGATTGCCCTGTCAGAGGCATGTACACTAGATAACATCTTTAATATCCAGGAGGAAATGAATTCCCTTACTTGGTTTTCCCATCTGGCTTCACCTCTTGCCACAATCAGTTTATCTGGCAGATCTTCCTCCCATATAAAAGGAGGAGAAATTGTTCTTCTAAACAACTCAGCTTTTCATTATGAAAATCAAACTGTGTCCACAGGGTTAACAAAGACTTATGACTAGCAAATTTTTACCTTGTTTTACAGAACAACAGATAAGAAACAACGTTAAAAAAAACCCCTCTGCTTGTAAACTCCCTTCACTGATTAAGCTTTTTTTTTTTTTTAAGCTAGCTTTGTGTTTTATTTTTTTTTCTCTCTCTGTCTAATTTTATACCCTTCAAGCATCACATAGCCTGGGTAATATATCACAAGACTCCTTAACCACCCCTACAGATAACACCTTTGAAGTGTGGGTCGCTATAGCAACGGGAGCTCAAGTTGTTTCTTAGGAACTTGGAATCAGTTCATGTTCTGTTCAAGCTGGCTAAGACTGGTTGGGAACACTGACCCTAAAACTGGGACCACGCAGGTGTCCAATGAATGGCCTTTTGACATGAAAAGGTCAAAACTCCACCATCAGATCATGCTAAGCGTCTGCATTTTAAACATACATCCCATGAAGAAGTGTATAACCCAGATATGGCCACACAGAACACCATTTACCTTACCTTTTCCTATCTCTAATCACCTTCCCCCATGCCTAAGATCACCCTGTTTCTTCTTTTTTTTTTTAACTTTGGCTGTGCTAGCTCTTGTTGTGGCAGTTGGGATTCTCCAGTTGTGATTAGAGGGGCTTAGTTGCTCCCCAGCATGTGTAATCTTGGTTCACCAACCTGGGATTAAATCCATGTCCCCAGCATTGGAAGGCGGATTCTTAACACTACCAACAGGGAAGTCCCCCACCCTGTTTCTTTATATCTCAAGCCTTCGGAGAGGCGGATCTGAGATTTGTTCTCCTGTCTCCTGGCTTGGCTGCCTTGTTAATGAATTCTTTTTCTGCTGCAAACCTCTGTGTCTTAGCATTTGACTTGCCATGTTTTGAGCAAATAAATCTGGGTTGGTAACAAAAGCATTATCAGTATGGCAGGGGCTGGATATTGGTCATTCTTTATTTCCTTCCTTCCTCCATGCAGCTTTTATGGATGGTCTTTGCATTAGAGCTGTGCTAGGCATAGGGAATGGATCAGGCATGAACTCCATCCTAGAAGAGTAAGCAGTCCAGTGGGTAGAGTCTAGAAAGCAAATATTTATAGGACCAATTGTAATAGAGGTAACCAAGCCTCAAAGACAAAGAAAGAACATATTAATTCCACTAAGAAATTAATTAATTACACAGGTTTTTATTCCCTCCAAAGCAAAAATACTAAGTTTTTTATTACAAAAGAAATACATGCTTATTTCAGAAAAATGAAGGAAAATATGGAAAAGATATTAAAAGCATTCCTTTCTCACCACTAAGACAACACACTTAATCTCTTAGTGTACGTCAAGAGGTACTAATACTAATGAAACTGAATCCTTAAAAATGAGTAGCTGGAAAAAAAAATCAGTAGCAGATATTGGTGAAGTTTTTATTTAAAGGCCTTCACCAAAGCCTTTGGAATTTTTAAAAATTTTATTAGTTTAATTTATTTTTGGCTGCACTGGGCCTTCATTGCTTTGTGAGGGCTTTCGCTAGTTGTGGTTAGCAGGAGCTGTTCTCTAGTGCACGCTCAGTAGTTGTTGCACAGGGCTTGGCTGCTCTGCGGCATGTGGAATCTTCCTGGACCAGGAATTGAACCCATGTCTCCTGCATTGGCAGGCAGATTCTTAACCACTGGCCCACTTAAGGAAGTCCCAAATGTATTACTATATGTGTAAAATATCTCACAATTAAAAAGTAAATAAATATAATATCTAATCAAGGATTTGGGAGGACTGGTTTAGATATTTTGACTCCCACTAAACTAAAATTTAACTTTTAAGAAATGCTGACAATAAAATTAGAACCATAATCCATTAAAAAATCTTGTCTTTAATTTTTTCAAATATTTATTTGTTTCTTATTTTTGGTTGCATCTTGTCTTAACTGGGGATCTTTCCTTAAGATGCATGGGCTCTGTAGTTTTGGTGTGCAGGCTTAGTTGCCCTGAAGCCATGTGGGATCTAAGATGTTCCCTGGCCAGGGATGGAACCTGTCTCCTGCACTGGAAGGCAGATTCTTAACCACTGGACCACCAGGGAAGCCCCTATGTGTTGTTTGCTTTTTAAGTAATTAATTAAATTTTGACCTATACTGCAGGGCTTGTGGGATCTTAGTTCCCTGTCCCCCAGTCCAAGGGTAGAACCTGAGCCCGCAGCAGTGGAAGCACAGTCCTCCTAATAACTGGACTGCAGGTGGTTCTCTTTTTAGTTTCTAAAACTACAAGTTGCATAAAATCACAGGAGTAAAATAGATTTATAGAAGTACAGGTCACAGGTGGTAGAAAAAAATGATTAAAATCTGAAATGCTATCAATCAATTTAAGCAATCAGAGATCAACCCAAGTTTCAGCCTCATACAAACATTTAAAATGTTATCATTAGAGGAATGAATTTAATGAATTTAATTTTCATTCTGGATATTAAAAACAGTTCTTATAAGCCTGTCCTGTTTAATGTTACAACGACAATTTAAGGTTTAAGTTTTTCTAAAATGGCGGGGTGTGCATCTACAGTGTAAATTTTTCAGATGTCAACTGGCAGAAGCTGGCCCTGGGGACTCAGGGCCTGTTGTGGATAACCAACAACTTACCTGTTTTAACTTGATTTGACAAAGGCACTATTGTGTTGAGTTTAGTAAATGATTTGAGTAAAAATACGTAAACAAATTGAGCTGAAATCAAATAAGTCTGAGTTTTGACCGAGGGTTAAGGAAAGGTGGAGAGGGGTGGCGTTTTCCAGGTAGGAGTTCAAGACAGAAAGAGGAGTAGTGGAAAAGGTAGAAACATTGAGTATGCGGAGCACATTCCGGGAACACTAATTTGGTGTGATTGAGGGGAAATGGAACCTCAGCTGTAACCTGGTGTGATTGGAGGGAAATGGAACCTCAGCTGGCCAGACCATGGAGTTACTGCTCTGAGCATCCACTCCAGGGAGTCGCTCAGCTTTCCCCCGTTTGTGCGTGCTAAGTCGCTCAGTCGTGTCCGATTCTGTGCGACACTATGGGGTGTAGCCCGCCAGGCTCCTCTGTCCATGGGATTCTTCAGGCAAGAATACTGGAGTGGATTGCCATGCCCTCCTCCATGGGATCTTCCTGACCCAGGGATCGAACCCGCGTCTCTTACATCTCCTGTATTAGCAGGCAGGTTTTTTATAACACTAGCAGCGCCAGTTGGGAAGCCCTTGTCCACCTTTTCTCGGTTTCTAACCCATTCTCGGTTAGCCTTTCCAGATCTCTGCTGGCTCCGCCCTTCTGGTAGTGCCTGTGGCCCCGCCCCCTAGGAAAAAAGCCTGGCCAAGAGGCGGAGTCTCGAAGGTCTGCTCACGCCCGCCTTCTTATTGGCGCGCAGGCTGCTAGTTGGCACCGTTTGATGACGTCACGGTCATTGACAGAGAAGCAGCGGCCTTCGCCACAGTAGCTGGCGGTAGTAAGAGTCTGAGTTGAGGTCCAGACAGGCTGGGGCGCCTTCAAAGGGCTCGGCGGGAAGGCCAGGGGTTTGTAGCCAGGGCGGCGGGTTTGTGGTCTGCAGTGTCGTGAGGCTGGGGGAGGAGTTTGGAAGCCCATCGACCTGACTCTGGTATCAGGGTTGGGGGCGTGTTGGAGGGGACACTGCGAAGGGCTGGGTGGGCGGCGTGGTAATCAGGCCTGGGGGCTAGCAGAAACCTTAAGGTCGGGACTAGGGTGAGGGCGGCGAATGCTCGGGGTCTGGGCAGGGAGATTATCTTCAAGGGTTCGCTTCGGCGATGGGTGGACCACACTCACGAATCCCTCTCCCTTCCTTCGCCCGCTTGCTCCTGGTGGCTCACGCGGGCTGCAGGTGCAGCATGTCTGGTCTGGGGACCTTGGGTGGCGCCCGCGCCGGGCTAGGACTGTTGCTGGGCACCGCCGCGGGCCTTGGATTCCTGTGCGCCCTTTACAGCCAGCGGTGGAAACGGACCCAGCGCCGCGGCCAGAGCCTGAGTCGGTCCAACTCTCTGGACTACACGCAGACTTCAGAGCCGGGACGCCAAGGTAGGAGCGGGGCTATTGAGGCCTCAGTGACTGTTGAGGGGTGGGCTTGGGGTCGGGGCTGCTTGTAGCAGAGCCTGCGGGAGAGGACAACAGAGGAAAAATTAGGGGGGTGGGTGCAGGGCCAGAGAGTTTCAAGTTTGGGGAAAGTTTATCGAAAAGGAAAAGCATTCTTCCTCTTCTGTCGTCTTTTTCCTGTAATCCCAGGAGAGTATATAGTGGAAAGGCTTAGCTTTCACTTTTAGTTCTGGCCGCAGAAGTGCTGTATATGTATTAAAGTTACTTGCTTAGTGTGGTTGAGGTGTTTAATAAGTAGAAGTGGAGTGGCTCAGTCGTGTCCGACTCTTTGCGACCCCATGGACTGCATGCAGCCCACTAGGTTCCTCCTTCCATGGGATTCTCCAAGCAGGAATACTGGAGTGGGTTGCCATTTCAGGAAAGCTCCAAAAGAAAGTAAAAAGAGAATAGTCTTGGAGGAATTAAAATTTTTTGAGGCTTATGTATTAAATTAGGTTAATATTAACATTCGAAGACACCTTGGAGACTATATAGTTCAAGTGTTTTTTTTTTTTTTTTTAATCCTTCTCATGAGTAAGTTGAGATTGAAAAACTTGTGTAACTTCCCCCAGGCTGTCACAGAGCAAGTAAGTGGCAGGATTGGGCCTGGTCACCTGGTCCTGTGGACTTCCCACAGCATGGGGCCAGGAGTGCACTTACTGCAGTTGAAGCTGAATATGGCTGGGAGCCAGCCACAAATGGTTAGTACTTTCAGATTTGGAAAACTTTAATGTTAATCCATTAGAGCAAAGCATCTAGGGCTCGTCCAAACCACTCCCCTCATGTGTGTGTGATAGAAGAGCATTCAAGTCATCTCGCCTCATGTTCATTGGGAACACATTTCCTCTGATGACCAAATGCTAGATGGTTCGGAAAAGTTAGTTTTTGAAGAGTCTTAAGAGTTTTCACCTTAGCTTGCAATTGTTTGTCAGCATTTTTAAGCTGGTAGTAACATAGCGCTGCGAGTGTGCTTGCCCTTCCTTCCTTTTCCTTGTATTTGTTGGTTTGTAATTTCTTAGCTGTAGGCTTTCTTCTACTGAGGTTGGGAGGTGGTAGCCACATTCCCAGGGATCTTTCTTGCTTTACATACTGGAACATTGTTGGGTCTGTACAGTAATCCAGGCTTTATTGTTACTAGATTTCTTTTAACAGCTTTATGCTTGCTTGGACGGTGGGTCCTGCCTTTCTGGTTTCTTTCCTGTTTTTACATTTCCCAGTCCACTTGTCTTAGGTATCAGTTTTCTAGCGTTTTAGAATTTACTTAGAGCTCAATTCAGGGCTTGGCGATGTTTTTTCCCAGTGGGGTTTGGGTGGGCTTTTCCCGGTGTACCTTTTCTCTCAGTAACTGCAACTCTCTGATAATACTAAATGAAGCTCTTGAGAGGAAAGAGTGTTCTTTGCTATTCTTTGTGAAGTGCAAGATCAGAATTTGAGTGAGCTCAGTTTCAGTTTTGCTATGTGGTAAGTATTGACTGCCTGGGATTTGGGCAGCAGGGCAGCTACCCTGCCTTCTAGATAGCATGCTCTTGCGAGCATTCTACATTATCTGCCAAGGTGTACAGTGCTCATGAAGGGCCCTGGGTGCAAGGTTTTTGAAACAGAGGGCTCTTGTGGACTTTTTTTTTTTTCCTTTGGCCATGCTTGCAAGATCTTAAGTCTCCCACCCAGGGGTTGGTTGAACCTGGACCCTTGGTAGTGAAAGCACAGAGTCTTAGCCACTAAACCACCAGAGAATTCCCTGGAGAGCTCTCATTTAAAGATTGGGACCTTGATTTTTTTCCCCCTGGTTTGTTACCTGGGACTTGTGAATATCTGAGCCTCAAAGATCTTTGTAAATTGAACTCCAGTGAGAAGTAAGAGCTCTTGAGTTCTGGGTGCAGGATCTTCTCATCCCTCTAGCCCGTGGGCATTGCTGTCTCCTGTCCTCCGTCCTCCAGTCAGGCCGTTGCGGGCAGTTCCGGGTGAGGCCGGCGATGCTGCAGTGCTGCCGAGCCTTCCACGAGGACAGGAGGTGGTACTGGACCGCCTGGAGTTTGTGCTGACCAGCCTGGTGGCACTGCGGCGGGAGGTAGAAGAGCTGAGGAGCAGCCTGCAGGGGCTTGCTGGGCAGATTGTGGGCGAGGTCCGGTGAGTATTGCAGCTTTCCTTCCTGCCTTGGCCCTTGCACCCTAGCTTTTCCCTGCCCCGACAGCTTTCTCAGCTTTGGCTCTCTGTTTGTAAGGACACAGCCAGTTTTCTGGCTTCTCACCTCATTGGCAGGGAAGCCGTGTGCTTGATTCCTTGCCTTGCCTGAGTTCTTGCTGCCTTTGGGCCCTCGGGGTCTATTGCAGCAGAAATACTTTGTTCTGTTTAACCTGGTCTGCACTGTAGGCTGGGTCCTGCCAGCTGCCCTTCTTGCTCTCCTGAGGACAGAGACCCTAGAGTTTCTCTGCTTTGGGCCCTTTAATGAGCAGCAGTAGTAAGAGGCTCCCTCATGGTGAGGGGAAAGGCAGGCTGGAAGGGCCTAAGGGCACCCTCTGGAAAGGAGCTTACTTTTCAGATTGCATATGGAAGAGAACCAGAAAGTGGCTCGGCGGCGAAGGTTCCCATTTGCCCGGGAGAGGAGCGACTCTACCGGCTCCAGCTCTGTCTACTTCACGGCTGCCTCGGGAGCCATGTTCACGGATGCTGAGAGTGAAGGCGGGTGAGTCATCTCTCCTGGAGACAGTTGTGGCTTCAGCCAGGTTACACTGTGTAAAAGTAATGTTTAGAATGAAAAATTCATACCAAGCTGCTATAAATAATTTTTAGAACAAGGTAAGGATATAAACAAATGAAATACAAAACAGTTGAAATAAGAAAAGCCATCCACCACATGTCATCCTGACGAATGGAAATGTTTAACAGCAGCTAAGTGTTTGCATCTGTTATTTTTCTCAGAGTAGGTTTGCTTTTACCTAGTTATTAGATCCTTTATTTTTGTTTTATTGTAATGTCGGTTGGGTGGTTTCCTGTTATCAGGAGGACTTTGTAAGCTTTCCCTCCCTCTGGAAGTTCTCTTCCCACGGGGAGATCTGCTTGTGCGCCCTTGCCCTCTTCACGGTTGGGCGCCGACTCACCTGAGTAACTGGGGGGCCAGCAGGTCTGGCCACAGGCCTTACTGTGAGACAGGGCTGCAGGCAGGAGTCTGATGGAACACTCAGGTTGGTCAGGCTGAGAGCTTTTTGGTTTTAAACCACTGGTGCCATTTTGAAACTTGTGTCCCATGGATGGAGCCTGAATGAACATCTTTGTTGCAGTGCTGTTAATAGCAGCATCTGCTCTTGTCTGCTTCGAGGCCCAGTCATCCAGGTGGCCCATGTGAGGTCTAGAGGCTGGTCTCTCTTTTTGGCCTTTGCTGACCTTTTTTCCTCTTCAAGGAAGAGGCTGGTGAAGTGAGGAGTCAGGCCTGTCCTGTCAGGGCAGAATGACTGGTGTAGCTACAAACGTGCACATGGAAACGAGAAGCTAAACCAGTCTTTCATGATCTTTGCAACATGCCCCTCTTCAGCTGAAACACTCATAATATTAACCAGTTTATTCCTCTTTGTGACAGACATGGTGGAAAGCACTTCAGAGGTATTTCCTCAGTCTCGCAAAGGAGAGAGGGGAGCATCTCTAAGCAACCCTAGGAAGCCAGTTACTTGACATTTGAACTTTATGAGTGTGGAAAATAAGGACAGGTCACAGCTCTGCCCAAGACTAGGATAATAGAACTCAGACCCCTTCATGACGATTTTAAGAAATTGTACAAGCTTCTGGGGGCAGCACGAGCCAGAGTGATTGACCAGGGAAGTTCATGGGTGCTTCATAGCTTGGGGTGCTCACTGGGGCTCCCAGAGCCATACAGGGCCGGACAGGGCTGCCAGTGGCCTGTAGCAGCTGGAGAGAAAGGGTGGCTTCCTTAGTAGCAGCTCCAGCAGGCTCAGCCTTGTGACCGACCCTGTGGCACGTGGGAGCCGATGGCCGTGCATGGTGCAAGACTTTGCTTTAGCTGGCTGTGGTCTGGAGCGGTGGCCATGGTGAGTCATTCATCTGGTCCTGGTCAAGCCTTAGGGATGGCTTTAAACGTGTGGGCCCTGGGGAAGGAGAGCTTCTTTAAGGGATGAAAGAGTAAGACTATTTGATGGGCAGCTCGGCTCCACTGAAAGCTGTGTCCTTGCTTTCTTCCAAATAAAACAGCTCCCAGGGCATCAGCTGAATGTGTCAGAGTCCGAATCACTGGGTGGGTCGGCGAGCTTGTTCCCAGAGCCTTGTTCCAAATGCAGCTTTACTTCCCTCCTTGCAAAACCCAACTCGCCCTAATACCAGCTCCCCTGGCAAACCTGCCCAGGCATTCCAGCCAGGAGCCACTGCCTGCAGCCTCACTGCCACTTCTCCATGGGCGTTCACTTATCACCTCGTTCCTCTTGGTCTTATCTTCCCCACCACTGTGGGGTCAGGGCCCAGGCCTGCTTGTCTTTGCCTCAGCTCAGCACCTCCTATAGGGCTTAGCAGTTGGAGGAAAGAAATGTAATTGCCATGAGGGCTGTGTGTGTAAGAGTCCTTGATCCCTGACCGGGGGGCTCTCCTTAAGGAGCAGAGTTGGCCTCCTTGCCTCAAGGGAGCCTGGAGTCCTTGCCTCACGGTGGGAACAGTGTGTCTAGCCTGAGTGCATAGGACCAAAGGACCTTTTCAGAGGTCTGTACTCATCTCAAAAGCTGCCGGGCATGTTGAACAAAAGGGCCACCCCTTTTTCTCTGGTGGATTTCACCAGCAGCTGGGTATGTGGTCCAAGAAATGTGGGAGAATGCTGCGACACCAGCTCTCACTGGGTGGCAGCAGGTCTCCTGACCTTTTCCTTGCCCATGCGAGCTCCCCGGCCTTTAGGGCCCAGAGGACCTTTCTCCCGGCTCCGTTTCCTGGAGACTGTGCTCAGGCAGGATGAGAGAGGGGTCTCTCCCCATGTGCCGAGGCAGCCTTCAGCTGAGCCAGGAATGAGTGGGGTCTCCTCCTCTTTTTGCAGCGTGAAGTGATGAGGCTCAAGCTTGCACCCCCAAAAATCCATTTACTCATTTTGCCTCTGGGCCTGGTTGGGCTGAGTAGGGGCATTGGTAGCCACTGATTTGACTTTATGGATGGGGCAGGTTACTGTCTAAGCCTAGGAGCCTAGAAGAGTTTCTCTAGGCTGCCCCTGTGTGGTCTTGCTCACCACCACCCAGGCTGGTTGTGAAATCTGATACCACTTTTCCTTGTCCCTTTAATTTCTTAAGGATTTACTGCAAATTGCTTGAGGGGGGAGATACTTACATAACCTTTTTAAAAAGCAAAGTTAGGAAGGTTTAAATACTTTACAATTTCTTGTAATAGATGTTTCTGAAGCCCCTTTGTTAAATGCATCTGAAAGTTCTTCTATAAAGAAGTAGGACAGATGGATTGGCCCCCAGGTCTGGTTACTCCCTTGCTCCCTTGTCCTTTCTGGCTTTCCAGATAATGACAGCACTTGGGCCAGCAGTAGTCAGCCCCCTGACCTTAGGCTATCTTGTTGCGACTTTGTTTGTGTCTCTCCTTCAGGTCTGATTTGCTCTGGCCACAGGGATCCTACCTGTCTTTAATTTCAGGATGGAGGAAGGCTTATCCTTAAGTGACTCAAGGATCTCCCCTGTCTTGGAACCTGCTAGCTCAGACAGAACCTGCTTTTCCTTCACTCAGCCTGGGGGCTCTTTGGGGTCTGGTTGTGACCCCAGGAAGCCTTATCTTCTGCACTGCTCAGTTTTTGTCTGACTCAGTTGGCAGTTGGGGAAAACAGTATCATTAGCTGCTGGTGGAGGCAAAGATCCAAGAGAAACAGTGGATGCAATCAGAGTAGGACTCCCCAGGAGACACCTGGATGGCGGCCCCACAGCCAGCTTCCTAAGGAATTGTGTGCATCTTCTGCCTTTCTTGCTTCCAGCTGCAGCCCTCCCCCGCTCCCCCACCAGTTCCCAAGGGCTACTCCTGTTGTGGTTGAGGTTTGGTTACTGACTTGGGACAGAGGTATACTTTGAACTGACAAAGAAAATATGTATATCTGTAGCCACCCACTGCCACAGAGGCTGGCATCCACCCATGTTGGTTCTGGCAGGTGCATTTGGCTGATAAAGCAAAAATGATTGACAAACCCTTCCCCTCATGAGCCATCGAGCTCCACCTACATCTTAAGGTTTTTAATCTTAAAATTTTATTACTTAGAATATATGCTCCCTAAAGCAATCCCATCTAATGCTAAAATACAGGGGGGAATATTAATTCCTCTGCCCTGAGAGGTCTACTGACATTTTGTTGATACCTTTCTAGGCTTTCTCTGTTTTCTGGCAGACATGGTCGTAGCTAAGCAGGGGATTCTCATATCAGCCTCTGACCGTCACAGGGCTCCGAGTTCGTCACTCTTCCCCTCCCAGATCACTTTCCCATGGTTCCCTAGGAAGCATTCTCTCAGGACTGAGTCCCCCCTCAGTGAGGGGCATGGCTCACGGTCAGTGCTGATGGCCGCAGCGCCGTGGAGAGCCCCTCTTTGTGGAGGAGGCTAGACCCCTGGTGATCTGAGGTTAAGTAATTCCCTCCCTTAACCTTGTCACTTTGTTTCCCTACCACAGTTACACAACAGCCAATGCTGAGTCTGACTATGAGCGGGACTCTGAAAGGGAGAGTGACGGTGAAGATGAAGTGAGCTGCGAGACCGTGAAGATGGGCAGAAAGGACTCCTTGGACCTGGAGGTGGAGGTGGCTTTGGGTCCGGAGCCTGAAGCCCTGGAGGCCAGAGGCTCCCCTGGCCAGGAAGATGTGCTGCCGCTCCTGCAGCAGGCAGATGAGCTGCACCAGGGCAGTGAGCAGGGCAAGCGGGAGGGCTTCCAGCTGCTGCTCAACAACAAGCTGGCGGTGAGGCTCCGACGGCCCGTACCCTCCTTCCCCCTGCTCACGCCCACGAATGTCAGTGACCCTGCCAGGTGACACGGGAAGGGNGGTTGACCTGCACCAAATTCAGAGGTTTGCCGCTTTCGCACATGCCGAGTTGCGGGTTGTGTGCTGTGGTCGCCCTGCACAAAACTCCAGGCTGTGTGCTGCGGTCACCCTGCGCTGATTCCCGGGATGTGTGCTGCAGTTGTCCTGCGCCGATGTCCTGGCTGTGTGCCATGGTCATCCTGCGCTAAGGTCCAGGCTGTGTGCCACAGTCACCCTTCGCCAAGGTCTGGGCTGTGTGCCACAGTCACCCTGTGCCGAGGTCCGGCCTGGGTGCCGCGGTCGACATAGCTGAATTCCAGGCTGTGTGCTGCATTCACACATGCCGAGTTCTGGGTTGTGTGCCCGTACATCGCATTCCGGGCTGTGTGCCGCGGTCGCCCTGCGCCGTCGTCCGGGCTGTGTTGCGCGGATGGTTAGTGACGAGTTCCGGGCTCTGTGCCGCATTCGCTCTCCTCCGAGGTCCGGGCTGTGTTGTGGCCACCATCTGCCGAGGTCCATGCCATGTGCCAGGGTTGCCCTGCGTGGAGATCCAGGCTGTGTGCGGCGGTCGCCCAGCGTCGAGGTCCGGGCTGTGTTCCACCCTCGGCTTGTGAAGAATTCCTGGCTCTGTTCCATGGTCTTTCTGTGCCAAGGTCTGTGCTTTTTGCCATGGTTACCCCGTGCCGAGGTCCGGGCTGTGGGCTGAGGTAGCCTTCTGTAGAGGTCCGGGCTGTGTGCCGCGGTCACCCTGCGCTGAGGTACGGGCTGTGTGCTGCGGTTGCCCTGTGCCGATGTCCAGCCTGTGTGCCGCGGTTGCCCTGTGCCGATTTCAGTCCTTTGTACCGCGGTTGCCCTGCACCGAGGTCTGGGATGTGTTCCATGGTCGGCTAGCGACGACTTCTGGACGGTGTGCCGTGGTCCCCCTTCACTGATGTTCAGGTTGGGTACCGCGGTCGCCCTTCATTGAGGTTCGTGCTGTGTGCCATGGTAACTCTGTGCCTAGGTCCGGACTGTGTGCTGCAGTCACCCTGAGCCGAGGTCCGGGCTGTGTGCCGTGGTCACCATCTGCCAAAAACCATGCTGTGTGCCAGGGTCGCCCTGCGCTGAGGTTGGTGTGTGTTTCACCCTCGGCTTGCGACGAGTTCTGGGCTCTGTACTGCGGTCGCTCTGCGCCGAGGTCTGGGCTGTGAGCCTCAGTTGACCTGCGCCGAGTTATGGGCTGTGTGCCATGTTTGCACATGCCGAGTTCCGGGTTGTGTGTTGTGGTCGCCCTGCACCGAATTCTGGGCTGTGAGCCGCGGTAGGATTGCAACGAGATCCGGGGTGTGTTCTGCCATTGAATTGTGACAAGTTCCGGTCTGTGTGCTGCGGTTACCTTGCGCCGAACTTCGGGCTATGTGACGCGGTCGCACTGTGCCAATTTCTGGGCTGTGTTACGCGGTCAACCTCGGCCAAGGTTCAGGCAGTGTGTCGTGATGCTCGGCCCTGATTTCTGGGCTGTGTGCCATGGTTGCCCTTCACCAAGGTCCGGCTGTGATGCGGTCACCAGCGCTGAGGTCCGGGTTGTTTGCCATGGTCACTCTGTGCTGAGTATAGGCTGTGTGCCGCAGTCGCCCTACGCTGAGGTCCGGGCTGTGTGCTGCATTCTTCCTGCGCTGAGGTCCAGCCTGTATGCCGCGGTCGAGCTGCATCGAGTTCAGGGGTGTGCCGCATTCACACTTGCCAAGTTCCGGCTTGTGTGCCGTGGTCGCCCTGCACCAAACTCCATGCTGTCTCCCGCGGTCACCCTGCACTGACGTCCGGGCTGTGTGTCCCGGTCGCCCTGTGCCGTGTTCCGGACTGTGTTCGGTGGTCAGTTAGGGAGGAGTTCTGGGCTCTGTGCTGTGTTCACTCTCCTCTGAGGTCCGGGCAGTGTGCCGCGGTCGACATCTGCCGAGGTACGTGCTGTGTGCACGGGTCGCCCTGCACAGAGATCCAGGCTGTATGCCACAGGCACCCTGTGCCGAGGTCCACGCTGTGTGTCTCAGTAGCCTTCTTCAGAGGTCTGGGCTGTGTGCCGAGGTCGCCCTGTGCCGAGGTCCAGGCTGTGTGTCGTGGTCGCCCTGCACCGACGTCCATCCTTTGTGTTGCGGTCGCCCTGCGCCGAGGTTTGGGATGTGTTCCGCGATCGGCTAGCGATGAGTTCCCAACTGTGTGCCACGGTCGCCCTTCACTGAAGTTTGGGCTGTGTTCCGTGGTCACCCTTCACTGAGGTTCAGGCTGTGTGCCGTGGAAGCCCTGTGCCTAGGTCCAGGCTGTGTGCCTCAGTCACCCTGTGACGAGGTCCGGGCTGTGTGCCGTGGTTGCCATCTGCCAAAGTCCGTGCTGTGTGCCAGGGTCGCTCTGGGCCGAGGTCGGAGTGTGTGCTGTCCTCGGCTTGCGACAAGTACCGGGCTCTGTACCGCGGTCACTCTGCGGCAATGTCCGTGCTGTGTGCCATTTTCTCCCTGTGCCAAGATCTGGGCTGTGTTCCACGGTAGCCTTCTGCAGATGTCCAAGCTGTGTGCCACGGTTGCCCTGTGCCGAGGTCTGGGCTGTGTGCCACGGTCGCTCTGTGCCGAGGTCCGGACTGTGTGTCGCAGTCGCCCTGTGCCGAGGTCTGGCCTGTGGGTGGCGGTCGCCCTGCACTGAGGTCTGGGCTATGTTCTGCTGTCGGTTAGTGACGAGTTCTGGACTGTGTACCGCGGTCGCCCTTCACTGATATTCGGGCTGTGTGCTGTGGTCGCCCTGCGCCAAGAACCAGGTTGTGTGCCACGGTCGCCCTGCTCCGAGCCAGCCTGTGTGCCATGGTTGCACTGCACCGAGGTCTGGGTTGTGTGCCGTGGTCAGCAAGCGACTAGTTCTGGGATGTGTGCCGTGGTTGTCCTGCGCTGAAGTCAGAGCTGTTTGCCACTGTCGCCCTGCACTGAGGTCCGGGCTGTGTTCCGCCCTCGGCTTGCGATGAGTTCTGGGCTCTGTGCCATGGTCGCTCTGCACTTAGGTCCTGACTGTGTGCCACAGTTGCCCTGTTTCGAAGTCCGGGCTGTGTGCCGCCGTAGCCTTTTGCAGAGGTCTGGGTTGTGTGCCGCATTTGCCCTGCAACAAACTAGAGGCTGTGTGCCACAGTCACCCTGCACTGATTCCCGGGATGTGTGCTGCAGTTGCCCTGCGCTGATGTCTGGGCTCTGTGCCATGGTCGTCCTGCGCCGAGGTCTGGGCTGTGTGCCAGTTGCCCTATGCCGAGGTCCAGGCTGTGTGCCACGGTCACCTTGGGCCAAGGTTGGAGTGTGTGCCGCCCTTGGCTTGCGACAAGTTCCGGGCTCTGAACCATGGTCTCTTTGTGACGAGGTCCGTGCTGTGCACCACTGTTGCCTTGTGCCAATATCCGGGGTGTGTGCCGCTGTAGCCTTCTGCAGATGTCCAGACCGTGTGCCGCGGTGGCCCTGTGCCGACGTCCGGGCTGTGTGCCGTGGTCGCCCTGCGCCATGGTCTGGCCTGTGTGCCGTGGTCACCCTGTGCCGAGGTCTGGGCTGTGTTCCGCAGTTGGTTAGCGATGAGTTCCTGACTGTGTGCCGCGGTCGCCCTTCACTGATGTTTGGGCTGTGTGCCGCGGTCGCCCTGGGTGGAGGTCCAGGCTGTGTGCCATGGTCACCCTGCGCCGAGGTCCGGGCTGTGTGCCATGGTCGCTCTGCCCCGAGGAGTGGGCTGTGTTCTGTGGTCAGCTAGCGACGAGTTCCGGGCTGTGTGCCGTGGTCGGCCTGCACCGAATTCGGGGCGGTGTGCCACGGTTGCCCTTCGCTGACGTCTGGGCTGTGTTCAGCTCTCAGCGTGCGATGAGTTCCAGACTCTGTGCCATGGTCACTCTGCACCGATGTCCAAACTGTGCCATGGTTGCCCTGTGCCAAAGTCCAGGCTGTGTGCCATGGTAGCCTTCTGCAGTGGTGCAGGGTGTGTGCCCAGTCGCCCTGCGCTGAGTTCCGGACTGTGAGCCGCAGTCGCCCTGCCCCAAAGTCTGGCCTGTGTTCCGCGGTCCCCCTGTGCTTAGGTCCAGCCTGTGTGCCATGGTTGCCCTGTGCCGAGTTTTGGGCTGTGGCCACGGTCCCCCTGCACTGAGGTCCGGGCGGTGTGCTGCGGTCACCCTGCGCTGAGGTCCAGGCTGTGTGGTGTGGTCGCCCTGCATCATGGTCTGAGCTGTGTGCTGTAGTCGGCCTGTGCCGTATTTCGGGCTGTGTGCCACAGTCGCCCTGTGCTGAAGTCTGGGCTGTATTCCGCAGTCGGCTAGTGATGAGTTCTGGTCTCTGTGCCACGGTCGCCTTTCACAGATTTCTGGGTTGTGTGCCACGATCGCTCTTCACTGAAGTTAGGTCTGTGTGCTGCGGTCGCCCTGCGCCGAGGTCTGGGCTGTGTGCCATGGTCGCCCTGCGCCAAAGTCCGGGCTGTGTGTCACAGTCGCCCTTCACTGAAGTTCGGTCTGTGAGCCGCAGTCACCCTGCGCCGAAGTCCGGCCTGTGTGCCGCGATTGACCTGCGCTGAATTATGGGCTATGTGCCGCGTTCGCAAATGCCGAGTTCCGGGTTGTGTGCTGTGGTCGCCCTGCACCATATTCTGGGCTGTGAGCCGCAGTCAGATTGCGACAAGATCCGGGGTGTGTTCCGCCATTGAATTGCGACGTGTTCAGGGCTGTGTGCTGCGGTTACCTTGCGCCAAACTTCAGGCTGTGTGACGTGGTTGCACTGCACCGAATTCTGGGCTGTGTTACGCGTCAACCTCGGCCAAGGTCTGGGCAGTGTGTTTTGTTGCCCGAACCCGATTTCCGGGCAGTGTGCCATGGTTGCCCTTCACTGAGGTCCGATCTGTGCTGTGGTCACCAGCGCTGAGGTCTGGGTTGTTTGCCCTTGTCGCTCTGTGCCGAACTCTAGGCTGTGTGCCGCCGTTGCCCTACGACGAGGTCTGGGATGTGTGCCGCATTCACCCTGAGCTGAGATCCTGCCTCTGTGCCACGGTCAACCTGCACCAAGTTCAGGGGTATGCTGCATTTGCATGTGCTGAGTTCTGGGTTTTGTGCTGTGGTCTCCCTGCACCAAACTCCAGGCTGTGTGCCGCGGTCGCCCTGCGCTGATTCCCAGGATGTGTGCTGCATTTGCCCTGCGCTAATGTCCGGGCTGTCTGCCGCAGTCACCTTGCGCCGTGTTCCGGACTGTGTTCGGCAGTCGGCTAGGGACGAGTTCTGGGCTCTGTGCTGCGTTCGCTCTCCTCCGAGGTCTGGGCTGTGTGTCACGGTCGACATCTGCCGAGGTCCGTGCTGTGTGCAAGGATCGCCCTGCGCGGAGATCTGGGCTGTGTGCCATGGTCACCCTATGCCGAGGTCCGGGCTGTGTGCCATGGTAGCCTTCTTCAGAAGTCCGGGCTGTGTGCCGAGGTCGCCCTGTGCCAAGGTCCGGGCTGTGTGCCATGGTCGCCCTGCGCTGACGTCCGTAATGTGTGCCACGGTCGCCCTGTGCTGAGGTCCGTCATTTGTGCTGCGGTTGCCCTGCGCCGAGGTTTGGGATGTGTTCTGCGATCGGCTAGCGACGAGTGCCGGACTGTGTGCCACAGTCGCCCTTCACTGAAGTTCGGGCTGTGTTCCACGGTCGCCCTTCACTGAGGTTCGGGCTGTGTGCTGCGGAAGCCCTGTGCCTAGGTCCGGGCTGTGTGCCTCAGTCACCCTGTGCCGAGGTCCGTGCTGTGTGCCAGGGTCGCTCTGGGCTGAGATCGGNCAAAAAAAAACCTTTACAGCAAATATTTTGCATAAATATAAACATGCATGTCTACTTCATAATTAAGCAAAATAAAACTTTCAGGCACAAGATTTTAATAATCATTAAAGAACGAGACAATGAATTCAAGACAGAAATAACAGGAGCAACAAAGACATTTCATGACATGACATTTCAATTGGTCTTGTCATCCAATCTACTGGTTAAGGCCTGAGTTTTATGGATCCTACCTTCCTCACCAAATGGAAACATACACTGTGGCTGTACCTAATGCATATCCACATGAGAGACAATTACCCTTTCAGATAGTGTAATAAATATATCACATGCACACGCCCACACACACACCCTACTTAACCAGCCTCTCAAATAGGGAAGTAATAAGGACCTTGGAATTTTCAAGTTTTCCTAAAATTTGTTTATTTTGGGGTTTTTTTTACAGTAGCTGTCCTAATGGATGTTAGGTGTTACCTCATTGTGTTTTTGACTTGTGTTTCCCTAAGGATTAGGGATGATGGTCTTTTCACATGCGTATTGGCCATTTGTACACCTTCTTTGGAGAAATAGCTAATCAAGTTCTTTGCCTGTATTTTAATTGTGTGGTTTAGGGCTTTTTGCTGTTGAGTTTTGAGTTCTCTGTATATTCTGGTTATTAATCACTTATCAAATACATGATTTGCAAACATTTTTTCCCATTCGGTAGGTTGCCTTTTCACCCTGTTGATGGAGTCCTTTGGTTTTTCAAATGATTATTAGTATTTTATTTATGTATTTTGACTGTGCTGCGTCTTCGTTGCTGTGTAGGCTTTTCTCTAGTTGTGGCAAGTGGGGGCTATTCTTTAGTTGCAGTGTGAAGGTGCCTCATTGCAGTGGCTTCTGTTCTGCAGAACATGGGCTCTAGGGTGTGAGGGCTTCAGCAGTTGGGGCTCCTGGGTTCTAGAGCACAGGCTCAATAGTTGTGGTGCACTGGCCTAGTTGCTCTGCAGCATGTGGGATCTTCCCAGATCAGGGATCGAACGCATGTCTCCTGTATTGGCAGGCAGACTCTTTACCCCTGAGCCACCAGGGAAGCCCCTGATGATGTCCTTTGATACATGGAAGCTTTTAATCTTTAGGAATTCCAATTTGTCTCCCCCCAGCCATTTGTCCCATTTGTGCCTTTGGTGTCATATTCAAGAAATCATTGCACATCTATTGTAATGAGGCTTTGCCTATGTTTTCTTCTAAGGGTCTTATAGTTTTCAGCCTTACATTTAGGTCTTCAGGTGAATTTGTGGGTACGGTGTTGGCTAAGGGTCTGACTTCCTTCTTTAGCATGTGGATATCCAGTTTTCCCAGCACCGTTTGTTGAAGACTATTTGCTTATTAAATGGTCTTGACACCCTCATTGAAAGTCATTTGAGCATATTTGCCAGGATTTATTTCTGGTAACACTTACACTTTTAACTGCCTTTCTTACACAGTGGCTCAACACTGTGCAACGCTTAGTGGAATTATGGAATATCAAAGCTGTAGGAGACCCCAAACGAGTAACGAATACGTCCCCATTCTGTAGATGGAAAAACTGAGGCCAGTAGTCAGGACTGTCAGTCCGGTGCTCACGCCCATACAGGACTTTGTGAGGCTCCTCACCTCCTGGAGAGAGCAGAGGGGTTACTGAGATAGGTTTCATCCATTTTCACAAGTGCTCCAAATGCACTCCTGTGTTTTAGGAATGAGAAGTGTAGAATTGGTTCAGCAGTATGACGTGCTGCTGGGAGGCCAATGAACCCTCCCAACCCCCAAGTCAGGGTCCACGACCACCAACCGTGGAAGATTTTGGATGATACTCCCAATCCAGGCTCAAGAGCAGCAGGCAGCCTAAAAAAGTGTGGGTGTCTGCAAGGCCTACCACGGCCAGGGCCCCCCTGGGCCCTCAGCACACCTCCTAGGCACTGCCCTCACCTGCACCCCCCTCCTGCCCTTCGCTGCCCTTCAGCCCCAGGCGCTAGCTCTGCTGAAGCACTCTATTTTCCTGAACGCAGGCCAGGCTGGGTGGCACTCCTGTGTCGCATGTCCCGGCTCCCACAGACACATTTACGACTGTTTATCCCCTTCTCAGAGAAGCCTTCTCTCACGTCCCCTCTACTAGAAGTCACCTCTCGGGCCCAGGTCATTCTGGACCCTGAAGCCCCCTTCTACAGTCTCCCGGGAAACTTACAGCTACTTGTCTTCCTGCCAAAGCTGAGATCTCTTAAAACTGTGTTATAAACATTCAACAGAATGTTAAAACTGTGTTATGAACATTCAAAAGGCGATGTGTGTGTATGTGTGTGTGTGTGTGTAATCCTCAGGGCACACAACTGTTACTCAAAACACTTTTGTGAGTCCAGTTCAGAGAGACAGCAACGACTGAAAAGTCAGGTTGTGAAGGGAACTGTCTGCTCAGCATGGCTGGAGAGAGCTGGGAGTGTCTTATTCAGCGCCTCTAGACTCAGTCGTTCAGTCGGGTCCCCACAATCCACCAGGCTCCTCTGTCCATGGGATTTTCCCCCAGCAAGAATACTGAAGTAGGTTGCCATGCCCTCCTCCAGGGGATCCTCCCAATCCAAGGATCAAACTCACATCTCCTTGCTTAGACAAGTGGATTCTTTACCACTGAGCTCCCTGGGCTTCCCCCTCAGATAGCCAGAAAACAAAACAAAACAAAACAAAAAACTGGCTGGCTGTTTGGCCACCAGGCCCCACTAACTCCAGTGTTAAGTTGCATTTTTCATTCTGGGAAAGGGGCCACTGATGGGCTTGTTTTTCCCAGGGCCGGGGAAGGAGTGAGGAGAAGGAGGTGGTTGCCGGCTGAAGAGTAAATAATCGAGTCAGTCTCGGGTTTAGTCCCCCTGTGACCTCGTGCCCTTGACCGGCACCGCCACCAGGCCCTCCTGGTGCCAGCAGGTCACCTCTGCGTGCCCCTTCCCCAACCCTGTCCCTCTGCAGGGAGCTGGAGGCGCTGCGCCCCTCCACACCGGCTACGCAGCTGGAAACAGCTGTGCGCAGCACAAACCGTATCCGGCACCAGCCAGGCACTGACCTATGCAAACCCAAGCAGAATTACAGTCGCCCATAAACAAATTAGCATCCTTTAAAAGGTGAAAAGCTCCATAAAATGTCTGGGCTTTGTTTACGGCTTCGAGGTGGGGGTGACGGAGTGGGGTGGGGAGTGGGTTAAATTGCTGGGGTGTCCCTGTGGTTCGGGCTCTCTCACCCCCACCCCCGGGGTGCGGGGGGCGAGCTGACCCCGGGGTTCTCAGGCGCACACAGCCCCTGCCTTAAATGGCCGCTCAGTCCGTCCCGGTCCTGCCGTTTGTTCCAGCCAGCCCGGGTCCCAGCAGGTGTTCCCTAATTAGCAATCTCTTCATTTCCAATCAAAGCACAAAGCGGCCCCAAAAGCCTGTCTTTATGAGGGAGCCGGCAGCGGCTAGGGATGTGCGGGGGGATAATTGTCTTCGCCAGTGGCGGCAGTAGGCGGCTTGGCTAATTCATTATTGTAATAACTTGGCTGTATAATTAGTTTGTAACCTGAGTAAAGTACTACGTAGTGATGGCTACTGATTTATTCATTCATTAAATAGTTTGTGTTGATTTACTCACAGTTGACAAAATTTTGAACACCTTTTGCTGAGAGAACAGGTCAAAACTAGCTGATTCCTTAAATAGAAACTAACCAAGTATTTCTAACAGTTTTTTAAAA
The DNA here is from genome assembly GCA_006410875.1 of Neotragus pygmaeus. Lineage (NCBI taxonomy): Eukaryota > Metazoa > Chordata > Mammalia > Artiodactyla > Bovidae > Neotragus > Neotragus pygmaeus. The sequence continues at coordinate 74,868 of SJYV01026330.1, forward strand.
GCTTTAGTTTCAGAAGTGTCATAAAAGAACTGAACAGCCACCCAAGAGTCCCACAGTCCATGATTTCATCAGATGTTTCTTTAAGAAAAAACAGATCATCAATCAAAATCTCAAACAACAAAGAAACTTGTACAGTGAACATTTTAAAACCCAAATGCTATAATTAAAGATCATTTTGAGGATGATTCAACATTTCTAGAGATTTATTATTTTCACATTAGCCTGGCATTTAGAGGCCCTACAAACTGATTCAACTTTATTATCACTCATGTAACCAAATTTGTCTGTTGCCATTTGTTTATATAACCCCTTGTCTACTTTCCAAACTCTTCTGTCCTCTGAATGTCCTACACACATTCCTACCCTAGTGTTTACTCACAGTTCCCTGCTAAAGTCCTTCCCTAACTTATTAGAGGGCTCCTGTCCTGCCAGATCTTAATACACATATTCCTTCCATCATGATGCTTTCCAGTAGCTCATAGTGGGCAGCTTCTCCCTAGGACCTTGCTGCAACTATCACCTGAATTATTTATTTATTGGATGCTTTGGATGTGATATTCTGCTAATTTTATTATTACTATAAACTCATTTATGATCCGGAATACCATCTTTATGTTTCTGATCCTCATCACCTTGACTTGTACTCATACAAAGCAGACCTTGGTACTAAAAAGGAAAGCTTCTGCTGGCTATTTAATGATGGGGCCTATCCGTGAAGGTACCAAGAGGGAGCTCCTTGGCAGGGTTGAGTAGCTCAGAAGATTCTTGGGATTAGCTGTTCTTTGTTGAACCACTTCTTTATACAATACAAAAACTAGTTCCTCTTTATCACTACAAATCTGGACTATTAACCACTGGGTTCCCTGCAGCCTTCTCCTCTCCAGATAGGGAGAAAAAGAAGATTTCAATTTTACAGGATGCTAAGTATTATGTAGGAGCCAATGATAAAAATTAAAAGCTAACATCACTGGTAATCATGATATAGCCTCTCCATTTTTTATTAAAATACCCAAGCAAGAACCAGAAGATGAAAAAAAAAAAAAAATCATAGTATCCTTGAGACATCCAAGAGTTAACTGTTAGAAACTGATGGAACTTCCCCAGCTGAAAGGCTACTGAAATTATACTACATAAAGCAATTAAAGACTAGACAAGCAGGAAATAGAACAAATCTATATAGTTAAAGAGTAAACAACTTTACTTCTCTCTTTCCTGTAAACTGCTTCCACAGTATCTTGGGATATTTTGCCCCTATTTTTTGACATGATCAGGATACTGTTTTCTACCTCTATTCATAAGAACCTGTCTGTTCAAGGACCCAACTACCCCTTTCCCTAAAATTAATTACCTGGAAAGCTACTTGGAGAGACGATACATGGAAAGAATAAACAGAAGAGATTTGCTTAGGGCACTACATCATTTGGAGGTAAGAACTTAGAGAGGGAGGGACATGCTTCTTAGGGCAGCATATATAATCCACTGAACACTGGTAAATCATAGAAACTAGGTTCTGAGTTCTGAGCTGTGTCTCCAACCTTCCTGCTATAGATCTGAAAAGGACCATTGTTCACATGACAGAGCGTGAGGTTAAGGTAGAGCAATCCTACATCCCAATTTATGTCTCTAGTATTGGTACAGTTGTGAATAGTATCCCCTTTCCCTAAAAAGTATTCTAATTGATGGAGAGCAATCACCTTGGTCTCCTGGGAAAGACCAGTTCTGGAATTTCCAGTTCTCTCTTCTCATTCAAGGATGAGGAAATTTGAATAGCCTAGATAATTTACTAAAGAAGAAGGAAAAGTATACACTGTCTGACTTATAGGAACCATATACTTTTAAAAATGACGTGCAATATGCAAGTTTTTCAGAAAGTAAATTATACCAATAATAAAAGATAGGAAGACATGGAAGTATAGGACAGAGGGGAAAAAAGCCATAAGGAAATATCAGTTGATGTGCAAGGTGTCTGGATAGGACTAAAAGGAATCATTTTAAGGAAACGACTGTAAAAGAAAAATAAGATTTCTTGGAGGCTAGACATTGTACAGGAGATAGGGATCAAGACCATCCCCATGGAAAAGAAATGCAAAAAAGTAAAATGGCTGTCTGGGGAGGTCTTACAACTAGCTGTGAAAAGAAGAGAAGCAAAAAGCAAAGGAGAAAAGGAAAGATATAAACATCTGAATGCAGAGTTCCAAAGAATAGCAAGAAGAGATAAGAAAGCCTTCTTCAGCCATCNAAATTTTCCTAACATAGGAAAGGAAACAGTCAACCAAGTCAAAGAAGCAAAGAGAGTCCCAAGCAGGATGAACCCAAAGAGGAATACACTGAGACACATAATAATCAAACTAACAAAGATAATATATTAAAAGCAACCCTGGAAAATGACAAATAACATACAAGCAAACTCCCTTAAGGTTATCAGCTGATTTCTCAATAGAAACTCTACCAGCCAGAAGTCAATGGAAAAGTATATTTAAAGTGATGAAGAGGAAGAAACTACAACCAAGAATCCTCTACCTAGCAAGACTCTAGTTCAGATTTGATGGAGAAATCAAAAGGTTTAAAGCCAAGGAAAACATAAGATAACTCAGCACCACAAAACCAACTTTACAATAAATGCTAAAGGAACTTCTCTAGGCAAGAAACACAAGGGAAGGAAAAGATCTATAAAAGATAAACCCAAATGGTAATAGGATAATATATGTCGATAATTACCTTAAATGTAAATGGACTAAATGCACCAACCAAAAGACAAATACTGCCTGAGTGGATACAAAAACAAGACTGGTATATGTCCTACCNGAAAAGATCTATAAAAGATAAACCCAAATGGTAATAGGATAATATATGTCGATAATTACCTTAAATGTAAATGGACTAAATGCACCAACCAAAAGACAAATACTGCCTGAGTGGATACAAAAACAAGACTGGTATATGTCCTACCTACAGGAGACCCTTGTCAGAGCTAGGGAAACTTACAGACTGAAAATAAGGGAATGGTATTCCACACAAATAGAAATTTAAAAGAAGCTGGGGAAGGAATGATATTTTCAGAAAAAGTAGACTTTAAAACAAAGACTGTTATAAGAGACAAAGAAGGACCTTATACAATAATCAAGGGTTCGATTCCAGAAAAAGATATAACAATTATAAATGTATACACACCCACTTAGGAGCACCTGAATATGTAAGGCAAATACAAACAACCATAAAGGAAGAAATTGACAGTAACACAATAATAGTGGGGGACTTTAACACCCCTCTTTCCTCAATGGACAGATAATGCCTATAGAAAACTAATAAGGAAACAAAGGCCTTCAATTCCAATACACTTTAGATCAGTAGGACTTAACTGATATTTCCAGAACATTCCATCCAAAAGCAATAGACTACACATTCCTCTCAAGTGCACAGGGAACATCCTCCAGGAATGACCACATGCTGGGCCACAAGGTGAGCTTTGGTAAATATAAAAAAACTGAAATCACATCAAGCATCTTTTCTGATCACAATGCTATGAGATTAGAAGTAAGCTACAATAAAAATCTGTTAAAAAAAAAAGAAGCATGTGACAGCTAAACAATATGCTACTAAACAACCAATGGATCACTAAAAAAAATCAAAGAAAAAATAAAAATTTACCTAGAGACAAATGAAAATGAAAGCACAATAGTCCAAAACCTATGGGATGCAGTTAAAAGCAGTTCTGAGAGGGAAGTTTATAGAAATTCTACCTCAAAAAATAAGAAAAATCTCAAATAAACAATGTAAGCTTACACCTAAAACAAATAGAAAAAGAAGAAATGGAACCTAAATTTAGTAGAAGGAAGAGAATCATGAAGATAACAGCAGAAATAAATGAGATATAGACAAAGAAAACAACTGTGAATATCAATGAAACTAAAAGCTGCTGATTTGAAAAGATAAAACTAAACTGAGAAATCTTAAACTAGACTCATCATGAAAAAAAAATGAGAGGACTCAATACAATTAGAAATGAAAAAAGGGAAGATACCGCTGACTCCACAGGAATACAAAGGATCATAAATGAAAAACCTGGATGAAATGACAAATTCTCAGATACAGTTTCCCAAGACTGAACCAGGAAGAAACAGAAAATATGAACAGATGAATCACAAGCACTGAAATTGATACTAGGATTAAAAATTTCCAACAAACAAAAGTCCATGACCAGATGGTTTCACAGATAAATTCTATTAAACATTTAGAGAAGTTGACACTTATCCTCTGAAACAGGTCCAAAAGTTGTAGAGGAAGGAAAACTTCCAAACTCATTCTATGAGGCCACTATCACCCTGATACCAGACAAAGATATCACAAAAAACAAAATTACAGGCCAATATCACTGATGAATACAGATACAAAAATTCTCAATAAAATATATCAATTCAAATCCAACAATACATTAGAAAGATCATTCACCATGATCAAGTGGGATTCATCCAAGGGATGGAAGGATTTCTCAGTATATGCAAATTAATCAATGTGATACATCACATCAACAAATTGAAGAATAAAGACCAGATGATAATCTCAATAAATGCAAAAAAGCTTTTGACAAAATTTAGCAATATTTATGATAACAGCTCTCCAGAACCTGCGCAGAGTGGGAACATACCTCAACATAATACTGACCATATATGACAAACCTACAGCTAACCTCATACTTAATTGTGAAAAGCTGAAAGCATTTCCTCTATGATCATGAAAAAGATAAGGATGTCCACTCCCCACCACGTATATTCAACATAGCTTTGGGAGTCCTAACTACAGCTATAAGAAAAGAAAATAAGATAAAGGGAATCCAAACTGGAAAAGAAGAAGTTAAACTGTCACTGCTTGCAGATGACATGATATTGTACATGTAGGATCCTAAAGATGGTTTCAGAAAACTACTACAATTCATCAATGAATCTGGTGAAGTTGCAGGCTACAAAATTAATATGGACAAATTTGTTGCATTTCTATACACTAGCAATGAAAACAGAAAAGAGAAATTTCAGAAACAATTTCATGGATTATCACATCGAAAAGAATGAAATACATAGGAATAAGACCACCAAGGGCTTCACTGGTAGCTTAGATGGTAAAGAATCTGCCTGCAGTGGAGGAGACCTGGGATCAATCCCTGGGTCAGGATGGTCCCCTGGAGAAGGGAATTGCTACCCACTCCAGTATTCTTGCCTGAAGAATTCCATGGCAGGTCAAGAAGCAACAGAGTCAGAATTGAACATGAAACAACAGAATGATTCAAAATGAATATGTCAAGGCTGTATATAGTCATCCTGTTTATTTAATTTCTATGGAGAATACATCATACAAAATGTCAGGATTAATGAATCACAAGCTGGAATCAGGATTGAAGGTGAAGGTGAAGGTGAAGTTGCTCAGTCGTGTCCGACTCTTTGCGATCCCATGGACTGTAACCTACTAGGCTTCTCCGTCCATGGGATTCTCCAGGAAAGAATACTGGAGTGGATTGCCATTTCCTTCTCCAGGGGATCTTCCCGACCCAGCGATCGAACCTGGGTCTCCTGCATTGGAGGCAGACGCTTTAACCTCTGACCCACCAGGGAAGAAAAATCAACAATTTCAGATATGTAGATGATACCACTCTAACAGCTGAAAACGAAGAGGAACTAAAGAGCTTCTTGATGAAGATGAAATAAGACAGTGAAGAAACTGTCTTAAAACTCAACATTCAAAAAAGTAAGATCATGGCATCCAGCCCCATCACTTCATGGCAAATAGATGGGAAAAAAGTATAAACAGTGACAGAGTTTATTTTCTGGGGCTCCAAAATCACTCGATGGTGACTGCAGTCACAGAATTAAAAGATGCTTGCTACTAGGAAGAAAAGCTATGACACCCCGGACAGCATCTTAAAATTCAGAGACACAACTTTGCCTACAAAAATCTGTATAGTCAAAGCTATGGTTTTTCCAATAGTCACGTATGGACATAAGAGTTGGACCATAAAGAAGGCTTTGGAAGCCTTCATTAGAAAAGACGCTGATGCTTGGAAAGATAGTAGGCAGGTGGAGAAAGGGACAAGAGAAGATGAGATGGTTGGATGGCATCACGGATTCCATGGAAATGAGTTTGAGCAAATTCTTGGAGACGGTGAACGACAGGGAAGCCTGGCATGCTGCAGTTCCATGGGTTCCCAAAGAGTCAGATATAACTGAGTGACTGAACAACAATCTTTGTATAATGATGTATCATTTCCAGACTTATTGTGATAATCATTTTGAATAGTATGGAAATATTGAATTAATATTTTGTATAACAGAAACTAACATGGGGTGAAGTGAAAGTTAGTCACTTAGTCTTGTCTGACTCTTTGTAAACCCGTGGACTATAGCCCACCAGGCTCCTCTGTCCATGGGATTCTCCAGGCAAGAATACTGGAGTGGGTTGCCATTTCCTTCTCCAGGGCATCTTCCCAACCCAGGAATCAAACCCAGGTCTCCCACATTGCAGGCAGACTCTTTATCAACTGAGCCACCAGGGAAGCCAACATAGGGATATAGGTCAACTCGGATGACCCAGAGGGATGGTATAGGGAGGGAAGTGGGAGGGGGGTTCAGGATGGAGAACACATGTACACCCATGGTAGATTCATGTTGATGTATGGCAAAATCAATACAATATTGTAAAGTAATTAGCCTCCAATTAAAATAAACAAATTTATATTAAAAAATAATAATTCAAAACAAACAAGTAAACTAAAAAAAGGGACTAGATTTATGGATACTAGGGGCACAGGTTGAGAGGAGGGGAACTGGATGAAGGATATCCAAAGGTGTTGATACTAAAAAGAAGAACTGCTTTAACTATAAAAGAAAATCAAGTAATGCAGGTAAAAAATGGGCTAAGGTCTTGAACAAACATTTATTTCTCCAGAGATGATGTACAAAACACCAAGAAGGATGTGAAAAGGTGGCTCAATATCACTAGTGATTATAAAGCTACAGTCAAAACCAAAATGTGATATCACCGCACACCCCTTGGAATAATTAACAACAACAAAGAATAACAACTGTTAAAGAGGGTGGGATGAATAAAATATGAAATGTGGAATGCTGGTAGGATTATAAAATGGTGCAACCACTCTGGACCTCAGTATTATGAGTCTTCATAATATTAAAAATAGAAATACCATATGATCCAACTCACTTCTAGGTATATCTCAAAATAACTGAAGCTACTATCTCAAAGAAATATCCGCATTGTCATCTCTCATGTTAATTGTAGCATTATTCACAATCACCAAGATATGGAATCAAACTGAGTGGTCGCTAATATATGAATGCATAAAGAAAATGTCTATATATACAAATGGATAATATGATATAATTTACATATGTATATGAGTAACATGAAATATTATTCAGCCATAAAAAGAATGAAATCCTGCTATTTTCAAAAACATAGGTGAAGCTGCATGTATTATTCAAAGAGAAATAAGCCAGACACAGAAAGACAAATTTTGTATGGTCTACTTTATATGTGGGATCTAAAATATATCATACTCACAGGAGCAGAGAGGAGATTCGTGGTTGCCAGGGGGTGGAGGTATGGAAAATGAGGCCTTATTGGCCAACGTGTACGAAGTTTCATTAAAGCAACATAAAGATTCTACACATCTACTTCACAACAATGCAGACAGACTTATCACTACTGCACAGTGAACATATAATGCTTAAGATGGTCAGTTTCACACAAGTGTATTTTACCAAAAAAAAAAAAAAATTAAAAATGACAATATGAGGTTTAAAGTAATAAATACAGCACTGTATTAAAATATTAATTTAATAATATGTTAGATATACTATACACACCTTTTTTCTTAAAGAAGATATTAACTTTCAAAACATGATATAATTACTGAAGAGAAAGGAATAAAATGATATAATTACTAAAGAGAAGGGACATACCAGAGCAAGTCCTGCAGCAAACTTTGGATCACATGCCATTCCATGATATGTTGCTCCTACATAATTAAGATGGTCCCTGTAACTAAATAATAACATTTTCCTTGTGGATAAATGCACATTAAATTTTAATAACGTAATGATCTTTAAGAATTAGATTCCTCAATAAAGCTGCTTTCTTTAATACATGAATATTGTGTATCATGTCTAATGCTCTCAATCATTTTGCAGTTGGGTAGTCTCCCCTGGTGCATCCAAATAAACTTCAAAAGTCAACTTTAACATTGTATGATGCACAGCTTAAAATCCAGCGGTGCCTCATCCTTCCAGAAATTAATCACCGCTGCTGTCAACACTGGATGGACAAAGTTCTAAGACATAAAAGTCAGGATAGATTACTGCCATGAATTTGCATGTAGTAAAACCTCAGATGGCATAAAAAGTATTGGATTGGAGGATGAAAGAGAAAATGTATGCAGCACAGTCATCAGAAAAAACAGAGATGGGATGCATTAAGTGTCCACACAAACGTTAATCCTTGGTTAAAGCTGCTCCTGAACCTCCACAGTTCAGTTCAGTTCAGTTCAGTCACTCAATCGCGTCCGACTCTTTGCGACCCCATGTATCACAGCACGCCAGGCCTCCCTGTCCATCACCATCTCTCGGAGTTCACTCAGACTCATGTCCATCGAGTCCGTGATGCCATCCAGCCATCTCATCCTCTGTCATCTCCTTCTCCTCCTGCCCCCAATCCCTCCCAGCATCAGAGTCTTTTCCAATGAGTCAACTCTTCGCATGAGGTGGCCAAAGTACTGGAGTTTCAGCTTCAGCATCATTCCTTCCAATGAAATCCCAGGGCTGATCTCCTTAGAAAGGACTGGTTGGATCTCCTTGCAGTCCAAGGGACTCTCAAGTGTCTTCTCCAACACCACAGTTCAAAAGCATCAATTCTGTGGTGCTCAGCTTTTTAACAGCCCAACTCTCACATCAGTACACAACAAATGGAAAAACCATAGCCTTGACTAGATGGACCTTTGTTGGCAAAGTAATGTCTCTGCTTTTCAATATGCTATCTAGGTTGGTCATAACTTTCCTCCCAAGGACTACGCATCTTTTAATTTCATGTCTGAACCGCCACACCTGACCTTAAATTCCACAGAGACACCAGAGATTTATAGATGTATCCAAATTACATAAGGCCTTTTGGAATCATGTTTTTGTTTTTTTTTCCATCCAAAATAATCAAATCAGCATACAGGAAGACTCTTGAAAGTTACAGTGCAAGCAGCTCAATAGCTACACCTTAGGTCACCATAGAAATTCCATAAAGTCACCACATTACCATGCTTATGTTTTCTAATGTAAGCAGATTTACATGGATTTATTGCATTCTGTCAACTAATGTATGCTTTATTTAATGTTCAAATGCTGGTCTTGGTTATTTACCTCTGCGAAATTCTTTAAAACAATAGAGTTTAAACAATATGTTTTCCCAAGGCTTTCCATATTTTCAGTTCTTTAAACTCAGAAGTAAGCAGACCACTCAGGATAACGGCCTACCATGCTTTAGTGTCTTACATTGAATCATCAGATTTTTATAGCTTGCATTTTGCCAACACAGTACTCACATAGTCAATTTTTGAGCTATATTTGTTATTCTATAAATTTGGTGTGGTGACTGCAGCCATGAAATTAGAAGACACTTGCTCCTTGGAAGAAAAGTTATGACCAACCTAGATAGTATATTCGAAAGCAGAGACATTACTTTGCCGACTAAGGTCCATCTAGTCAAGGCTATGGTTTTTCCTGTGGTCATGTATGGATGTGAGAGTTGGACTGTGAAGGCTGAGCACCGAAGAATTGATGCTTTTGAACTGTGGTGTTGGAGAAGACTCTTGAGAGTCCCTTGGACTGCAAGGAGATCCAACCAGTCCATTTTGAAGGAGATCAACCCTGGGATTTCTTTGAAAGGAATGATGCTAAAGCTGAAACTCGAGTACTTTGGCCACCTCATGCGAAGAGTTGACTCATTGGGAAAGTCTGTGATGTTTGGAGGGATTGGGGGCAGGAGGAGAAGGGGATGACCGAGGATGAGATGGCTGGATGGCATCACGGACTGGATGGACATGAGTCTGAGTGAACTCCGAGAGATGGTGATGGACAGGGAGGCCTGGCGTGCTGTGATTCATGGGGTCGCAAAAAGTCAGACACGACTGAGTGACTGAACTGAACTGAACTGAACTGACAATTTTGATAGCTCACTTACAAATAGTTTGATAAACTTCATACCAATGAAAATAAATTACTTACATTAATAAGTATGCCAAATCATGGGAGCTTTTTAATAAATTTTTCTCTCTCCAGGACACAAATCTTTGTAGTACTTCATGTGCATCCCCATCAGTTGAAATCTTATTTAGATCTGACCAGATCTCCAGAGAAGTTAATATAACAGACACTTGAAGCTGAGAATACATCTAAAAATAGGAGATTCATGATATATGGCTATAAGTAATCATAAATATAATACTATAATTTATATGCAATGCCAATATATCTGATTAACTATATATTTTTTCAGATGAAATTCACTGGTGGAGTAAGCTAGTTTCAAGGAGTATACATTTTATAAAATTGCACATGTCAGACTTCACTGGTGGGCTGTAGTTAAGAATCTGCTTTTCCGTGCAGTGGTGGTGGGTCCCATTTCCGGTCCAGGAAGATCCCACATGCCGCAGGGGAACAAAGACCATGCATAGCAACTGTTGAGCCACTGAGGCACAAGGGACAAACTCACGTGCCACAACTGAGAACCAGTGCAGCCAGGTAAGTAAACGAGCATTTTAAAGAGTGCACATGCCAGTTATTCAAACAATGCTACTGCATTTACATGAACGCTTCTTATTTAAATATCAAACATAAATACTCACAGTGTTGATTAGACTAAAAACATATATAATTTTCTCAGATGCAAGTGCCACTTCAGAACCCATATAATCATACTGAAAGGCAAATTTATTTTTTTAATCATCAGTGAAAATGACTAAACTACTACATTTCAATGGATATAAAAATGTTAAAACAATGCAGCATGCAAACAAAAAGACAAAATTATAATTAAGACTTAACAAGTATTAATAAGTTCTAGACTTAAACCTAGAGACATTATATAGTAACCAATAATATAAAATAGGGCTTCCCAACTGGCTCAGTACTAAAGAATCCACCTGCCAATGTAGGAGATGTGGGTTTGATCCCTGGGTCAGGAAGATCCCTTGCAGAGGGAAATGGCAACTCACTCCGGCATTCTTGCCTGGGAAATCCCATGAACAGAGGAGCCTGGAGGGGCTACAGTCCATGGGGTTGCAAAACAGTTGGATATGACTTAGTGAGTGACTAAACAACAACAATATTAAAATGAGATGGTGATGATTATATTCCTCTTTACACATGTAGTTATTTAGGATCAAAAGTTAAGATTCCAAGATTGCATAATTAGTAAGGGTTCCTTTTTATTAACATCCTTGTCAATAATCGTTATTTGTGCCCTTTTTGATTATAGCCATTCTGATAAGCATGAAGTGGTATGTTTTAGTAGTTCTGATTTGCATTTCAGAGAGGTAGAACATCATTTCTGTGCTTATTATCCATCTGTAGGCCTTCCTTGAAAAACTGTCTGTTCAGTTATCTAGCACACTTTTAAATTGGGTTGTTTTTGATATTGAGTTGTATGAACTATTTATATAGTTTGGATATTAACCCTTTATCAGTCATAATTGGCAACTACTCTTTTCCCATTCTACAGGCTGTCTTTTCATTTGTTTATGATTTCCTTTGCTGTGCAAAAGCTTTTAAGTAGTTACTATTTGCTTATTTCTCCTTTCACTTTCTTTGCCCGAGGAGACATAAAATAACACTGTTATGATTAATGACTGAGAGTGTTCTGCCTATATTTTCTTCCAGGAGTGATATGGTTTCATGTCTTACATTAAGTCTTTATTTCATTTTGAATTTATTTTTGTATATGGTGTGATAAAATGTTCTACTTTCAGTCCTACATACATAGGTGTCTTGTCTTCCCAGCATCACCTATTTTTAGGACTGCTTTTTGCTTCAGTGTATAGTCTTACTTCCTTTGTTGTAGATTAGTTGACCATAAGTGCATGCATTTATATCTGGGCTCTTTATTCAGTTCCATAGACCTGTATGTCTGTGTTTATTCTTATATCATACAATTTTGATTACTGCAACTTAGTGGTATAGTCTAAAGTCACAGAGTATGATACTTTCTTCTGTTATTTCTCAATATTGATTGGGCTATCTGGGATCTTTCATGGTTCCATACAAATTTTAGAATTACTTGTTCTAGTTTCATGAAAAATGTCATTGGTATTTTGATAAGGATTACACTTAATCCTTAAATAGCCTTGGGAGTATGGGCACGTCAACAACAGTAATTCCTGAGGTCTATGGAAACAGTGAGTCTTTCCATCTGTTTACGTACAAGTCTTTTACTTCTTTAGTTTTTTTCCTAGGTATTATTCTTTTTGATGCCATAGTAAAGGAGATAGTCTTCTTAATTTCTCCTTCTGATAGTTCATTGTTAGTAGACAGAAATGCAACAANTCTCTCCCCATGTGCCGAGGCAGCCTTCAGCTGAGCCAGGAATGAGTGGGGTCTCCTCCTCTTTTTGCAGCGTGAAGTGATGAGGCTCAAGCTTGCACCCCCAAAAATCCATTTACTCATTTTGCCTCTGGGCCTGGTTGGGCTGAGTAGGGGCATTGGTAGCCACTGATTTGACTTTATGGATGGGGCAGGTTACTGTCTAAGCCTAGGAGCCTAGAAGAGTTTCTCTAGGCTGCCCCTGTGTGGTCTTGCTCACCACCACCCAGGCTGGTTGTGAAATCTGATACCACTTTTCCTTGTCCCTTTAATTTCTTAAGGATTTACTGCAAATTGCTTGAGGGGGGAGATACTTACATAACCTTTTTAAAAAGCAAAGTTAGGAAGGTTTAAATACTTTACAATTTCTTGTAATAGATGTTTCTGAAGCCCCTTTGTTAAATGCATCTGAAAGTTCTTCTATAAAGAAGTAGGACAGATGGATTGGCCCCCAGGTCTGGTTACTCCCTTGCTCCCTTGTCCTTTCTGGCTTTCCAGATAAGGACAGCACTTGGGCCAGCAGTAGTCAGCCCCCTGACCTTAGGCTATCTTGTTGCGACTTTGTTTGTGTCTCTCCTTCAGGTCTGATTTGCTCTGGCCACAGGGATCCTACCTGTCTTTAATTTCAGGATGGAGGAAGGCTTATCCTTAAGTGACTCAAGGATCTCCCCTGTCTTGGAACCTGCTAGCTCAGACAGAACCTGCTTTTCCTTCACTCAGCCTGGGGGCTCTTTGGGGTCTGGTTGTGACCCCAGGAAGCCTTATCTTCTGCACTGCTCAGTTTTTGTCTGACTCAGTTGGCAGTTGGGGAAAACAGTATCATTAGCTGCTGGTGGAGGCAAAGATCCAAGAGAAACAGTGGATGCAATCAGAGTAGGACTCCCCAGGAGACACCTGGATGGCGGCCCCACAGCCAGCTTCCTAAGGAATTGTGTGCATCTTCTGCCTTTCTTGCTTCCAGCTGCAGCCCTCCCCCGCTCCCCCACCAGTTCCCAAGGGCTACTCCTGTTGTGGTTGAGGTTTGGTTACTGACTTGGGACAGAGGTATACTTTGAACTGACAAAGAAAATATGTATATCTGTAGCCACCCACTGCCACAGAGGCTGGCATCCACCCATGTTGGTTCTGGCAGGTGCATTTGGCTGATAAAGCAAAAATGATTGACAAACCCTTCCCCTCATGAGCCATCGAGCTCCACCTACATCTTAAGGTTTTTAATCTTAAAATTTTATTACTTAGAATATATGCTCCCTAAAGCAATCCCATCTAATGCTAAAATACAGGGGGGAATATTAATTCCTCTGCCCTGAGAGGTCTACTGACATTTTGTTGATACCTTTCTAGGCTTTCTCTGTTTTCTGGCAGACATGGTCGTAGCTAAGCAGGGGATTCTCATATCAGCCTCTGACCGTCACAGGGCTCCGAGTTCGTCACTCTTCCCCTCCCAGATCACTTTCCCATGGTTCCCTAGGAAGCATTCTCTCAGGACTGAGTCCCCCCTCAGTGAGGGGCATGGCTCACGGTCAGTGCTGATGGCCGCAGCGCCGTGGAGAGCCCCTCTTTGTGGAGGAGGCTAGACCCCTGGTGATCTGAGGTTAAGTAATTCCCTCCCTTAACCTTGTCACTTTGTTTCCCTACCACAGTTACACAACAGCCAATGCTGAGTCTGACTATGAGCGGGACTCTGAAAGGGAGAGTGACGGTGAAGATGAAGTGAGCTGCGAGACCGTGAAGATGGGCAGAAAGGACTCCTTGGACCTGGAGGTGGAGGTGGCTTTGGGTCCGGAGCCTGAAGCCCTGGAGGCCAGAGGCTCCCCTGGCCAGGAAGATGTGCTGCCGCTCCTGCAGCAGGCAGACGAGCTGCACCAGGGCAGTGAGCAGGGCAAGCGGGAGGGCTTCCAGCTGCTGCTCAACAACAAGCTGGCGGTGAGGCTCCGACGGCCCGTACCCTCCTTCCCCCTGCTCACGCCCACGAATGTCAGTGACCCTGCCAGGTGACACGGGAAGGGAACTGAGGGTGACACGGTGCGTCTCTGCCTCTACCCTCAGGGTCGCACCCCCTTTTCCAGGGAGACTGCCGCCCCTGGGGGCCTGTGTGACCCCTGCCCCAGCGCCTCCTCCCACACCACCCCCTGGGTAGTTGGCTCTGGTAGGGCAACTGCAAGAGCTCCTCTCAGCCTAGGGAGAAATGTGGAAAGAACTGGAACTTTCTCCTTTGATTTCCCTGAGGCAGACCCACAGCTGCTTGCCCCATTTGAAGTTTTCATCACCAGTGACAAGTGTGTGGGTCACTCAGTCACAATTCCCTTCTCAAGTTCACTGCTAGAATTTATGCGGAAAGACTGAAGGCAGAAGGGGACGACAGGATGAGATGGTTTGGTTCGGTGGCATCACCAACTTGATGGACATGAGTTTGAGTAGGCTCCAGGAGTTGGTGATGGACAGGGAAGCCTGGCGTGCTGCAGTCCACGGTGTCGCAGAGTTGGACGTGACTGAGTGACTGAAGTGAACTGAGCTATAAATGCCCTCAGTTAGCATTTCCCTTTTCCTGGGCCTTTCCACACGCTCTTGCTGTGACTCATTACATGTTGGAGTTGGCCTTCCCTCCTCACAGCATTGGAAGGCTGGGATGCCCCCACTCTGTGCAATCTACTGACTAGAGACAATGTCACCAGCTAACTGCAGGTGAGAGGCCATGTGGATGGCCTGATGTGTTTACGACACACTCAAAGGTAGAGTGTGGGGTGAAGGTCAGGGCTCCAGTTCTCTGCAGCTGAGAGAAGGGGCCCTCATCCCTCTCTTTGGGTTGCAGCATGGAAGCCGGCAGGACTTTCTCTGGCGCCTGGCCCGGGCCTACAGTGACATGTGTGAGCTTGCCGAGGCGGCGAGTGAGAAGAGGTCCTATGCCCTAAGTGGTAAGTGCTGAGAGCCTCCTGGTGCAACTGACTGATTCTGAGGGTGGAGCCAGCCCAGCGGCTTGGGGCCCAGGGGACCCACCAAGACGCAGGATATCAGGGCAGCTGGGGCTCAGGTACTCACCAGGGACAGACTGGCTCCTGGAGACCCATTTCCTCCTGGAGACACACAGCAGGCTCTGCTTTTCTGAACGGCATGGGGCTTGAATCACACAGGCATATGTGACTGTAGTACAGCTGGCCTTGAAAATCAGTGATTTGAGCAGCACAAGCACGCACACAGTCCGTGGTTGCTTGGGCCTAAGGATTTGTTGTTGCTTAGTTGCTAAGTTGTGTCTGACTCTGCAACTCCATGGACTGTAGCCTGCCAGGCTCCTGTCCATGGGATTTCCCAGGCAAGAACACTGGAGTTGCCATTTTCTTCTCCAGGGGATCTTTCCAACCCAGGGATTGAACCCTCGTCTCCTGCACTGGCAGGCAGATTCTCCACTGGTGAGCCAGAGGGCTGCCTATAAGTTACACGTGGATTTCTGACTGGGCAGAGGGCCAGTAACCCCTGCATTGTTCAGGGTCAATTGCAGTTGTTTCAGTAGCACTATTCTTTGTCCTAATTCTTTAACTACAAAGCGCAAAACCTTTCTTAACCTGAGGAGGGTTTTTTTTTTTTGCTGTTGTTTAAGAATCTAGTTTCAGTTATGGAGCCTGTGGGGCAGGTGTTGATAATGAGTGGAGTACGTTTGGTGAGTGCCAGGAAGGAGTAGTTTGGGAGAATACCACTAGCCTACAAGTCCCTGGGGTCTATTAGCCAACTGTGTTGTCAAAATCTGTTCCTGGGGCCATGCAGGGTGCATCTAACTGGTGCCAGGTTCATGGCCTGTCCTCTACTGTCATGAAGATTTTAAAGAGACTGGTTTTACGGGGAAGATGATGTGTCCTGTCTAGCTACACACCCGCTGAGTCAGGCACCGTCAGTGGACTTCCACATCTCGTAGTTCAGTTATCCAATTAACTGAACTATCTGCCTCCCACTTTTATAAGTACAGCCTCACAAACATTGAATTTTTGATAATGTAGAGTCTGACAGTACCTCAAGGTCATTATTCTATAAACTGTTGTAGAATTCTGCCAATACAGAAAGGTCAGTTGAGCTGAATGTTTGATCTTCAGAAAAATCCCTGGAAGTTGTAACTGAAGGTGCTTAATTACTATCTGTTTCTTTGCAAAAGTTTCTGCTACCTTTTCTGGGTTTCAGGTGAGGATTCTGACCAGCATTTGGGGCTGGTGTCTGGACCCTTGGTGGCAACCACCACCTTTCCTTTTCATCATGTTAGTACTGACTAACAGCCAGCGTGAAGCCTGGAGATGAAGCAGCGTGAGAGAGACAGCTGTGCCCACACTGGTCTGGCTCCCTGTAGCACCCCAGACAAATCTGTTCCTTCTGGAGGTCTGGAGAGACTTTGAAGGCTCTGCTCTGTGATTCTAGCTTTTTAGGAGCCTTGTTGGTGGATCTAAAGTTCATTTTGTGTTGCCTCTAGAAGCTGGACCATCAGGAGGCTGCAGGAACTGGTTGCCTCCTCCTTCACCATTATTTCCCTAGTGAGTGAGAGCTTTGAAGCGGGCAGTGTGAAGTCCCCTAAAAGACAGTGTCCCTCAGTGGTAGAGCCATATGGTTCTTCTGCTTGGATAGGGGCATTGTAGGGTTCTCATTCTCTTTAAATGTATTTGTTGCATATACAAAATTATACCATGATTACTATCACTTATATATGAGGAAACATTTCAGATTAGCTGGCCTAGCACCTCAACACATTACTTTTGTCCCATTCTCTGTGTTCCCTTTCAAGCCCTCACCATTGAAAATTTTTTTATTATTTCAAATTTTTATTATATAGTTGACTGAACAATGTTTCAGAGGTATAGCCAAGTTATTCAGTTATACATACTTTGCAGATTCTTTTCCATTATAGGTTATCACAGGATATTCAGTATAGTTCTTTGTGCTATACAGTAGGTCCTTGTTTATCTAATATATAGTAGTTCATATCTGTTAATCTCAAATTCCAAATTTGTCCCTCCCCTTTGGTAACTAGTTTGTTTTCTGAGTCTGTTTTGTAAATAAGTTCATTTGTATCATTTTAAAAAAATATATTTCACACATAAGTGATGTATGATATTTGTCTTTTTCTGTCTTACTCATTTCACTTAGTGTGATCTCTAGGTCTGTCCATGTTGCTAAAAATGGCATTATTTCATTCTCTTTTATGGAAGCCCTCTTGATTCTAATCAGATGTCCCATTTTGCAGTGTTCTGTTTTCTCCAGTGTGTAGGTATAATGGTTCTCATCTGGAGGGCTCCAGCTCCTTGATGTTCTAGGGGACCCTTGTCAAGAGCCTGCATGTGTTGAGGCCTTGATTTCTGTTAGTTTTGGTGCCTGGAAAACTTGGGTAAGAACTACATGAAAGTCATCCTTGGTCAGACGCCAGGTCATTTGGCTCTAGTGAGTTCTGGCCCAGAGCCATGGTTACTGTTCCTAGATCATGGTCCTCTTGAGAATTTGATCAAAGCTGTGGACCCTCTCAAGAAAATGGACATATACCTAATATTTCAGTGGGATTTCACGGATACCCTAAGGCCTGTCCACAGACCCCAAATCAAAAACTCTCCAGGTAATGATCTACTAGGGAAACTGTGATTGCTTTCGCGTCCTTTTATATTTGCAATGCTCTGAGCACGTCGGGTGGGTGTTGTATAACTGGGACAGCTGATGACAGAGATAGGGAAAAGCAAGGCAAAGCAGAAGTTATCCTTGAAAAGCTATTTGCAGCTCTTCACTCTGCTCAAGTGCATAACTATTTATAAGTCCTGCTTGGGTGGGAACTGTGAGAGCTAGAGCAGTCCATCCTCCCACAGCCTTTCCCATGGAAGGGTCACGGGAGCCCAAGTCAACTCTGGATCACCTCTGTCTTACAGGAAAAGAAGAAGCTGAGGTCGCTCTGGAGAAGGGGAATGAGAATGCAGAGTGTCATCAGTGGTAATAACACCCTGCAGGGGCCCAGGAAGAGCCAGCATGGGTTAGAGTGGAGCAGAGCCCTTTCTTTTCTCTGCCCTGTCCAAACAGGCGTTTGCCAGAGGCACCAGGAGAGGAAGCTCTGGCCTTTATTTTCGTATGTCCCATCCTTCCCCAAGCCGGGACCCAGGGGAGTTTCCTTTGGGAAGTGCCTTGGAGTGAGACAAGGGAGAGTAGTATAGCTTCCAATTTAAACTTGGAGAAACGAGAAGCTTTGTTATAAGTCATCCCTGGCTTCAACCTTGAGGCTCCTAGCTCCGCAGGGAGGTTGGGACATTGGCAGTTCCCCTCTCCCCTAGCTGCGATCCCTGGCTGGTGGTGGACTTTGGCTTCTTTGCTTTGCTGGCATGAGGAAACATAGATGTGAGCTCACCCCCAGGAAGTTTGGCAGTCAGTATTAGTCCACAGAAGCATCAGCCCTGTTTGTGATCTCATGTGGGCAAAGTCCTGCCACCTTGTGTGGGTTAGGGCCAACCTGCGGCCTGGAGGCCTAGTTCTAGCACCTCGGTTTAGTCCCAGTGTTCCTTTTCCACCTCCCTGCTGCTTTCTGTAACTCTGCCCTCAGATTGTGAGCTGGAGAGGTCTTGTTTCCCCATCTGTTGCTGAAACTTTGCAGTGCCTCTTTTTAGATGCCAGGTCACTGTTTCTTAGACCTTTGTTTTTGAAGACAGAAAATGGGGAAGCTGGATGGCTTTGTTCCCCTGGGAGGGTGTTGAGGAGAGGGCTGAAATCGGAGGCCTTTTCTTCCTCTGCTTCTGTTGGTAATTCTAGAGTATACCATTCCCAAACAGCTTCCCAGTGACGTACCAGTATGCTTGCCAAGCTAAGCAGTGTATTCACGTTTCTTACACACTGATGCTGATTTTTAGAGACCTGCTTAAGTTTTTATGACAGCTATGGCTATACTGATCATGAGGGGGCATTTGGATTGAGACCTTGTCTAAACTTTAAGTATAAAAGCCCATGTTTTTTGTACCCAGTGTACTTTGGGGAACTGTGAACCTACCACTGTATCTGCTAAAGAATATGAATTGGGACCATAGGTCTGTGAAAAGAGGAATTATGTACAGATGAAGTATTGGGCAGTGCCATCGGTCATGGGTGGGAAGCCCCTTCCTGGCAGGGATGGTCCTCAGTTCTGTGCCTGAGCTTGCTGCTGCTTCCCCCCTAGGTATGCAGTGCTTTGTGGTCAGCTGGCTGAGCATGAGGGCATCCAGAAGCGCATCCAGAGTGGCTTTAGCTTCAAGGTGAGAAAGGCTTCCCTTCCTTCCCTGGTGCTGGTCTAGTGCAGATTACCTGCTCCAACCTAGCTCTTTGCAAAGGTGTTCCTACCCTACAGCTCTGTGACTTGCCTTTCTTCCGTTAGTAACTCTGCTTTCTGATGGTAACTTGTTTCTATTTCTGCTCTAGGAACATGTGGACAAAGCCATTGCTCTCAAGCCAGAAAACCCCATGGCTCACTTTCTCCTCGGCAGGTGGTGCTACCAGGTGAGCTAGATTTCAGGGATTGACACAAGGGCCCAAACTGTCCTGAGACACTGATGACTTTGCAGGGAAGATCAGGGTCCTCAACATGGTCTGGCTTGTCATTCCCTCCAAACAGTCATGGTAGTGGTGACTGGATGCAGTCCTGTTTGGCCCCTTTTGCTCTCAGTACAGAACATTCATTGTTCTTAAAGATACTTAAGTTTTTAGTTATACCTTGATCTTTTGATGGCAGGTCTCTCACCTGAGCTGGCTAGAAAAAAAAACCGCAACAGCCTTGAGTGAAAGCCCCCTTGGTGCTACTGTGCAGGATGCCCTCTCAAGCTTCCTAAAGGTATCAGGGAGGGAAGGGAAGGGTGGACAGCAGCCAGAAAGGCCAGAGTGACCTTGTTTTCCTTAAGGACATTAGTGTATTGGGAGGGGTTTCTGGTAAGAGGGCAGCTTTATGTGTGCCTGTTCTGTGGAAAATGAGAAACCACTGGAAGGGCTTATTAAGAAAATGTAGACTCACTGAATCCATCTCCAGGTTGGATACTGGAACTCTAATGAACTTTAGCCTGACTTGGATTTCGGAACCTCTTACTGAAATGCATTCTCCGTTCTCTAGGCTGAAGAACTACAGCCAGGATTTTCCAAAGCAGGAAGGATATATATTTGTAAGGTAAACTCATCTGCCCATTTCAACATAGATGAAATATATGTCTGTTGATATTTTTTCTTGAAAGCATACACTCACTCCCTTCTAGTCTTCCGGTGGTATTTCTCTGAGGTTTTCACCGTTGTCTCTTCTTAGTGCTACAAAGAACTAGGGAAAAACCCTGAAGCTAAACAGTGGATGAAGCTGGCCCTGGAGCTGCCAAATGTCACTAAAGAGGTAATACTTAAGAGTCATTATGTGACTTTTCAGGAAAGAATATCTTCCTGTGGTTATTTCCCTCCAAAAGAGAGTCTGCACTTTGCATGTGGACTTTTTCATATACATCTCACCGGGGGAGGAGACAGTTTGTAGGTTCCAGGTTGTCCTGGGAAAGTGGGAAAAAGACTGGCAATAGCAAGGACGCAAAGGGCCCATTCTCAGGTACCCATGGTTTAGGAAATGTTGGCTTGGATTTAAAGTCCTAGTCTTATTCTTTTGTCTTCCTAGGATTCAGCTTTCCAGAAGGACCTGGAAGAATTGGAAGTAATTTTAGCAGAATAATCACATTTCAATGGGCTTCATGACTCGAGGAAGGAAAAAAATTAAGTCTTTTCCCCTTAGGTCCTGCTTAGATCAGGAAACTGAGCAAGACTGCCTAAGGGAGTGTCTTGACTCCTAGGTCTGACTGCTGCTTGCTACAATACCCCAATTTCTTCCTACTGGTTAATTTATTCTAATCCCTTACCTAATCTGAAATTGGGGAACTACTTGAGACCTGGGTTTCTATTACTTTTTCCATAAAGTGAGTTCTCAAAAAATCAAGACTAGTATATACCTGCCTTAGGGTAGAGTGTGGATAAAACACTGAAGGCTGCCTTTCAACTGCTGCTGAGGTGGATGAACTCCAAAGAGCTATAGGAAAAAAACACAGAATCTGTACTCTCTAATCTTTTTCACTGATTAATATTCAGAACCAAAGTGTATAGTCCTAAGATCACACACCCCAACCTACCAGGGCAGAAGGTCGGGGAGTCCATGGGTATTGCCTCTGCTCAATCTATCATGTGGATCGTAACTGTACTCCTGGGCTGAGGGCTGGACCACCTGACTTCCAGAGTCCTGGCAGCTTTTGGAACAGCAGTGCATAAGGCTTATGACTGAAAATGATCTGAAGAGTTGCCTGGAATATATTTTGGTACAAACTTGAAATAAATCCAAAATTTAAATTTAACTAGAATTGATTATAATCCCCTTTCTATGTTTGTTTTCATCTCCTTATTCTTTCTTGGGACTTAAATAATTGTTTCCTACTGTGAGGCTATTGCAGATGAGTAGAAAAATAGTACCAAATAGTTTAGAATAAGCTCTTTGGTTAAAGAAAAATTGAGACAAGTTTTTAGGTCAAAGTCACTTAAAATACTTTATAGGTCTAAAAGATTGAGATGCTTTTATATAAGAACCAAGCTTTCATTCCAGAGTCTGTCACTATGGGTTTATTACATCATTCCAGGTTTGTTTTGTGATGGAAAAAAATGGAAGAAGACGTAGGAGGCACTCTCGTCTATAGTCAGGGAACAACTGTTTTTAAAACAAAGTTGCATTAAATTTTGTCCTACTATCTCCTTACATATAGTAGGCTCAACAGAGGCAACAGCCGAGATTTGCACTGCCTCTCCACCCAGTTCTAGCCAAGAGGCCCTCTGAAAGTGGAAGAGTTGCTTAAAACTCACGCTGAGGAGAAGTGAAGGGGAAGGAGTATCGCAAAGCCATAAAAAGCAGAATAATCTGGGCAACTACCAGATTTATACAGTACAAACCTTAACAGAAACAAAGGCCACAGGAATGCTATGGAGTAGCTGTCTTAACGATCTTTTCTATGAGTTTAAAGGAGAATAAAGGGAATCACCTGAAGGTGGGACTTCCCCTTTACATTTTCAGTTTTAAAGTAATAGAAACTGATCATTCCTTCCCAAAGCCAAAACAGTATTATGCAGGCCCTGTGTTGAAATATTCAGCTTGTATCAGGATAACTCCTATAAACAGCACATTCCCTACAAATAACTACTTTATTAGCAGCCCCACATTGAATCTACTTAAAGAGCTTCTGAAATGAGTATCTTGAATTGCTCTTAATATTAAAACAAAATTCTTACATAAGCTAATTCAGACATACAAACTTAAAAACCTGCTTCTGATTTAACAGTTTTTACTGATGGAGGGAAAAGAACCTGTGAGGCGACCCACTCCATTTGCTACATAGCTCAGGTATTTCCCCCAACATTAAGACAGAGAAGTCCGGTCTCTCCAGCTTTAGATAGTTCTCTTGGAGACATAAGAGTGGCCAACAGCAGGTAGTTCTGAGTCAACCCCAAGGCACTATGATGTCACAGGTATTTCACACCTACCCCTCAAACCAAAGAATTCACATAGAATTAATATACTCTAGAAGGAATAAACACTTCAGGTCAGCTTGTTACTACTGACCTGTCTCGTGTTTACACCGTAAGAAAAGCTGATATAGTAGCTGTTTTCCTGAAAGCCCTTTTCTGCAGTCACGATAGGAAGACGCCTGTGAAAAACTCCAGGGAGCAGTCCTTTCCATTAGTCTGCAGCGCTTACAGTTTATCACAGGAAAAAACAACAATTCAGTCTTTGGCATCTCCCACTCCATCTGCATTGATGGCAAACATAGCTTCAGCTTCAGGAAGACAAGGAGAGTCATAGATTTTGCAGATTCTGGTTTCCCCTCTACCTTTTCTCAGGTACAGTCTGCAGCAAAAGACACAGACCAAAGCACCAAGATTATTACAATTAAAAAATTCTATTCCTGATCTATTTATGGTAGATCTAAAAGGTTTTTAGACTTATATGCTTCCTAGAAGGATTTTAGGGGATCTTTCTGTATTCCTTAGGGCACTTCTAATCCAGAGAAATCCATTTCTGCTCACCCCCTGCCCCCCGTGGATTTCCTATATTGAAACCTTTTTTTAAAAAAATGAGACATTAATTCTTCAAATGTATTCTTCCACACTTGATCTTTTAATTCCTTTGTGAACTAAAAGCAAACATTTGTTTTAACCAGAGCGTGACAATTAGGTTGAGCAAAGGCTCTTGTGTCTGATTATGGACTGGCGGCTTTAACAAGGTTTAAATGGAAAGGTTATTTTCATGTCTACCTCACAGTTAATACGACATTCCACGATGAAGCACCTATCCCGTCACTTTACCTTGTTGTTGAGGCATGAGCAATGATATTTCCTCCAATAGGTTTTTTAGGATCTGCAGCAAACATGGCTGCTCCATCCACTTGGGCTACCACCTGGTTGGTGATTACCACTGCTACACCAAACTGGCAGGAAAAAGATAAACGTCATTTTTTGTGGTCAGACATTCCAAGAACCTTACGGCTGCCACTCCATCCCCCACAAAGCAATGAATGACTAAAGTCTCTGTCTAACTGATATCTTGATACCAGACTCCAGTATTCTGGCCTCCTGGCAAGGCTACTAGGATTCATAGCTCCTGAAATTAGGAATTCTCTGTCCCTACCCCAAAACTTACCTCATCAGCAAGTCGCAAAAGCATCCGCAGAAACCTGGCCAAGTGCATCTGCCTGGCTGAAAGCTCACCTCGACCCGAATAGTCCGTTCTGTAGAGGGCAGTGGCGCTGTCTACAATCAGCAGTGCATACCTACAGGGAACACAGAGAATCTGAAGCCTGTTTCTAGATGCCTGTGTCAAGATTTTGCTCCCTTTCCCCCTACCGTAACATTTTATATTTACGGCTATACTTATTTATTTATACAACATGCACTTGAGTGCATAACAAAATTTCCAACAAGTTCAGGTGAATTATAGTTTCATACTTTAACAGTGACTTGACCTAAATCACAAAGGAAGGGTGTCAAAATAGGAACTAAAACTTGAATCTCCCCATTTCTAATTCAAGCTACTATCAAATTTGCCACAGCCTGTACAAGATTCAAGCCAAGGGCTCTGGGAAAACATGTTCAGTATCTTCTAATGCCCACATACCTGGACTCTACCATCATGGCCGATGCCTGATAAAGGAGCTGGGTCTGGTGGTCTGTGTTGAACCCACGGGCATATGCTACATTATCCAGGACATCACTGCCAGAGAGGCCATATCTAGAAGAGAGAACATTTTGAGGCTGCATACAAAACTAAAGCAATGAAATTACCTGAATGGGTAGGTAAGAAGTGATAGTAAGAAGGCTAAAGAATATAATTCCATTTCTATTAGGAAGCCTAGGGAAACTACAGAGAAAGAGATAACAGCAACTGCGTTAGAGGAGATCTACCTGGCAGGACTTCAGAATAAATCAATCTATTCTTTGAGGACTCCTGAACCAGAATGAGAAATTTCCAAATATAAGGAAAACAATCAATGTTCTGGAAAAACAAAAGGCAGCATGACAGATTTAGGACTGAAACAAAAACAATCACTCAAAGATCAATTAAACAAAATCATATAAACGTGTTGTATAGGAATAAAACCTCCTAAACTCAAAAACCTAAGGACTCAAAACTGTAAGAGTCCTATACTTAAGAGAAATAAGTATACTCCATCTGTTCTCCCCTTTTCTTGCTAGTAACAAGTTACAGTTATAGAATCTGTGACATGGATCTCGTATGGTTAAATAAATAATACCTTAATTCATCTTATATTTCAATAATGATTTTTCACCTTTGCATTAAAAAATACCTTTCTTAGAACAATTTATATTTTCTCACTTTGTAACTGCTACCTAAGACATAATGACTCAAGATAGTTTAGACAACTTGTCATTCAGTTCAGTTCAGTTGCTCAGTCATGTCTGACTCTTTGCGACCCCATGAATTGCAGCACGCCAGGCCTCCCTGTCCATCACCAACTCCTGGAGTTCACTCAGACTCAGGTCCATCAAGTCGGTGATGCCATCCAGCCATTTCATCCTCTGTCGTCCCCTTTTCCTCCTGCCCCCAATCCCTCCCACCATCAGAGTCTTTTCCAATGAGTCAATCTTCACATGAGGTGGCCAAAGTACTACTAGAGTTTCAGCTTTAGCATCAGTCCTTTGAAAGAAATCCCAGGGCTGATCTCCTTTAGAATGGACTGGGTGGATCTCCTTGCAGTCCAAGGGACTCTCAAGAGTCTTCTCCAGCACCACAGTTCAAAAGCATCAATTCTATGGCAGTCAGCTTTCTTCACAGTCTCTCTCTCACATCCATACATGACCACTGGAAAAACCATAGCCTTGACTAGGTGGACCTTTGTTGGCAAAGTAATGTCTCTGCTTTTCAATATGCTAACTAGGTTGGTCATAACTTTCCTTCCAAGGAGTAAGTGTCTTTTAATTTCATGGCTGCAGTCACCATCTGCAGTGATTTTGGAGCCCCCCCCCCCAAATANAGCTTCTACTTGTGGCATGTTTGCTAGCATCCTAATAGTCAAAGTAATCCACAGTCTTAGTCCAAAGTTCATAGGGGGACAGGCTTCTAGTTACAGAATAAAGAGCACGAATAATGAGAAGCCACTAAATAAACCCAACAGTGAAATTTATTTACCACTTTCTAAACTCTCCTTCTGATTGGTGGACCTCAGGAGAGCATAACTCTAATGCCCTACCCTAGTATTATCCCTGCTGGAATACCATCATCATCAACAACAACAAAATAGGTTTTCATGGACCACGAATCACAGTGCTTAAACTATATACAAATGTTTTTATTGAATCCACTGAACCCCATAAAGTAGACACTATTTTTGTCTCAAGCCTGGCACTCTAACTCAAACTTCCATGGGTACAAGCATGAACCCAGTCTTCTGAAAAAACAGGTTTGCAATTCTGTCTCCTATGTAAGCGTAGATCATAATGAGGGCTTTTTGTCATAGTTTGTTCTTGTGTCCTGGTAAAAACTCCTGCGTGAAGAGTTTCTATGCCAAATCTCTCCTTATAGTGTGAATTATTTGAATGGCTGAAAAATGTGTGAATATACAAGCATTTATGAAATTAAGAGTTACAGTGATAAATATTACTCATGGATCATTTCTCAGTCATGGCTCACAAACCATTTTATGCCACATCCTCCAGATTTTGAAATCTCTCTTTCCCNAAAAAAAAAAAAAAATAGAACAACAGAGAAGAAAATAATTAGCAAGGGAATGTTTTAACATTTGGACTAGATCTCTTCTACAGCATATATACTTTCCTAGATCTTATAAAAAATAAAATTCCCATACCCCATATTTTACATATATCATTTCTAACTAAAGCAACCCAATTTCTCACTTTATAATATAATCAATATTTATTTAATTTCCCTCATGCAAATTCTCCCCCATCATGAAATAACACGTTTAAGATATTTAAGACACCGAGCACAGACTTAATAGGTTACCAGATTTAAAATGATTTTGCATACATTATTACAATCCAATTCACAATAAATATACAGGAACTTTGACACATACTGCTTTATTGGCTCCCACTGAACACAGCATAGAAGAGTCAGGAGAGAATGCACAGCTATACACCCAGTTCTGATGGCCCCGCAATACTTTCATCATGTTTCCTGAACAAAAAGAAAATATCTGTGTTAACCCTGGAATCTAATTCAAATGACTAGCATTTCAAAAATGGCAGAATCACAAACTTCTAAGGGGCGGTGATCTATAACACTACAGATCTACAACAGGGGTTGGCAATATATATGCAGTGCTTATTTTTGCACCTAAGTTTTACTGAGACACAAGCATGCCCATTGTTGCGGCAGCAGAGGAGAGTAACTACTGCAGAGATAGTATGGTCTACAAGCCTAGGTAGTCACCATCTGGCCCTTTAAGGAAAGGTTAGCTGACTCTCTTCGTTTTTGTTTTTTTAACTTTTGGGATCCCTTAACAGCTAAGCAATTAGAGATCGATAAATGTAGAAGAGGTGCCACATGGTTTGGTAATAGTGTATTGTTCTATCAGGTAGTGGTTACTACCTGTAAGTCGAAGCAAGTCTCCAAATCTGAGGGACTTGTTTCCTACTCCAGTCAATTTAAGCTACACTTGTCTAAACAAGCCTGTCAACTTTCAGCTTGAGGCTGGTTGAGCACCAATGGATCTTAATATAAGGTTTTAGTTAAAACTTAAAATTCTTTCACTGGAGTTTAAGAAGGGGGAAGAAATGCTCATCTCAGGTCCTCTCAAACAAGGCAGATTCCCCAAAACTTTGTAAAAGCACCACAATTACCAATGTTTCCAAAAAAGCTAAAACTTGACACTGACATTCCTTTTACTATATTGGAGGATAAATCTCTTATTTTTATAATTTCTTAATCTATCTAAGTTATGTTTAGTATTTACATATTATAAATTCTGGTGTATAAATCATGTTTGAATTTACATTTTATTAATTACTAAGGAGTATCTTTCATTATATCAAGATCTTAAATTTTCACTAAGCAAGTAAGAAGTTGATAACCTTCCTCAATATAAAGGAAATAAACCAACACAAATCAGTTCGAATAAAACCTTAAAACTGATAAAAGATTTTGTCCTCAAATAGTTGATACAGATCTGTGTAGTTAGTTTCCAAGTAATATCAGATTGTTTACTTAGAGTAACTGCTGGCTCCTATTCCAGGTCATATTTACAGCTTTGTTTGATCTGCACAGGGAAAGGGGCCAAAGGACTAAGCAGAGAAAAGGAAACTATGATCATGTCACTTTTAATGTCAAGTGTTTGTAATACATCTCAGTAATACCCAGAAACTAATTCTTTTCCACAGCCTAGAAAGACAGACATACCATCATCTTTCAGGTCCCATACTCTCAGAGTTTTGTCTCTTGAAGCTGACACCAGGATCAAGCTCCCATCTGGAGCAAAAGTTAAATCTCTGACCACTTCTGTATGATCTACCAAGTTAAGGAGGAGTTTTCCTAAATGCAATGGAAGGTCAGAAAGAGGCAATGTTAATAATTTTTACCAGCTTTCATATTTTTAAAAATCAGGTTTCTCATCGTTAAAAAAAGAAAGGACAGAAATATATGGGGACCTCCTTTGTAAAATGACTTATTCATTAGTGTGCTTTTACTATTATCTTTAGATTCACTACTTACAACATCTTAAAATGAATTATCTCAAAGATACCAAAGCCTAAATTTATTAGAAAAATTAAAAGGGAATTTCTGAAATGTGAACAAACTCTTGGACCAAGTCAACTTAGTATCAAAAAAAAATCTGCATCATTTAAAATCTTTGTGGGACTTCCCTGGTGGCCCAGTGGCTAAGATTCCACATTCCAAATGCAGAGGGCCTGGGTCTGATCCCTGGTCAGGGAACAAGACGTGGCAGGCCACAACTAAGACCCCATGCAGCCAAATAAATATTTTTTTTAAGACCCTTGTATAGTAATAGCCTGAATTTTCAAACATAATCTCAATGAAAAAAAGTATTTATTCATCTACTATAGGAGTTTCATTTTTCTATGAAAAGTGATGTGCTTACCTTTTAAACTTTTCCCCAGAATTCAATCAAATTTACTGATTATCCACACTCAATGTTAATATCACTTGCTGTATTCTAATGTACATACTGTTTTAAAGCTCATTTTTAAAAAGTCTTTTAAATTTTGGAGTATAGACTAACAGTCTGAAAGGATAACTTTTAGGTAGTGAAGAGCACATTTACTTTCGGGGGCGGGGGGGTGGTGGTGGCGTGCCGGGGGGTAGTGCGCTGCAGGCATGTCTCATGTTTTGTGAGATCTTAGTTCCCAGACCAGGGATCAAACCCATGCCCCTTGCAGGGAAGCACCCGCCAAGCCCTAACTACTGGNAGATAAATGCTTCAAAAACACTGGATTAGAAGCAACAGAGTCTGAAGCCTAGTTCTAATCTTGCCACTAACTAAGCGACTAACCATACCAGTCAGTTATCTGATAATTGTGCTCAAGTGTTCCCCAACTATTAAATAAGTGATTCTGATGTTTTGCATCTGTGTACCCACCCATCTGCATCAGAATCACTTAGGTTGCTCATTTCAAAGGCAAATTTCAGGACACCACCCTAGTCCCATTGAGTTATCATCTCTGAGGGTTGGAGCCTGGTGACATGTATGAATAACATGAGCTCTGGGTCTTCTAAACGTCCAGTAAACTTTGGGAACTACTGGACAAGAAAGATACTCTCCAGTAAGCCTTCCAGCCCTGACATTCTGGGTCTCTGAAATGTGGCGATGATAAATCTTATCAGCTTCTGCAGGGCTGACTTCCCAGGGAGAAAGGCCTGTTAGCTGCGACGCATACGGCACTCATTAGAGCTGTGTGGAATTTCGGAAAGAATAACCAGCCTCACCTATACCTCTGCTTGGAGAAATGGTCTCTTGGCCTGGGCAGATGTGTTATTTGACAATCAGAAGGGGGAAAAAATAACTCCACACCCTTTTCCTCAGGCCAAAATGCAAATTTGGAACTTACCCTGCGTGCCTTCTCAGGGAGGCACCACAGNCTTTGCATGAGGTGGTCAAAGTATTGGAGTTTCAGCCTCAGCATCAGCCTTTCCAATGAACACCCAGGACTGGTCTCCTTTAGGATGGACTGGTTGGATCTCCTTGCAGTCCAAGGGACTTGCACGTTAGCCTCCCTTAATTCAGCTTGTCCTGCTCACACTTCATTGAACATCTTGTTTCATTCTTGGTGCTTCATCATCATCCCAGCAAGACTCTAAGAAATACAGTTGTTCATTCCCCACTCACATAATATTCTACTGCTGCACCTATGTTACCATCCAGGATTCTAAGGAAGGAAAAATGTTATCCAATTAAAAGAAAGAGAAGGCTTGACTTAAGAAGTCTTTGTTTCAAGACTCTCTTCTGTCACCTGCTGACTGTGAGTTCTCAAGCAGGCAGCAATGTTCTCTAAAATTTACTTCCACCAGACTAAAAATTGGTTTGGAATATAAACTGTGTACCAATGGTCAAATGGATTATTATCAAATATTCACCCATCCACTCCCATGTCCATGAGAGTAGGCTTGACCCTCTGCGTTAAACTTCCATGGCTGCCACAAGGGAAGACCAGAGACTGGGTGACTGAACATAAATTTATCTTCTCACACGTTTGGGGGCTGGAGGACTGTGATCAGGTCCTGGCAGGAGCAGCTTCCGGTGGGATGACCCTCCTTGGCCAGCAGACACCCGCCTTCTCACAGCATCCTCACGTGATGTCTTCCCCTATAAGGTCATGCTCCAGGGTCTCTTCTGTTTTTCCCAAGGACATCAATCTTATTGGATTAGGGCTCACCCTTATGACCTTATTCGACCTTAGTTACGCCCTTAATGGCCCTGTCTCCAGACACAGTCTCATTGAGGGGTAGAGCTTCACCATATGGATTTGAAGGGAACACAGTTCAGCCCACTCATACGTGCCTCCCAGCTGAGGTCAGATATGGCACATACAGCGACCTCGTGGCAGGTGGAGCATACTTCCTCGTCTCTCGACTGGGGCTCAGCTGTGTGACCTGCTTTAAACGGGATATTAACAAGGGCATAGAAACAGAGACTTAAGAGCTGCTCGTATATTACGTTAGAGCTTCTGAGGTTCTGCCATAGCACTGAAGGACCGCTCTAGCTATCTTTCTTGATTAGGAAGATTGAATAACCACAGGACAGAGGGATCCCCACCTGGCCCACAGCAGCCAGGTGTAGGGTACGCTGACTGGCTTGCAGAATTGTGAGTGTGGTGACCTGTGCTTTGTGCCAAGCTTGGGGATGGTTGGCAAGCAGCACTATTGTGGTGTGGCTGAGCTACATGGCATCCATTCCTACTCCCTCATCCATTAATTCAGCAACAACCTAAAATGCTGCCAAGTTCTACTTAGACCAACAGCATCAGATGGGTTCAGAAAACTGGCGAAGTTCAGCCAGCTGGTAGATTATGGAGACATATTTGGGAGACAAACCCTTGCCAGAGTTGATCACCAACCTGGAGCAGCTGCTCTCAACTCAATCAGAAAGAAAGAGATGTACTCCTGCCTGAACAGGTAAAAGTGACAATTTATTCACTGGATATAAAATCATGTACTAAAATTAAAAGAGATTAAAAGACGCTCCTTGGAAGAAAACCTATGCCAAACTTAGACAGCATATTAAAAAGCAGAGACATTACTTTCCAACAAATGTCCATCTAGTCAAAGCTATGGCTTTTCTGGTAGTTGTGTATGGATGTGAGAGTTGGACCATAAAGAAGGCTGAGTGCCGAAGAATTGATGCTTTTGAACNCATGTTCGTTTTCTTGTTTTATGCAGATACAAAGTATTGCTGATGGAGATCTCAGAAGATAAACAGCAGCAAAATTGGGAGGTATGGATGGAGCATTTAAAGCTTCCAGAGCACTCACCACCTAATTATAAGACTCCTGTGTCAGGATCAGTTGCTCAGGGAATGAGTTAGAGTGATACCAGGTCAGTTGTCAACATCAGGGAAACGTTTGTGCAATGAGATACACCGTAAAACACCCCACAATCCCCAGCCCAGTAGCACATCCCCCTTAGGCATTCACTTGCCTATGAAAGACCCAAAGTCTTATCTAAAATAATAATAATAGGATTCTTACAATCTAAAGAAGAGCAAAAGATTCCAACACATGTGTTTATTTCATATCTAAGAACTGTAGTCCCAGGAACCGTAGTTATCTACAAAAATGGCACAATCTTAATAAAAACAATCTCATTAGCATGTCCATTATGGGGAACATTCCAATTAGACAAGATCATTCATTTTTAAGTGACTTGAAAGCAAAGGTTCCCAATCGAACCAAACAGAATGGGATACCTGTTCCAATTGGTATGCAGAAGCTTCCAAAAGGCTTTAAGATTCCAAAATAAATAACTTCATTGAAAGATTCACTGCAAAAGGCTCATGAAAAATTGAAGACATGAGAGGTACCTGAACAGAAGTCAGCAAACCTGACATGGCTCCTACCGCTCCTCTCCATCCTCCTTTACCTGAGTGCTCATCTTCAACTCCTTCTCTATCTCAACTGCCTCTCCATTTTGAAGAGACTATTAAACAGCTACCTTTTAAAGTCAAACCACCCCAGGTTACAGGCAGTCCTCTTTAGTACCCTTCCCTCCTGGGTCAAAGACTGAACTAAGAGTCATAAATAAAGAATCTCCTAAACCCAGGGAGATTCCCCAAAGATTCTGAATCATTTAGAGCTGTTATAGTGGGCCAGAGGATGAGGCTGTCGATCTTTGTCAGCCCTGGCACGTGCTGGTGGACCTAGTGAAGCTCCAAACTGGATGAAGGAAGATGAATGGCAAAACCTCAAGGGCGTACTTGAAGTATTCAGTCTTCAATATGGTCCCCTCATGGACCAAAAAAGCTAAAAAAATAACAA